>OX596200.1:2471921-3071921 GCA_951394215.1 Glyphodes perspectalis
GGCGCCGGCGGCGGCGGGGGCGTCACGTCGCTGCACGCTGGGAACATCACTGCGAAACAACAATGATGTCTTGTACTTCGCCACGAAGAATGCCTGGCCAGAATTGACGAGCATATACTCATACCAACGGGAATTTCTAGGTTTTTGGTTGACCCTGGAAGATCATTTGTTTATACTTTTATGCCATGGAGGCGTCAAAAAGCACACGGTCGGCCTGGTGGTCTGCAGTTGCCATGATTTATCGACGCATTAATAACAACTAATCGGGAAATAGAATTATAGAAGTTTCCGAAATTCATTGGAAATACACAAGTGATCACGGAAATTTTTATCATTGCCTTATATTATATAGTATTTCTATATTCTATATTCAAAACTTGCGTAAAATCAGAGTTCACTATTAATGTGATGATTTAAAAGAAAATCACCTAACGGATCCAGCGAATGCATATCCGCTTCAGTGAGCACGTGAGACTCAACCGTGCCGTTTTCGTGATCTCCTCGATGATCACTGTCGATTGCTGTAAAGAGTAAAACACATAAGTATAAATAAATAAATATCCGACTACATCACATACATTGATCTGACTCCGAGGTAAGTAGCTAAAGCACTTGTGTTACGGATATCAGAATCAATAGTGGTATTACAAATATATACTTAAATATTGGATATTAACACCCACACACAGAACAAACACAAGTATTCATCATACGAATGTTTCTCCTGGGTGGGAATCGAACCCACAACTCTTGGCGCATGGGGCAGGGTCACTACCGAATGCGCCATCGAGCCAGTCATAATAATAATAATAATCAAATAATTGTTTTATACGTATGTTTAGTATTTAACTAGATTATTTTTACTAATAGAAACGTGTAAGCCACGTCTCATTATTCTTAACCACAAAAATTGGTTAAGATAAACGGACTTTGTTCTAACCAAAAGGGACGACTGCGATAGTCTGTCTAATGATAAACACATTTGTGCGGCCGCAAAAAATCAGTCATGACAGAAGATGCCAAGGTGAAACCATTATGAATCCGGCATAATGTTACCCACGGGGATTTACCTGGGAAAATAGATAGATACTAACTTGGTTATTATTGTCGGTGTCAGAAGCGTGGCCGGAAGACAGTCCATCCTCGACCACGGGCAGGTGGGTCACCACCACGCGCTGGGAGTCCTGCATCGAGCTCGCGGCTGAAAACATTTGTTATATGAGTATAATATAAGATCCAGACCGAATGTTTAAGTACTGTAGTTGGAAGTTACCTTTCCTCTCGGACAGCTCGTTCTCTATGATCATGAGCGACTCGGTATCAGGGCCATATAGCGCACACAGACCAGGCATACTCAGTAGCAGGGCAATAGGGGCACGGAATAACACGCCAGCGTCTATTATTGAACCAATTTTTGGCGTTTTCTAGTTTCGCACTCTGTCGGCACAGAGGTTATACACGGCCCTATTTGGTGCTATAAAAAGTACAGGCCAATCGCATTTGGAGGTTACCTTTCATCTCAGACAGCTCGTTCTCCATGATCATGAGCGACAGGTCGCTCCCGCTATCGCTCGAGTCAGAGGAGAGCGCAAACGGCACGCGGTCTCGCTCCCGCCGCGCGGGCGCCGCCGGCGACGCCGACCCGCTCCACGCGGCGCCCACGCTCAGCTCCGACACGTTGGGCTCCGGGTACCGGGACACGGAGCGTTGTTGCTGGAAGTGGAAGATAAGTAATTGGGCCATGTTTGTTTATTTACTAAGTTATGTCAGGCAACCAATGATTACAAAATAATATACCCATATAATAATCATCTCAGCTCAAAAAATCATGAAATTCGTGTGACATACATTATGGACCCTTTATAGTCTAATAAAATATGTATTGGCATAATGGCAAAACAACTACGAACAATTTCTTTCGGTCGACGGCTATTTCTGCGGGGATTCATTCTTAGTACATTGTTGAAACTGCCAATAAAAATAACTAACATCTTCCTTTTTTGACTTCCGCAACTATAGAAGTTCGTCAGGTAAGGCTTTTTAAATTCTATTTACGGCTGTAGACTTGATCACTAAGTTATGTTATCCTATTGGACAATAGGCAAAAAGTTGTATTTTGGATTCCCTACTGCTTATTGTGTCTGTCCAAGTCTAGGTATATAATTCGCCTCTTTACCCGATCTGTAGATGATAAATACAAAAACGTGTTTCATCGGCTCTAGCACCGATCGCGCCTTTGATTTATTTATATAAAAGAATATATATAGTATATCAAAAACATTAAAGCAAGAGATAACATATTGACACATACATTAATAGGTCTTCTGTCTTCTCATGTTGGAATGCAAGCAGTAACTGGGAGAGACCATACATCAAGCATTGACCACGACAAGGTGCTTGTTGTATGGTGTCCCCAGCCACCACCCGCGTCATTCCTTCTCTTCTTCTTTCTTCACAAAATGTTAATATCAGATAACAAATACCATGTCCATAAGTGTCTATTGAAGTACATTTTCACAGATGTACATAATTCCACACTCCCGTGTCGTGAGCGGAAGCGAGTAAACTGAAATACTCACTTCCGCTCACGACTCGGCAGGGTCGAATTGTGCTTCAGGGCCCTTCACAACAAATCTTCATGAGTTTTTAGCTGATAGCAGTTTTAAGTAAGTATACATGGGTGTACGAGGGAGCAGGGAGTCGTGTGCCAAGGTATTTGCTGGTCTATTTACTACAAGCACAAAGTAATAATATACTACGTACAACAGAGGGTCACTGTCCATACTTGAAAAGTTACTGCTATAGCTCGCGCAAGAACAGCGACAGTGGTGAGTAATTGGAACTACAGTAGTTTAGTCTGTTTGTCATACATCATATAAGATGGCGCTACAAGCTCAGGTTAGTTGTTTCTTAGTAATAATACGCCATCTGTGTAAAATTCATGGTTTTAAAACAAAGATTATTTTGGTTTGCTTATGAAGTAAATATTTAATATTCATGTTTTTCACTTAAATTTAATAAATTATCTAAGAAAAGACGTTAATAACTTATTTTATGAATAAAGCATTTTGTTAAAGTGAAATAAGACCGTTTTTATTCGGTTTTATCTCTCAATCAGTCTAAATGATGCCTGTAGCGACATCTGTCTGTGTCAAGTCTATACGAAATGTAAAATGTATGTGACTGACCAGACATGCTACAAGCACGTATAAAAATAATATTGTATTCTGAGATAAAGTACCCTACGTACTCTCGTGTTCAAAAAAATTGTGTGCTAACTTCATCGCACTTGTTTTAGTTTTTTAGTCTAGTTGTTTAGTAAGACGTAACAGACAGACATTATGCAAATATAGACTTGTCTGTCTGTGTTACATTTGAACGCTACTGCTTCCTTCTTTACACTACTTTCGTATTGATAACATAAGTAATGCTTTCAAACGTACCTGCAGTCCCAAGAAGTTGGTGTGGTTATGCGTGGTGTGCGGCGAGTCCAGGGTGTCGGTGACGTGGGGCCAGTCGGACTCGCTGCCGGCCTCGATGCCGTTCTCCGAGGGACACTCCTGCGTCTGCCGCCTCAGCTCGTAGTCCAAGTCCTGCAGTACGAGGGTCTTTTTTAGGCGTTAGTCGTTCTTTGGAGTAAGACGAGTGGTGATTTAGAGAGTTTGACCGGGTGTCTTTGGTATATATCCGAGACTTCAGGCTGCTATGGTTTATATCAAAGATTGGAGGCTCTGAGTTTGCATCGTAATCAAGATGTGAGCTGTTATGCCATTTCATCATCTTCCTAGCGTTATGTCCCGTGCTAAGACGCTTAAATCATGATCCAGGATTTAAGCGAGACTGGTAATTACATTAAAGCGACTGCCAATCTGACCTTCGGCACTCTAAGATAGGGGAACCAGACAGTTTTTTGGATCATGTTTACAAATCCAAAGTTGTTTGAATTTGCAGGTTTCATCACGATGTTTTCCCTTACCATCGAGCTAGTGGTATAAATACGTACATAGATTTTAAAAATCCAGAGGTACCTACATGCCCGGGGTTAAACCTGCAATCCTCAGTTAAGAGGCGCGTGGCTTACCATTGAGCTACCACCGCTTAGCTGTTATGCCATTTATGGTGTGTTAAATGGTTGCTAGAGTGCAGTTTTGTCTTGTTTCTTTATAATTTAACTTATTGATTAGGCAATAAAGCATATGGTGTCTATCTAAAGATAGATTTAAATTCCAATGTTATTACGGGCCGCCACCTAACCGAAGATGGAATAGCGTAGTAAAAAATATAGATATTCAAGGTTTAAACAGAGTCTAATTGAAACAAAACATTTTTAGACGTTTAAATTAACTATTAATGTTTTTTTCTCGCATATAGGATTCTACGCTAATTTCAATAATTAAAAATATTATCAATAAAAGCAGACGTGATCATAACTCAAGTTTTCGCTCATTTTCAATACAATCCTAACCATTATTTGGCAGAAAATGAAGCAGACACATGACTCTTATTAAAAATCATACCAGTGCTTAATTACGCAAACTTAGTTAGCATAAAACCAAGTTCGCAGCTATAAATTCAAATAGGAGAAAATAGCAGGTAATAAAACTTTCATGAGCAATTTTAATTGAGGTCATTAAAATAAATACGAATATATCATGCACATAACAACATGCCTCATAAAGACGTCTTATAAATAATTCTCCACAAACGCTGGCACCAATATAAGGCGTCTTTCCCAAACAAAACACGGATGGTAAATACTGTTCAAACATTGGCGCCAATGTTAGCAGAGGTCAGCGGCCATTAGCCCAACCAACCTGAAAATTAACAATCTCATCGTTGCTGTTCAACTGAGCGTGGCCCGTAACTGCCGGGCATCTGAAGAACTCTTCAAGTACCTTTCGTGTTTCCGAAAATTCGTATAAGTAGTCGAATGCCGCCGAGCCGGACGGCGGCGATATATCTCTGCTTTCAGTCACGACCCTCTGAAAAAAAAGATTCTAATTAAAAAAATAACGTAAGATACCTATCCTAGGTAATATCATTATTACGAAAATGAGTTTATTTTTTACTCTTACACGGTTTGATAATCATTAAATGTTGCATGTATTTGTGACTAGCCATGGCTGAAATATTTTAAGCCTGCCTTTTCTTATGATTAAGTTAAGTACCTATATCTGTATGTTATTTACCTATTCTTCGATATAAAACAGGCCTAAAAACCCGTAAAGATCAAATTCGAAAGTTTGTAGTTATCATTTATATCGTAAAGTGGGCAGTAAATCAATCGATACGCCACTTTATGAAAGCTTTAGCTGAATCGACGTATTACGTAGCGTGACATTACCTTAGGTCAAGGCCACTGGTAAACGAAAATACAAATTGTGACGTAATTTTGTTTCTATGTTACCGGAAAGTAGATCTTATCCCTTTCGTTAAAATGTGATAAATATATTGCGATATTAAGGTCTTAATAATAGTTTTGATATTTACTAGCTCACTGGGACAGTTAGGTTAGAAACGATTTAGAAGCTAGTTCATTAATTTCAGTAATATTTACAAAACTCATATGAGTATTTTATTATTCTTTATTGCACAAATATACTTTTATATGTCTACAAAATGTTATAGTGAAACAAAACAATATATGTCTTGTTGTATTTTATTTTAATTTTCAATAACACAACGAAAAATGCCTAGCAATCTTTGAAATAAACACAAAAATACGTGTGGTTAAATCTACCAACCTGAGGGAATCCGGGCCGCGGCGATCGGTTCGTGGTGGTCTTTTGAGCTACAACGCCGTACCTCTTCGGCGATCCTTCGTATTCAGCTATAGGCAGTTCCCCTATCACTCTAGTAACCCTGTTCTTATCCTCATCACCCGACAGCCACACTCCCGAGGGGCTGGCATCGCTCAACCTCACGTCCTCTCTCGACGGGGTGGACTCGCTTCCACCGTCACAACTTAGCTCACTCTTATTGTTCAAAATATCACTATCACCGTTTTTAATATTGTCTATAGTCCTTTTTACACTCATATCTATCTCATCATCACTAGCTTCCGGTTCCGTCCTCAAACCTAGAGACACAGAATTCAATATCACTGAAAATAAAAGAAAGAGAAAAAAAGATGTTGTGAATAACAATGGTTAATGGGGAAGGATGGAGAGAGGATAAACATAATGACAGAACACCATAGCTGATAAATTTATGCACATCAAAAATTAAAATAACAAAAAATATGTTATATATATATATACATACATACAATCTAAATTAGACGCATATTTTGACAAAAAATATACACTTACAACATAAACAAACAACAATGGTGTACTGTTTCATGAAACAGTGGGTAAATAAAGTGTTAAATATAAGATAAGGGGGGGATAAAGTCAAAGCAAATATTAAAAGCAAAGTTAAAGAAAAATGTCATCTAGTAGAAAAATGAAAGAATTTACACTCATTATTATAATTTAGGAGTAAAGTTTTATGTACAATTCTAATAGTTATGAGATATATCTACGAAATTTACTTTATTATTGTTTCATGTTATTCAATAGAAGCAAAACGTTTTTGGTTGAACTTGGAGATATTTTTTGATGGATTTGAATATTTTTACAATCAAATCTGAAATATATTTATTATCCTCAATTTAAAAGCTTATTATTTTACAAAGCCATGAATTTAACGCTGATGTGACCGCGACATATGTACAAGTAAAAAAAAGAAATCACCTTTCCAGTCATCGTTGTCATCAAACACAACGACCTCCCCATCGGCCACCACAGCTATGGGGCTGCTTTTGGTGCTGACTTCATTCGTCTTATGGGGGTCCAGTATCGGAGAGCTATTCTTGGGTATGCCCATGGTGTTCTGTTCTATCACATCACCGTTTGTGTAAGTCGGCGACGTGTGCCGAGACACCATCTTTTTGGGCTCAGTGTTTAGCCTGTGAAGTGGTAGCTGGAAACATAATGTGATTGTGAAAATCAAATGCTGAAACATGGTAGAAGAATCAAGCCACATTTGTATGTTTTCTTTATCAATAATGCAACTAAGCACAAGTGTCTAGTAGTAATACTCCATTGAGTAAGATCGATGCAGTTTGAACTTTGAATGCAAATGGTAAAGGACCAACAAGTTGTTTTCTGGGAGCTCAGGCTTTAGTAGTTTCTTGAAACCTTTGATTTCAAAGTTTTATAAACAACACCAGCTTCATTACAAAAAAGAAATAGACAATAGTTTTAGCCTGGTCTAAGAAATGATCATTATAAAATATTGTGTCAGCAATAGTCCCATGTTGGTCTAGGACTTACAAGAGAATGTGTCAACTGTATCACATGTCTAGCATATCGTAAAAGGCGACTAATGGTAAATCGGCTTTTGGGTGTGTCATTGTGTAGGCAACTAGCTAGCCACTACTTTTTCACAATTTTACATCTAACCCAACCCAGTATTATTATTAGGCTGAAGGTAGTTAAGGGGGTTAGCTGCCCCTTTGAGTACCCCTTCGAGGATTACGGGCTTAATGATGTGTACGTATAAGTAGCGATGCCGAACCATCTAGTTGACCTCGAAAATCAGTTAGAATATCGATAGGACTATCAATAGTATCGATACTATCGATAGCCCAAATTAGGGTAATACTATTGATGACTTGCAATACTATCGATACTATTATTGTTGATGGCGATTAACTATCGATAGTATCGATAGCTTAGATCCAGGCAATACTATTGCATGAAAGCAATACTATCGATACTATCGATAGTATCGATAGAATCGATAGCATCGATAGGCTATTGATACTATTGATATGGCGTCAACTATCGATAGACTATCGATAGTCGACTATCGATCGGCGTCACTATGAGTCATCAATATTTTATTTCACTTACAGTGACAACGTTTGAAATTTATCGATTACGTATGCAAGTTCTTACTATTGATTTGGTATCCCATCCCCCACTTACTGGACTACTTACCTCATTGTTTAAGTTTTCTGTGGCATAGTCCACTGTGTCTTTGTTGAGCGTGCGCACTTTGTTCCTCATGTTGTGTTTGTGCGTGTTGTTGTGCCGCAGCTTGCGCACGGCCTTAGTCCGGCTCTGTGAGTATATCTCGCGGCCTCCCGCTATTTCTATTATCCTGGTAACAAGAACACATGAGCATTGAACAATATGGAATATAAGCATTCAACGATACTGGATATTCCAGTATACTGGCGATGTCTAGCTACCTAGACATCGTACCTATACTTGTTGTACTAGTTACAAGTTCCCATTAGAATGTTAATATTGATAATTGAATTTTTGGACAGTCAGAGATTTGTTTCTAAACGAAACCAAAATGGTATTCGCGACCAGTCAACCCCTTGCAAACCCGTCAGGTCTAATTTGCCAATCAGAACGCAGCAACTGTAATGTCAATTTTGAATAATTATCCACAAAAATAAATGACTACTCTGTTGGTTAATAATTGCTCGATGTGAGTGGGTGAATCCTTACAGTTTCATAGGACAGTAATAAACTTTTACAAAACAAAATGATATTGATGTGCGGACACAATTTATTCGCTAACAAATTTATTATTAAGTTACCTACAAAGACCATAATCATGATTATACATATACATATATTAGGTAAGCATAAGTTCATAATATGTATGATTATACATTTTAATATAGATAACTGCCATAATTATAGAAAGGTATGGTATAACGGTAAGAACCTTCTAATTTAAGCTATTTGGATATGTATCTCTATTATTACGTTAGTTGCTCATAGTTAGTCACTTTTATGCATAAGGCCTCAACTTTAATAGTCATGGTCTGTTGGATTTTGAATTTGACGGCTAACAGATTTTTTTAAGACCAGGCATAATAAAATATCGAATATTTAATGAAGATTTCAAAATCATCATATAATTATCATACTTCATACTAATATTATAAAGAGGAAATATTTGATTGTTTGATTGTTAGGCTCCAAAACTAATGGACGGATTTGATAAATTCTTCCACCAATAGAAAGCTACTTTATCAGCGAGTAACATATATATTTTATCACCGTACTCCCACGGGAACAGGAGCTACGCGGGTGAAACTGCGGGGCGCTGCTTGTTCAAAATATGTTTGCTTTCTATCCTAGTTACTTCAAAAACTAGATGCTAACAGCGACATAATATGTCCTACACATACATATTAGGCTGTGGAAAGAATTCATGCTCAAAGTAGGAATCCTGTATATTGAGAACTAAAATCTTCGTTTATCGTCGGGATTGGTATTATGTCGCATGTATCTGCTATTTTGACTAACTTAGAGTGAGTGAGTTCCTCTCGCATAGCTTGTAAGTTTATTGTAGGAATTGGTACAAATAAATAAATAATGAATAAATTCTTCAGACTGAGACACCAAAACCCTAGTCCCAAACTTATAAGCTTGTACTATGGATACTAGGTGAACGGATAGACATACTTAAATACTTTTATAAACATCCATGACTCCAGTACAAATTCCATGTTCATCACACGAAATATTTAATTTGACAAATGTCTCATGTATCTGTTACTTCTAGCGTTCTCACCTAGAGTCTCTCAGCTTGTAAGTGCCCCCCTTGGAGTTGAGGATGACGAGCTGGCCATCCCCCCGCTCCTCGTCGGAGGAGCCGTTGTTCACATTGTTCTCGCGCTCGCCCCGCTCCCCCCGGTCCCCCCGCTCTCGCTCCAGCCCGGAGTTTAGTCTGGAACAGAAAAAGTGCAAATATTTAATCAGGAGCGTTTACGGCATCGATCCAGAAACTGGAAGACGTATTAGAGGATAGGTTTTTTAACCAAGGCTTTATATGTGATTGCAATGGGAACTTGTGCAGCAATGTATGCGAGTGAGACGAATAGTACTCGTAGAACCATTTTTGTTGTTTCATGTGCATCGATGCATCCGTGTCCGTTAGTGCCCTGGTCTGCCTATGCGCTACTCACTGCATATAAATAAAGCCGGTTCGATTGGTTCAAATTAAGAATATTGCTTTGAGAACGTCTCAAACTGTTCTTAAGTATTGTTATATACTAATTAACACTCGCAGTTTAAGATTGGTTCGAAATATTCTAACCGTAGGCATCCGGCACGAAGATTAGGAATTTGGAACTTCCGCATAATCTAGCACTCGCCTTAGCATTGCTTGATGTATAAATTTTTAAACATATTACGAGGCGGCAATTTTTACATTGCATCGTTATAATATTAATGACATTACTAGCTACCTCATGGGAAAACGGCATGACGTAATGAAAAGTAATTACAGTAGCAATAGGAGAATGGATGTGGATACGCATATGGTTTAAAGGTAACGTTTATACCTCACTACCAACGCCCCGCGGTTTCACCCGTGTAGTTCCCGTTCCCGTGGGAATACGGGGTTAAAATATGGCCTATGTTACTCGCTGATAAAACAGCTTTCCATTTGTGAAAGAATTATTCAAAACGGGCCAGTAGTTTCGGAGCCTATTTAATACAAACAAACAATCTTTCCTCTTTATATTGTTAGTGTAAATAAATAATTATTTAAGTTAACTTATTTAATGGTCTTTTGGGGTTCGATCGTGAGAGTCAAGTTTGCCGCAATCAGACCCCGGATTAAAATATCGCCGTCTCCCCCGTACTCCGGGAGACACGTTAAGCTTTGGTCCCGGGAGCTTTCGTAAGCTCACAGCTGTTAATTAAGCACGCTGGAATCCTAGTGTAGGTGTCAGTGGATTCTTTATTTAAACGACTTCATGGTACCTACATAAAAAGTGAATTTACTTACTGGAAGAGTGTATTTGGGAATTTATTAAAAACAGGTTTGATGAAAATAAAAAAATAAAAGTTGAGCACAGTTACTTACAATATTACTGCGAAAAGTTTAAGGCTAGGTTACCTTTCGTGTTTAACAGATAAAGTCTTTATGATAAGCTTGATTAATCTTAAATTACAAAAATAAAGGATAATAAAAATATATAGATATTATTGAAATGATTACCTTATATCTGGCAACGGTAGATATTTAAAAAATGCGAAGTCGTCAATGTACTTATTCATCAAATTGCACAAAAACATTTCGCTACACAACTGTACACGATTAATTAACAAAAACCATTCACTGTCCACACAAACGACGGATTTAAACAACGAAGGCGAAAACACACCAAACGCTATTCCGAGGCAAGATGGGTTTTAAAATGCATTACGTAAAAAGTTCGCTATTATTCCAAAGTCGGTAGGAAATAAGACAAAAAGCGAACGGGACAGAACCAAGCGTTTGGTGCAACGCGGGGCCGGGGCAACGCAAAAAGTGAATGAAACGCCAGTTCAGGTGCAATATCGAATTCCTGCATGTTGAGCGTTGTGCAAACCTAGGGTGGGGCAACACTTTGCGCGTTAGGGCTGTCCAAACCTTTCACTCGTGTGCAAAACCGTTTGAACAAGATTAGAACGCATTTTTTTTAACCGCTGTTTACTGTTTTGTTAAACAAGGCATATTTTACAAGGAAGATGACCGTGAAATGAATTCATTACATTTTTTATTATATATATATGACTAAAAGTAACAATTTGCTGTCAAATTAAAATAATTGTTCTGGAAAAAAAATTATAGAACCTGTCAGATGGTAGACACTATAGGCTATGAACATTTGCAATACCCAAACCAACCCTGTAATGCAGTCTTTAAAGAAAACCTCAGTAAATTCAATGCACAAATTGTCTTAAGCGCAGAATATATCACGATAAAATATATAAAATATATCACAGACTGCTTCGTGCTTCGTAAAACATATAAGCACAAAGCTCGCTGTCTATTTAGCAAGCGTTAAATAAAGCTACTCAAAGTTTATCATGGCAGAAAGTTTGATAACATGTAAGCTAGCTTGTAGTTGAGCAGACTACTTAAGCCGTGCTACAGGCGGTCTTTATGTCTACATTAGTACCTAAACTAGATATACGGACCTTAGTTTTGACTAGCCCGTTGGTCGAGTGGTCAGGCCCTGGCCACAAAACCAAGGGTCGCGGGTTCGAATCCGCTAGGGGCAAATGTTTCGTGTGATGAACATGGACATTTGTACTCGAGTCATGGATGTTTATTAACGTATGTCTATCTGTTTACCTGTATCCAAAGTACAAGCAAAAGCTTCGTTTGGAACTAGTGAATTGGTGTGTCAGTCTGGAGAATTTATGTATTTAGTTATCCGGATCAAGATATACCCGGATTGTCGACCGAGATAATAAAAAAAAAATGTATTTATTTCATAAAATCTTTTACATGTAAATTGCTGGGGCTTCCCAAAAAGTTATTTAAATAAACACACACAACATATTAATATCTAAGGCGTCCGGATAATCCCTATCTGGATTTCAGATTTTCCGCGATACCTTTTGTACCGAATTTATTAGTACTTAAGATTAGCATAAAAGTAAAAAATCAATGTAGGTTGTTAACCTCAACCAAATATAGAATATAGCTCAAGAAATTTGGAACGCACATGTCACGCTCAAAATTCCTGAAGAAGCAGGCAGATTCTAAGCAGTGAGCAACTCAAACCGCATTATTAAGTCAAAAAATAAAGTAAAGAAATTTGATTTCTAAAATTATTTTTAAGACATAAATCTAGATTAAGACTGTAAGCAACCCTATTCAGTGATAATGAGAGTTTACGTCGACTGACATCGCAAAGTATACTAACTTCAGTAGATAGCAAATACTCCGACAGAATACTACATTTTGGAAGCGAGCATTCGTAAATGCATGGATTGAGCTGTTGTTAGCAAAGCAAGCTTTACTTTAGGATGCAAATACAAATGAAGAGCTTGTAGGAGGGCAGGGATAATGTTTTGGCTTGAGTTTCAACATACTAATATTTAAAGAGGAAAGATTTGATTGTTTAGTTGTTTGTTTGGATTGAATAGGCTCTGAAAACGAGATATAATCTAGGCTAATATTCTTTCTGACTTAATTCACAGATCTTAAGCGGTAGAAGCTTCAAAGAGAGAAGAAATAAACGCAAAAGAATTCATGCGATCAAACTATTCAACGGATTCAAACCTTATCTGCATCAATACACGAGACTATTTTTACTCCAAAATGATTAAGTTTCGAAGGCTGCTAGAAAAACATTATTTCGCATACTGACTACAACAAGCCGGGTCCCAAGCGAACAAGTCTTAAAATATGTGACTTACCGCTATCACATGTTCCACAGCGCTTACGAAAATACTAAATTTAACATCTAAGCCCCCAGCCGAACAGAATTTAAAAATATCAGCTTATTTGCATATTTATAAGCGCAGACGGCTAACCCTAACCTGCCAGTCCACAGGAGACCGAAAGGAAAGCATCGTTACTTCCAGTAGAAATAGATATCTATTTCATGTCTGTAGCAGGTACGGGGTGGACACTCTACTTCGAATGCATTTGTAAAAGCATTGCCCCACTGTAGTTACTGCGGCGACGGTGTAAACGGCAGTGAAATGGGCTGCTGAAATTGTAGGAACAACAATGTGTTGGGAATAAGCTGCCGAACCTAACATGTGTATAACTATGTTTAGAAAAAATATATTTCTTTCTATTGACAACTGTCATCGGTTAACTGATTTAAATAAGATCACAAAATTGTTTTTTTTATTTTTTCCTAATTTAAACACATACTTGCATAATAGAATGACAGTCATTTCAAACGTGATAAATTTAAAAATATTAGTGTTGAAATCATAGTGATTGAAATCTAGACATAAAGTGTTTATGTCTATCTTTCTTTTACCATGTTAAAAAAAAAATAATTAAAAAGGCACGACGTTTTCTAAATGTATTGTCTTAATTGACCAATATAATAGTATACCAAGGTTAACTCAATCGATCGGCGATTTGTTCTCATCTGTTCAAAAGCCAACTTCAGCCAGCCTTTTTGTTTCTTTAAACTTAATATTGGAGAAGTTGACATCAACTTTGTTGCTGCTGTAATTAATTATGTCCAAGGGTAAATGAAGTCCCTAAGGATTACTTGGTTAAGAAATTTCGGAGGGAGTTTCAGCTATGTCACTTGATACCCAAATTATAATAAATTATCTTTTTATCCGGTAATCTTGATTAGAAGAGGCGAACTTTAAAATTTTTAACGAATTTGCCGAAAAATACAAGCAACATTTAAACTAGATACAAATATTATACTGCAATATGAAAGCCACTGTTGCTAGCTGCTCGTGCAATTCTCACAAAAGAGAAAACTATAATATTTACTAAAGCGTACTGTTTAACAAAGCTCCACGATAATGTTCTACATCAAATAATTATCGTCATAGACCTGTTTACCTGTTAAGTTGATGCATCATAATATCTCTGGGGTGGGACTAGATTCACTCGCAGCTGATGAGATTGGAAGTATTATGTCTATGTGTGTAGATCACAGTTGATGCGGCACGCTTAGTTTTAAACGCCATAGTCTTTACCTCTCGCATTAATGATGCAGATTTTTGAAGCAGCGATTAGAGAAAAAGCATATGCTCGTCGAAACTGATAGCCAGATCATGTTCGCACCGTTCCTCACCGCACAAGCAAGCGGCCTCACCTGTCGTTCTAGTGTTGTATGTCGAAGTGCGGTACGTAGAAAAAGAGAATCAAACCCCTTGTCACTGATTATATCTAGTATAAGGAATTTATTACCTGTGGTGTTGATACTGCATGTTCTTGAGGATAAGGCAAACTATTATTTCGGATCTAACAAAACCGGGCGACACATGGCTAAAGCCGCGCTGCTACGATTCCATATGTGTTAATCGCACTCAAGGTAGCATCCTTACTCTTTGGTCAGTGCTGCATGTTCTAGATCAGCTCACCGACGTCTAGCCGCGCAGGACCTCTTGCACAATTACACCGGCCATTGATCGCATTCGATGCAGGAGCATGCGCTTGTGTGCATTCAAGCTAATGTCACTCACCCGTCGTGTTGATGCTGCATTCACTGGTTGACATCGAGCATCTCGCACGCCGCGCCACAATTACATCAGTTATTAATTGCATTCAATGTAGCATGCACACGCCTGCTTAAGCATATGCCTTACCTGTAGTATTGGTACTGCATGTTCTTGATCAGCTCACCGACATCGAGCCGAGAAGGTAGTTCTGCACAATTACATCTGCTATTGATCGCATTCGATGCAGTAGCATGCGCTTGTGTGCAATTAAGCTAGCGTCCTCACCTGTCATATTATTGCTGCACCTCTCGCAGGCCGCACCACGATTACATCAGCCATTGATCGCATTCGATGCAGCTTGCACACGCCTGCTCAAGCGTGTTAGCCTCACCTGTCGTGTTGGTGCTGCATGTTCTTGGGGCGGCACTTGGGGAAGAGGCGCGTGATCCGCTCGCCGACGTCCGAGCCGGGCGCGGAGTCGCCCGCGCCGTCCGCCCGCAGCGCGGTCGCGCTCATGACGCCGCCACCGTCACGCCCCAATGGCTCCTAAGACAAATCACGAGGGACGTTTAATCCACTACTCTGCATGCACATGAAGTAACGTATTCGTGCAATACTAAAGGACTGGTGTTGTGTAGGTTTTAAATTTCAGTTCACAGGAAGGTTCTAAGTGCGTGTTTTAGGGAATTTCTTTATAGATATTTTAGCTTGTTTTTATTATATGATTAATATTTTGAATAGTGGATTATACTGAACGTTCAGCACTAAATATCAAAAACAAAAATTTTAACGATCCGCTTCAATGATGTTTGCGACTTTATCTTATATCATATTTTTTGTTATATTTCCTAGATAATAAGCCTGAAAAACTTTTGTACACTTGACGATAGTTTTGTACTGCAATAAAATAAATCCAACCAGTAATAAACGTCCTAAATTACATACTAATGCAGAACTCAGTACAAAGGTAATATTCCTGAGGTACAAAAGGAAACCTACATAAGTCACGTCTTTAATACTTTTTTATATGAAACATAAGTCTTATGAATGTTATAATCGTATGAAGCAACGCCTTCTCGTTATACGAATATCATCTTTAATAATACTTTTATGGCACCGTTTGTCTGAACATAGCTAGCTAGATACGCATATTGGAGAAAAAATACGAAATATAAAATATTAGACTGGCCCGTTGGTCCAGTGGTCAGGGACCCTGGCCACGAAAGCAAGGGTCGCGGGTTCGAATCCCGCTAGGGGCAAATGTTTCGTGTGATGAACATATGACATTTGTACTCGAGTCATGGATGTTTATAAGCGTATTTAAGTATGTCTATCCGTTCACCTAGTATCCATAGTACAGGCATAAGCTTAGTTTGGAGTATATTATATATGATTCAAACTTAGGTACAGGTATCGCGACCAACGAGATTTTGGGACAGTCAGGATGAAAACTAATTCATCTTCATCGACAAACTTTGAAGGTATATATGATCGCATGGAATTTAATGTATTAATATCCGTATAGAATTACCAACCAATCTCCGTTATTTGATCGTACGCTTTTCTCAGGTAGCAAGCATTTTTAGGATCGCAAGGAAATAGATCAGGAATGTTCATCATATAATATTGCCGTCTCTGCAATGTCTACAAAATACGGTATGTACATAACCATCGCATGCCACATATAACATCCTAGCTTCTGCCCGCGGCTTCGCTCGCGTGGTACATCGATGAAAAATAGCCTATATGTTATTCGGGTGTATGAGCTATATTATTCTAAAATTCCATTAAAATCCATTCAGTAGTTTTTGCGTGAAAGAGTATCAAACATCCATCCAAACATACAAACTTTTGCATTTATAATATTAGTAGGATAGGCTTAGTATATCTTTAATCAAACTATTTACTCCGGTACACCCTCGGATATCAGCGGATACAGATATCGGACACATCACCAATACCTCCGGTCATAGTTTATCTATAACCGAACTCTAGAGCCAAGTACACATGTTCGGTTTTGCCAAGCGCAGTATAATGGCTGCCTCATACCGAGGTCGGCTGTAACGGACATTAACGAGGGGCATGGTGCCAATCGGGGTAGCGTCCGCATCTAAATATCTCTCAGGACGAACTTAAGAGGGTCCATTGTGGTAATGGACGAAACGAGGAATTTTCTAACTCCAACATATAAATGTACTGTTATACTTTGCTTGGGCTGTAGGCAAAATATACTAATTACAGTTCACTCGGACTTTGCTTCGTTACACAGAGACTTTATTAGGCGTCAAAAACGAGTTAGTTATCAAAAAAGTTAATGTTTAAACTTGATCATACTCGGTAGGCAGAGTCAAAGGACAGCAGGCGCCTTTAACAACATTCAGCTAAAAATATAACTGGGCTGGGTTAGACGGAAAATTGTGGAAAAGTAGTGACAAGTGTTTTAATAATTCTGCTGTAATAGTAATATGTAATACAGTAGTCTAATGCATTGTAAAACTGTATTAACGTTCCTTTCTACTCACCGACATTGTAACAAAAAGTATTTCGTTCATCTCAAAAACGCTCATAAACAAAACAGATATAACCTTTTCGGCTAAAATATCTTATCCAGAAGAGTAGCTTTATACACTAACTGTAAAAATTGCCGTATTCCTAGAAAGCTATTCAGGCGAAAGTCTTTACAGTCAGCATAAAAGATACATACAAATTTCGACCTTACTTCAGAACAAAAATGTAGTTCACCGTCGACTGTGAAAAAGGAATAGAATAAGTAAAGCCATCTCATTCCCTCGTACATCACACTAGGCACGCCATAGAAATGTGGGACGTGACTGGAATTGTATTACAATGTAAAAAGGCTAGAAGCGTTCAGGAGGCCTGGAAAGGTATTTAGGTATGAAGGGTAAGCTCCAGCAGAGCGCTTAACCCCTGGTAATGTAGTCAGAAGTCGTTCAATGATCCCGGGGAACCTAATATCGCTGTATGGCTTTGGCGTTTGACTCAGACCCATCTTACAAGATAACATAAAATGGGTGAAAATGTTGCCTTTAAAAGTATGACTGACAGATATTGTTAAGATTTTTTTAAAGTTACAATACAGCTGTATTTTTTTGGATCATTAGTATTAAAATTAAAGCAATAGTTACATAACATTCGTCACTGTAGTAGTAGAAGTGTTTTAATAAAGTGTATTCTAACATACTACTTCAAAGTGTTGTATGAACAGGGCCAATTTTTATTTGAACTATTTCAGTAGACAGTAAATAAGCTCTGAATCGACTAGACCGATTTAAAAATATTCTACTAATTTAAACACGAAAACTATGATAACGCTAAGTTTTGTATGGGAGAGAAAGTGGCTCCTATTTTTTTAAGCCACGATTTTTAATTATATTCCATTTAATTTATTTCAAATTCCATTTATGGTCTGTATTATGTAATGTTCCAGCTGTAATGGCAAATAAACAAATTTTGATGCGTTTCATGTCACCAGGGTATCTAAAAAGAAAACCATATAAAGAATTGAATTTTCAAACGCATTACGTAATCTTGAGATAAAATACAGTATCATACCTACTTAGAAGCCATGGCATCTATACAAGAGTATCTGACTCACAAGATACGAATCAAAGGCTCATCATCGTCAAAATTCTCAAGACGTGGCTTTATGCCGAGGAAGCGAAGGCGATGCCGCGTCCCCATGGCACCGCGGTACGGCTGCCAAACTACTAGATCGATATAGCACTAGCGGTGCGGCTGCGAGAACGGCGGGTTCGATTCCAACCATTTAGTTGCCAATGCTGGGCATAGCAAGTTTGTTTAAAGCTATGGATCGCTGTAATTGATTGGTTGTATCGACTATCGTTTTGAGAAATAGGGGCCGGCATATACAGCATAATCTTGCATAATTAAACAGCTATTAGAGGGTACACGCAAAGTACTTCGCTAGGACTGAATGTACTTAATAAAACTGTTTACATTCCAGAAAAGTATAAATCCTCGATATCGGTATTAAAATCTAAGAGAGTTCGTTTTTATTAACTAACCATCACTGGGAAATCCCTATCAATATAATGTGTGCAGTAAAACTTTAAAAACTACTATGAATATTACTTTGGCAAACTTTATAACCGCTACATACAAATGAACCACCTCTTAAGTTCAATCAGGCTACTTTCGATTGAAACTTTAAGCTCAGGGGTTATCGTTCCGCTATGCAAGCGATGACGTATGCCGCATGGCACCGCCTGTAACGGCTGCCAAACTACTAGATCGATACAGCACTAGTATTGTGGCCACGAAAACTGCGGGATATTTGCTTGTGTCTCGTAAAATTGTTTATACATAAACGGACCAGAGAGTATTGATTTACTGGACTTAAACAAATTGTTATGTTCGTGTACCCAGTAGTTTGGGCTATACATTGAAATGGCAATCAGCTGACTAATATTTTTTTCTTCTTTTTTTACATACATAGTTAAAATAAAATTAAGTACTTTATGATCTTCATATTTGTAATCACAGACGTATTGTGGCATTTTAGAGAAACATACTAGCGCAATTTATTATAAAGATTTCTGTTGTAACATCTATACCGCATTGGCGCTAGGCCATGAAGAGGGCGATAGAATTGTTCACATTTTCATATGGCGGTTTGTAATGTTGAGTTATGGTTTTTGACTCTTTTGTTTATTGTAACAAATCATTAATAATGACTCGACTCACTTTTTATAAGGTCGAGTTAATTTCTAACTCGATAAGTTTATGAACGCATGTTAAAGTATTTGGTATTGTATCGCTAAAGCTTTGATATTTTTTGTTGATTTTAGAAAAAGTCTTGACCTTTTTTTTATAACATATTTTTAAATTAATTAAATATCAAGAAAACACAAGCAATTATAATACATTAATAAAAAGAAAGAGTTTTTAGAAATAATATTATATTTTTATTTAAGACACTTGTCTTGGCAACTGTACTAGACGTTGATAGGGTTTAAAGTTCCACCCCTATACTGGTGACCGGTGGCGGCGACACTCCAACACTCCGAAGAGGATTTATACGGACCGTTTATTGCTCCCGGAGGACTCCAGGTATTTATAAGGTTATTGCCTTATGGAACTGACTATCGTTCTTTTCTAATAACATTGTAGCTTTAAAGTTCTAATCTTTATTTACTAACAAAATCTACTCCTGCATTTTCTATGAAATTAGTTAGATTATATCACGATACAGTCATTGAATTTACACTTACATAAAAATTCCAAACAAACATAGTTTATGCATTTTTGTCATGAAAATCAGTCTCAACAATGATTCTCAGCAAAGACCTTATGCGAGTCAACTGCAAGGCCATTAATTGGGAATTAAAAGTAGATTAAAATCGGAGAGCAATTCGCAGAACATTAAATTGCATAGTTAATTAATTAATAAAATAAATAATAAATCATTTATTTCCAGAAACATACACTTAAATCTTATATCTAGCGGAGTCGGCACTAAGCGTAATTGCTTGTGTCGCAGAGTCCAGACAGTTTTTCACATACGCAGATGTTATACAGAACACAGCTAGAGCAGTTATAATTAGATTTGATAAAAAAAGAGTAAACATATCTGTATTTATCTGTTAAATCTAAGTGCGATAAGATGTACGCAATAGGAGACATTTAGTAGGTATTTTTAAATTTTAAATTTACGTGAACTACACTGCAGTTAACTTAAGCGTGTTAAAAAATAACAGAAGTATTGCAATAGTAACACTAGCAAAACAAGTTCGGTATGCCTAAAGTTTCGGTACGCTTAATGTGGCCGGTGGCAGCGACACTCCCGACACTCCGAGGGACGATTTATACGAGCCGTTTCTTGCTCCCTGCGGAGTTTGGGTATGCAGACGAATTAGTTGCTTTAACTTTTAGGACAGACTTTGTTTATATATCAATTTGTCTGTGAACTTGCTCATGGCAAGTCGAACGACGCAATCAGCTTTATTATCACAAAATATAAAAGGTAGATACGTACGCCACGATTATTTTATTTGGATACACATAAACAATATTTTCAATTGTTTTCTTTGAATGCCTTAGACTGGGTTTAAGGTACTAACTTGTTCTAATATATACGGCTGCATAGTTGTTGGCTTGAGTTAAAGAGACGGTACAGCCCATTTTTCACGTACTGAGCTCATAACATGGTAGGTGCCCAAAGTAAAGTGCATTTGAAAGTGCTGTTATGACTTACAAGTGCAAATTTGCAAACATGCCAATACAATTATTTTTCGGGTGCAATGAATAAATACTTAATTGTAACATAAAAAGACTTGTGTTGATTTAGGGCTTAAAATAATGTGCCAGGTTTATTATGCTATTAATTAAAATAATGGTTCCTTTATCTAAAAGTAATCACTCATCACTTATTTGTCTTAAGTGTTTCATTAAAATTTATCAACCATTTGTAAAAGACCTTCGCTAAAGTAACTTGTTACTACTAGGATTCTGTCTACCCCTTTAGAGATAGCGGACGTGATAGTTTGTATGTACCTATTATAAAAATAACACTAGGTACTTCAACATTGTTAGCGCAGCTAGACAGACTAAGTTTGTAACCGCGAGTTTGGAGAGTCCCGAACGGCGTTGTTCCAGGCCAGGTGGCGTCGACACTCCGCTCCCAGGGTGAGTTTACACAGGACGTTTATTGCTCTCCGAGGGCTGACACTAACTACACAATTTGTAACTGTCCGATCGTTGTAGCTACCGGATTGGCTACTTTAGGCCCGTATTTTTGTATTGTATTTTTTTGGCTGAATGTGGTTAAAAGGGCCTGCTGCTCCTTTTTTTTTTCAAATAATAAATAAACTTTGCCTACCCCTTCGGGGATTATGGGCGTAATGTTATATGTATGTATATATATATGTATATGATTTTTTTTATTGTCAGATTAAGAATAAAGGTCGAATAATTTACAATACGCATGATTTTAAAGTACTCGTAGCATCGCGTGTTTCTTAAGTAACATTTCGAATGGCGTCCGTTAAACAGGTACTTTAAAATGTGACATTTAAATATCAGCCTTTATATATATAAAAAAATTTAAGAGGAATGTTTTATTTAATTCCGAATATAGTTTACGAAGTAATATGTAGAAGTACCAAAAGTCTCTGACTACTCAGAGACTGTATGGACCTAAATGTTAGTAATTAAATATATTTACTTTCCTACTTAATAATTGAACTAATTAGGTAGTTTCCGCCATAATACCAGCGCTCTGCAGAGACACCGTAGCAGCAAATACTGAAACAGGGACCTAATTGGCTCCACTTGTCATGTTGTCCGTGTTGTAGCAAAGTAATACACTCTACTCTATCTTGTTTTTTCTGGCCAATATTGTTTCTTTAATAACAATAACAACTGTACACAATCATTAGACCACTACAGCAAAAAAAAAAATACAAAAAACCTGAAGTCATATTTTCGAAGTAACAGGCTAAAACGCAGTCAGTTAATGTTTATCGCCAGTTAAGTTAATGTGACGGTTCTCTAAAGCCGAAAGAGCGGCGTGGCTCAACCTCCCCACCTAATTAAGCTCGAAATAAATGGGCCTTGGAGAAAAACCTTGGCGAAACAATATTTCGTTACTCAAAAATGACCGCTTGGCCGGGTAACCAGAAAATAAGCATAAAACCAGAACCAGGAATAACTATTCTTCATTGTTTTTCGGCAAGCAAAGAACATTTCGTATTCCTTGGAAATAAAAGAACCAATCATGTAAGATATTCGGTGTTCGGTGTGAGTTAAAGTTTAATCGCATTTAAATTATGGTCTATACAAATTTTTGAAACGTACGATGAAAATTTTCATTTAATACGATATATCAAACTTTTGGAACCACGACATGTCACAAATGGTGATCCGAAGGATTAAAATACAAGAACAGCTGTTGCCGAGTCGCCGCTGTGGCTCATTTTATGAAACCAACGAGAGGAAACCTCGACTCAAAAATCTAATTTCTGCAGTTTCTCAATAGTCAGCAGAATAATAAGAAAGTTGGTCACGGCTCTATGTAATTCTGCACAAACTTCTTCCAAGTCCCGCGTATTATTTCTGGAGACACCACCGTAATCCCAATCTGGGCACCCTACTTACAGGCTCTACGAAAAAAGACGCCTATATCTCGCTGTCAAAATTTAATTTGGCCGGCTTATCATATTTACTCTGCCGCAGTCCATTAAAGGATTTAACTCAATTACGCATTTTTCTCGACTTTTCATTTCGACTACTTATTATACAATTTCATTATATTTTATCTATTTATTAATTAATTTATCTCCAGGCGAGATTATTTTTCGCCGTGAAGCAAGAAAGAAAAAGTAAGTATTTTCTCTGTCGCTATTTGAATAATGCTACGTGTTAAATATTCGATGTTCGATTCATATTTTGCTTCGTAATTGAATATTCATAGTGATTACATACGCTTTTTTTTACATACGCTCGCAATCCCCAAAGCCTAAGGTGTAGGAGCTCCCTTCACCATTTTTATACAAAAATAAAATTATGTTAGGTTGGATGGAAACTTGTAAAAAGGATTGATAAGTGGCTAGCTTGTCTCGAACACAATCTCAAATCCAATACATAATGCCGTTAGTCGCCTTTTACGTCTTGCTAGGCAAGTAACACAGTTGGTAATACTTCTTTAATATCAGACTAACAGGGGACATTTTTAATGCCAGCTATACAGATACTTAAATGTCAGAAGCTCACCAATGCGGTACAAATATTTTTACTTTTCTTTTCTCGAACACCAACAGCGCCACAGTTGCATGCGCGTTAAGTTCCCACAGGAGCCGTAAATTTTCCGGGATGAAAAGAATAGTTGTTACCAGGTTTCGGACGTGAAATGTTTTTTATGCTAGCTCACTAAAGAACACAGAATATAAAATTAAGCTGATTAAAAATAAGTATATCCCGTCGAAAAACTAACAAACACAAAAATAGTTTAATTTCTTCGTTCAAAACAAAAAAATAAAAGAAACAACACACAGATAAAGTAGGTAGGTACATTAAAACATATTATATATACATTAGGAAGAGAAGACAACCTGAAAAAAAAAGAAAACATGTTTTTTTTTTCAAGTAATAGGCACCAAAAAACATCGGCATTTGAGAATCCAATAATGGTAGGCTCGAGCCCCAATACCCAATATCGGCCTTTCGCATTTGTATAGAGCGCGTAAACGTCACGAAATTCTTTGTAAAATTTATGGGCCAAATATTGAGGCCGCCGCGGCATTTGAAACCCAT
The DNA here is from genome assembly GCA_951394215.1 of Glyphodes perspectalis. Lineage (NCBI taxonomy): Eukaryota > Metazoa > Arthropoda > Insecta > Lepidoptera > Crambidae > Glyphodes > Glyphodes perspectalis. The sequence continues at coordinate 2,496,158 of OX596200.1, forward strand.
AAAGAAAGGTCAGGCAAGAGGTAAGGTACGTTTATGACTGTGTAGGACGGTTAAGTGTGCCTGTGTGCCCGATCGCTGAAATCCATTAGTAATAATGTTACAGGTTATTACTCTTCTCTTAACGTAGTGAAGTTATGCGCGCTTAATCGCAAATTCTACTGAGGAAGGGTGTATTTTGCTAGAACATAAAATAACCTCGCCTCATAAGTGGTTATTGTGTCTAATGATAACAGTAGCAATAATCTTCAGGACATATCTGTTTAGTATGAATTCCAAGGTAGAAATTATTAACTGTAAAAAATAAATAACATGATGTTCATCTGAATGAGCGGTGGTAGCTCAATGGTAAGGATACGCGGCTCTTAACCAAGGAGTGCGGGTTCAAACCCGGGCACGTACCTCTGGATTTTTCAAGTCTATATACGTATTTATACCACTAGCTCGACGGTGAAGGAAAACATCGTGATAAAACCTGCAAATTCAAACAACTTTGGATTTGTAACCATGATCCAACAATTGTCTGGTTCCCCCATCTTAGGGTTACGAAGGTCAGATCGGCAGTCGCTTCAATATAATTACCAGACTCGCTAAATCCTGGATCATGGTCTAAGCGGACCCCGTCTAAGCACGGGACATAACGCTAGGAAGATGATGATGTTCATCTGAATATCATGTAATTGTTGTATTAAAATTTTGATCGCACTAGAGTAGATTACAATATTTTTATATCACTTGTTTTATGCTAAAACTTTTTTGCAACCTCTAACTAACAAAATACCGTTGTTAGAACCGCTACATGTAAATCAAACACTTTTGTTGACACGCTTATCGGTACTGCAGTCTTTACTGTCTCTCATAATAACAGGCATGACACGCTCCTTGGCCTCTGAACACCCCTTCAGGGGTTGCAGTCGTGAAGGTATGTATAAATGCCGGTACACCGTAAACAAAATAATTCAACCTTTTTGATTTTATTCACAGAAACGTTAGAATTTCCCTCCGACTTGTCCACAGGTTCCAAACGTCACTTCAATTTATGCTTTTTATTCGCCGAGCCGCTGAGACATTTTAAACCAAATTGCTAATAAAAGAACAAATATCTACACAAATTTATGGAACTGCAAAATTTACTCCGTTTTTACGCTCGGCTGTAACAGTGAAGGCTCACAAATGTATTGTACACTGAAAAAATGGCGTAAAAGAAAATATCCGTATAGACGGCTTCGTGTTTGCAGACTTAAATCTTTTATGGCAAAATAAATACGAAGAGTTACATAATGATAATGCTATTTAATAATTATGCTCTAAAAATTTTCAGATTTTATTGACATACTATTATTATTAATTAATGCAAAAAAAGTTTTTTATTTTCTCGACTATTTATCAGACGTCTTTTTTCAGATAAGTTAAAGGGGAATTATCAGTATAAATAAAGTCTAAATAAATAATGTCTTTATAATAAGTCTTCTTAATATGAAGATGAAATAACGAATGTTAAGACCAAGCCAATTTTGGTCTATTTCATTAATGCAAGTGATGAGATGAGATGTCGTATACTTTTTCGTTACTTACAACATTAGTTTCTGCCCGCAACCGCAACCGCAACTACGCAATGGCGTAGATTTAAGTATGTTCTATTTATTACACACAAACATCCATCGTGGGATAGATAGATAGATGGATTCTTTATTGCACGAAAACAACACAAAAATAATAATACAGATAAATACAATACAATTTAGGCGGTATTATCGCTAAAAGAAATCTCTTCCAGACAACCTTCAGGTAGAGGAAAATAAATGGTGGGATCTATAAAAAAAGTCCGGGATATAATGTCCTTTGTCCTTTTATCTCCATTTTAATGGTAACAGAAAGTCGTACTTGTACTAATATATTTTAAGAAGATACTTAAACTTACTAACTTGTACGTTATTAGGTAATTATGTGCATTTTACTATTATAGCTATATCATTTGTAGTCTTGCGTATTGCATCTAAAATGTTTTTCCAGTTAGTACGAGGCAAAAAAAATTATCTAACCCAGCCCATTGTCCCGTGTTGTTCTGGGACTTATAAAGAATGTGCCAACTATGTTTCTTGCCCAGCATACCGTAATAGGCGACTAATGGTATATCGGGTTTTGGGTGTGTGATTGTGTAGGCGACAAACTAGAGTTACGAGGCAAAATAGCCTTGAATCCATTGTCCAAGATGTTATATCAATAAAGCACAGTACATAATTGATCGTTTACCACGTAACTGTAAATGTTTCCAAATCTTCTATGTGCAATATACCAAACCCCAATACAAATAAATAAATAAATAAATATTCAACGACATCGAATACATTGATCTGACTCCGAAGTAAGTAGCTTAAGCACTTGTGTTACGGATATCGGAAACAACAGTGGTATTACAAATATATAATTAAATATTGGATATTAACACCCAGACACAGAACAAACACAAGTATTCTTAACACTAATATTTGTCCTGGGTGGGGATCGAACCTACAACTCTTGGCGCATGGGGCAGGGTCACTACCGAATGCGCCATCGAGCTTGACAAATAAAGCGCGTCCTAAGAGCGAACACCACTATAATTTATTAAACATGCGCAGCCTATTAGGGCCACATTCAATTTCCGACGGTCCTCAGCCTTTCAACTGACCCACGCATAATAGAATAACTCAGTAATCATCACGAAGATGTCTTTCAGAGGCCTACCCAGCAAATGGTCCTTAATTATTCCCGGGCGAGAGTGTCCGCCATTCTTTCAAGAAATTCATTAAATAACTCAAGGAAAAGCGGGACCAGCCGCTAATTGGTAGTGCCAACGCCTGGCAGAGAGGCTGTCATCGCGTCTCTCACCCTGAGAGCAATTAGCGAATATTAAGCTAAATTAATTCCTGCTACCTTCTATTTAAGTTTCCATTTCGATTGCATCGCCCACGACCCTTTTAGGTGATATGAAGGAGTCGAATTTCTCTAAAAATATATTCCGCGTCATGCCATTATGTTCAGGTATTCAATTTAGATCAAAGTGAACGAAGTCCTCTCGAGTTGACGCATTATAAGCATGATTTAATTATTGAGGTAAATGCATAACTTAACCCATGGTATTTTAATAAAATGCCTTTGAATTTGAAAGACCCCCGTTCGCTATCTTTGAGAGCATTTAAATCGAATGATATTTTCTGCAAGTTCTGAATTCAGAAACATCTGCAAAGTTGGGTTGAGTCAATACAATTTTCTCTACTTTTGAAATCTTAGATATTTTTATCACATTAACTATCGCTAAGCTCTAGGCGTTTCTATTACATATTTTAAATTTATGTTATTATTGTATCCTATTACAATGATTGTAAAGATGTCTATTACAGTGCAGTGCCTAATTAAGATAATACTACTTAGTAATACTAGCTGTTCATCATACAACTAATAGCTATAAACTAGTTTCATTAGAATATTATATATTTAAGAATATATATACATATATATATTTAACACATCACACATGTGAACTACATACATCTTTATCTGGAGGTTCATTAAACATGTTGTATCTTTGCTGATTTGTTAGGATTCAGAATAAAGAGGTCTGATTAGCTGTTGTACTGTTCTTAATACTTTACCATCAACATTTGCATGTTTAAAAGTAAATTGACCTAACTAAAATTTGTTTTATATTTAAATTAATATTACGGGTTAAACATTACGGTTATTTTTCCATTAGCAGCATATTTTGAGTTAAGTTACTTTACCATTAAATTTACGTATTGAGAATTCGAAAAACGGAGGACAGAGAAGAGACTCGGAAGAGTCAGAATCATCGCCCTCGTTTGTGATAAGAACGGCGATCCATGACGGATTTTCAACTTCTCAAGAAAATAGACCTCAGGTCTATGACCAGCCCACATGGTTCCCGATATTGTTATATAACCACTGTGACAGGCCTCTTGATCTAGTGGAGGCCTTGACTATGAGAACAGACGTCCAAAATCTCGCTAGAGCTACGCCATTAAGAGAAGACCAAACCCTAGTCGTGGATAAGTATATTTTGAGTCATCTGCTAACGAGATTTCTTTAGCATAAATACTTACTTTGGAGTAAGATAATTGAAGTGCTAGTCTCAACAGTTTATATTATAGTTATCGCCCACTCATTTTATACACATTCATCTTATAACCTGAATTCAAAAGTAGGTAAACAAGCACACCAAGGCTGTATCTATTGCAGCCAGGTCATTTCACGCTCTGTAATCCCGGGATAACGAGTTCATTGTGGCGACGGCTTCTTAAGCAATGTGCCACGAAGAAATGGGCCGGTCTCGTTTTTGAAGAAAGGGAAATAATTCCGTGGCCTTGCCAGTCGTAGATTTAAATAGAACCCTCGTTTCTTATTTCGCTGTATCAGATGATTTGTGTAATTTGATCTCTTCATTTTTAGTAGGTTATTCAAACTAAAATATACCAATGCATATAAACAAAAACTTGAAGTTCTATGTACTCATTACTTTTCACATTATTAATATTACATCTATCTAAGAGATCAAATTACACAAATCGTCTGATACTCGGGTTCATTGCATGTATTTTGAATAGAAATATTACGTCTGAAAGTCGGGTTTATTGCATGTACTTTGAATAGAAATATTACGTCTGATACTCGGGTTTATTGCATGTATTTTGAATAGAAATATTACGTCTGATACTCGGGTTTATTGCATGTATTTTGAATAGAAATATTACGTCTGATACTCGGGTTTATTGCACGTATTTTGAATAGAAATATTACGTCTGATACTCGGGTTTATTGCATGTATTTTGAATAGAAATATTACGTCTGATACTCGGGTTTATTGCATGTATTTTGAATAGAAATATTACGTCTGATACTCGGGTTTATTGCACGTATTTTGAATAGAAATATTACGTCTGATACTCGGGTTTATTGCATGTATTTTGAATAGAAATATTACGTCTGATACTCGGGTTTATTGCATGTATTTTGAATAGAAATATTACATCTGATACTCGGGTTTATTGCATGTATTTTGAATAGAAATATTACAAACTAGCGATCCGGTCCGGTCTCGCACGGTGAGCACACAAAACTATATGAAACTATACATATAAACCTTTTTCTAAAATCTATTTATTGGTGAAAACCGCATCATCCCTTACGTAGTTAAAAAGATCTAAGCGAACAGACAGAAACGGTGACTTTGTTTAATACTATGTAAAGATAAAGATATACAATACAATATATGTATGTGTAATGTTCTATCGATTTGTGATTGTTAACGACTCGTTCCTGATATTCTAAAAATATATAGCAGTTGCCTCTCCCAAAGTCTTCTTAATAGCTACACACTCTTTGAAACGCGAGTCCTCCCAAAAAATACATTTCCCAATTTTCTATGCAGTGTTCCACAATGTTTTTCCGCAAAAGAAATAATTTGGCTTCCCAATAACAAAACTTCATAAAGCAAGATTCCTACAAAGTTGCGGCAAGACTTCGAGAAACACACAACAGCTCTAGCCGTGCTCCGTATCGTTGTTGTAACCAGTTATAACGATATCCGCGTAGGGTTGCCAACATTTGTTCGAAGACATAGTAATACATAACATCTTGCCCGTGGTCACCGAAGGAGTAGGCAGTCAAAGGGGCAGCAGGCCCCTTTTGCCACATTCAGCCCAAAATAAAACTGGGCAGGGTAAGATGGAAAATTGTGAAAAATATATAATATAATAGTTACACACGACATACAACACTCTAAAAAAATTTAGTATTTTATAGAAATAAAAACAAAAAAATAGACAAAGATGTACTTGCTAATTATTTATTTTTATAAAAGCTTTATTTATTAGCACTTGCAGCTTTTAATATTATTTTTATCTAAAAGAAAACAGTCAAATGCTTAGATTTCGGTAAAGAAAAATATATATAGTATTTTTCCGTAGTAGGTACATATTTCTTAAACAATATGTAGTACGCAGACCCGAAATATAGTACAATATTATTTTATATAGCATGTGGCAACCCTATTAGTGGAGCACTCAGCGCCGTCACCGGAATATTAACAAGGAAATCCTTCTGAAGGTGCGCCCAAAATTATAATAACTCGCGCACATTAGAATTTGGACTTGGGAGTAATTGAGCTCATGAAAAACTTGGAAGTAGAAAACGATTGCGTATAATTTTCTTTAGCGTAGAAAGAAAGCTCGTTTCTATTCCGTTTGCATCTTAACATACTACCTTCCACTATAGTCCGAGAGCTGGCGCCAATTTTTGGGTACGTATTTGAGGCAAGCTAAAAAATTTCTCATGCTTCTCCTATTATACCCCAACTTATATGCTTAGTTTGGAAGTAGGGTACTGGTGTGTCAGTCTGGAGAATTTATTTATTATCTAATTATTAATGTTAGGTATTTGTGTCTGGAAAACGAAGTCGTATGTGATTGCTCGGAATCCAGTTTTTATAATTAATTTACCTTGTTTAACTGAAAATACACAAAAAGTCTACATTATTGACGAAATTACAGTTATAAATAATCGTCTGCAATATATAAGAAATGCGTTATTCGATTAAATTTGTTTATTTCTTTACTTATTTCTCGTGGAGACAGCTAGGTATTAAAAAGTCCGTGTATACTACCTTAATTTTAATTATTGTGCCATTTTAGACGGAAAATAAAAAAGGTCAAAGTTATTATCGACAGTATACATTTACATGATTGAGTAGAATCTATGTAAATAACAACATTCCACTGAAATTATTTGTTGAAACTCTTTGTAATGACAGCCAGCCATTTGACATTTCAAAGTCCGCCGTAATTGTAACCACTATTTGGCGCTGTCGTCGTACACCCAGCGAATAAACGTATTTAAGTATGTCTATCCGTTCACCTAGTAGCCATAGCACGAGCATAAGCTTAGTTTGGAACTAGGGAATTGGTGTGTCAGTCTAGAGAATTTATTTATTTATGAAAATATTTATATTTTTTTCAATTTATCAGTAGGTAATATATTAATTATTAGCATAAATAGTAACGCAAATGTCTCCTTCAATTATATGATTCAATTTCCGTCATCAAGCTCCTTAAGGTCCTTATGTCCTACACTTTTCCAACAGAAATAAACCTTTATAGACTCAAAGACAAGACATCGCACTTCCTTGGAACCACGCAGCATGTTCCAGGGACCTTGCAGTTCGTTCAAACGGGCTCTAAAGTTTTCTGGCCCGTCCCGGGAATGTTAACAAGGGAACCCTTCTAAGGAGACGAGATTATAATTACTTTTAAGACATGAAAGGGAAAAAATTATTCGCGACGCGCCGTGAATTGTTCCCGGGCAGAGTATAGCTCGGCTTAAATATACAATTTGGAAATCTTCATTGTCTTGTCTTTGTACAAGTTGGGGGTCACAATTTGAGATGGGATTTTTCAATCTCAGGAATTACGCGGTTTTTCCTGTGAGGTTACTAAGGTTGGTTAATCGGTTAAAGGGTGTAAATCAAATCTTAAAGCATAAATTTATTTAAAAAAAAAAAAAAAAAAAAACAAAAAAAAAAAGTAATTGTATTTGAACATTACCTTGGTGACTTAGGGTTTTTTAAAGTAGGTGAACTTAAAATTATTTGTAATAATGTTGCATGCATGTTATTTTTTTAATAACGAATTTTGTGTCAGTAGATATGTGCTTAAACATTATCATATAATTCACGTATTGTATATTGTTTATTTTTAGATTTTGCATGTCTACGTCTTAATATAATCGTCGATTTTACTTTCTTAAGGTTATCTTGATAGAAAATACTCTTGCTTATATTTTCTCATTAATACGATTTGGCTTACTGTTTAAAACATATGAAACAATTTCAGTTCGGTAATGTGTTTTACTTCTACATAATAAACATGTTTTGAATGAGTAAATGTCAACTATCCAATTCTGATAACAGTCTAAAAAATACTATAACTAAATTACTCATCTTCACGTAACTAGTAGATATCTCGTGCATAAGCGGATCTAGATTACTCTTCAACGGGAAAACTTCGTATCCAAATATCAACCTTAATAATATAGTAACAAACTCCATATCCGGAAAGTGCAAACTACAATGGAATGAATGATTCGATCAAAACTCGTTATTTAACACAAGCATATAGGTTTAGGTAATCAAACTACCGATTCCATACGATGGGTGTAACTGACAGCTACGCGATGCTATGACGTCTAATGGGTAAAGTTACCCTAAGGGTAAACTGATCTTGACGTTAATTAAAAAGTAATTAGATGTAAACTGTACATACCAACCTTTCCTCAGCATGTCGGCGCTATGCCTGCAACAACGAAATTACATTGTTAGCGAACAAGTTGGTTTTAAGTATACAAGTTAAATTTGGTACCTGAACATGGTAGAGTGTTAGAAAATTCACACTTCCTGTTGTTGGTGATGGTTTATTAGGGATGATGACTGCATAAAAAAAAACTATAATTCTACTTAGTCCGTCAGTTAGATTGTACAAAAATACTAGATACATATTTTACGCTTTATCAAATTAACAAACAATCACAAAGATAAGGAGCATTAAAGTTTTGGAGTGCGGGCTTGCGACTTCACTGTTTAGTAAAAATTGTACGAAAGCGTGACGCCACGCGCAACTTGAATGCATTGTATCTTCGTCAATATTTGTTTGACGAATAAATAAAAAAATACGTGTTCAATATTTTTTTACAATTTAACCTTTGCCTTTTACAGTATAGTAAAGTCATCATTAATTTATCATCGTCGTCCCATGTTGGTCTGGTATTTTAAATAATGTATCTAAGTACTGTGTTTCTTGCCTAGCATGTCATACTCGTCTAAGGCGATTTTGAGTGTTGTGAATAGTTAGGTTTGTGTTTGTTTAAATGAGCCAGCCACTAGCCACTTACCCATATTTTTCGTTAAAAGTAGTAAATGAGATTATTGTTATTCGAACTCAGCCTACTCCTCAAATATCTGCGGAAATGATACACAAAGTATGTTTGTACTTAAAATGTAATCATACTAATATTATAGAGAGGAAAGATTTGAGTGTTTGTTTGCATTGAATAGGCTCCAAAACTACTGGACCGATTTGAAAATACATCAATGAATAGCCACTTTATCAGCGAGTTACATAGGCTATATTTCATCCCCGTATTCCCACGGGAACGGGAACTACGCAAGTAAACCGCTTGACGCTCCTAGTGTATAAATAAAATTCAAAGTTTCTTATTCTTCATAGAGGAAGTTAAGGACAAAATTTAGTCCTCCGCGTTTATTTTCCAGCAATAAATTACGGTACACTATTTCATTTATCCGGTGCCGGTGACACGTTACTGGAAATCCGAGGCAAAAGTAGGTTTTTACGTAACCCAGTTCTCGGCGTCTCTCAAAAGATGTTTATTCAAAAGCTTCCACCCGGCACGGTATTACATAATCAAAGCTCTTGTGAGTTTCACTAAAGTTATGTCGATATTTAAAAGCGTGATGTTAATAGTTGTAATAAATAGGTTATTCAGCAACGACTGAAAATAATAAACAAATCTTTACTACATTTTTAGTTTTGATATCTGGCACTTAAATGGTACTATTAAGTTATCTCAACATCGCATTTCTAATACCTGCTGTCGACGTATTTAAACAAAATAATTATTTTGTTATTGATATAATCATCTTCCTCATCTTCCTAACGTTATGTCCCGTGCTTAGATGGTGTCCGCTTAGACAATCCAGGATTTAGCGGGTCTGGTAATTACATTGACGCGACTACCGATCTGACCTTCGTAACCCTAAGATAGGGGAACCAGACAATTTTTGGATCATGGTTACAAATCCAAAGTTGTTTGAATTTGCAGGTTTCATCACGATGTTTTCTTTCATCGTCGAGCTAGTGGTATAAATACGTACATAGACTTGAAAAATCCAGAGGTACGTGCCCGGGTTTGAACCCGTACTCCTCGGTTAAGAGACGCCTTCCTTACCATTGAGCTACCACCGCTATTTTGTTATTGATATAAAAGTCCGAATTACTAATTTTTCATACGACGGGAACAAACACAAGTATTTATCACACGAATGTTTGTCCAGGGTGGGGATGGGACCCACAACTCTTGGCGCATGGGGCAGGGTCACTACCGAATGCGCCATCGAGCTTGTCAAATGTATACATTATGATTTAATATATGGCTTTGTTTGTCTATATTTACGTAAGTAGCAGTGCGGATCTTCGACGGACTTACACGTGTACTTAAGTCCGATGTTCCTTGAGAGGTATTCGGCTGATATTTGCGTTCGATGTTTACACGGAAGGTGGAAACGGGGTATGAGATTTACGTTCAACGTACATACCTGTTTGTGTTTGTGTCGAGCAACAGCGAATATGAGTTATGTTTCACACCGATAGTGACGTATTAATTGCGGCGTGTAGATTTGGTTTAAACTCAACACGTTGCCCTATATTTTCTGTTTGCGTATTATTTTTCTTGAACCCGAACTTGATATACATAACTCAACTAAAATCACAGTCTTTCTAAAGTTAGTTCTTCAAATGTGTTGGAGTTTAGCGCAGAAGGTACATCCAGGAATTTGAGTATCGGGCCCAGCTTCTCACGGCTCACTCGTTTTGTTGTGCCATTACCAATTTATATCTTATATCCTATGGTAGACAAAATTAGTTGCGGTGAAGTCACTGTAATATTAAAGCAAATCTTTTTTCCAAGCTTCCACAACAGCAAGCCCATAGGCGTTTTACATAAAAGCATACACGTGAAATTTTGAGGACTCTCTTTGTTCATGAATATCAGTAACATGAGATTGTGTCAAAGGTTAACAAAACCAATCTTTTATACGACCTCAAAATGTTATTCCATTCAATTTAAAAATAATGTACAATAGAGCTTATAGTCTGAGCCATAAATAAAGTTCAAATACGAACCAAATATGTGCACAGCAGTTCGCAAACGAATCGCGTTTATCGGCGTATTCATAGTCGTGTTTACGAGCGCGGCGCTGCCTCTTGGCAGAGCACCAGCGCTCTCCTATTGCACAACTTGTACAAATACTAAGCTAGCAGATTGTATGATTGTATCGACTAAAGGTTTTGGTTGGTCAATTGTATTAATTCCAGTTATAAAACCAATAATAATATATGTATAGTTTAAGGAACACTTTTAGCCAAAATTAAACTCGATTGGGTTAGCCGAAAAAAATCTGGAAAGCAGTCATGACTGCTTTCCAGATTTTTTTAGTAACGAGGCACCTACACAATCAGAAACCCAATACATGAGTTTTGTACAGAATTCCGACAAACACTATTTAGACTAGATGCTACTTCGAAGCACTTATTCGACGGAACATTACTTCGACAACTTACACATTCGATAAGCCATTACTTTTAATACATGAAATTATTTTCAATACCGGAACCAACATGAGACCCAATTATAATGAGTACTAATAACACCATCAAATGTTAATTACACTAGTATGATAAAACATAAATACTAATTTATTAATTTAAAAATGATTGACTGTGATTGTGGCGGCGACGAGCTAGCCACCTGTCACATTTTCATAATTTTCCATCTAAACCAGCCCAGTTTAATTTGGCTAAAAGTGGTTATAGGGGCTAGCTGCTTCGACTCTGCCTACCCCTTCGGGGATTAGGGACCTAATGATATGATATATAAAAAAATATATACATATACGGTCGAATTGAGAACCTCCTCCTTTTTTTGAAGTCGGTTAAAAAGACTGGCCAATATCTTGATAACATCTGGAACATAGATAAAGAAACGTTTTAAAAATAAAACATCCGCTAACAGTATTGCCGTGACGTCAGCACTCCATTCAGTCATAGATACCAAACCCTTTGTCCCTCCAAATGGAATAACAAATACGCCCGAAGACAGAGTAAACCTCCCTCCTTTATCGCGCGGAGGCGAGACGGAGTGATATACGGACTTGCCCTCTTAGTCTCAGGAGGGACACTGTAGTCATGGATATTATAAAGTCTTGTCGCCTATTACTTATGTACGAAGCGAATATTTTACATCCATTGAAAATTCAATTAATTTTTCAAAGAAGTTTGTTTTCTCTCAGGGGTGTAATTGATGGCTTATAACAAGACAGAGACAAGATGAACTTTAAGATAATAGAATAAAATCTCATAATATTGAATCCGGAACGACGCTTTTTTGCTTTGCCGTTATCTTCATCTCAAATACATGGGTAATCGAATTGTAAAAAAATTGAAATCAAACTAATGTGATAAAAATACTATGAAGTTTTTATGGACAATATGCAAAAATGAATAAGGAGCGGTGGTAGCTCAATGGTTAGGACAAGCGCCTCTTAACCGAGGAGTGCGGGTTCAAACCCGGGCACGTACCTCTGGATTTTTCAAGTCTATGTACGTATTTATACCACTAGCTCGACGGTGAAGGAAAACATCGTGATGAAACCTGCAAATTCAAACAACTTTGGATTTGTAACCATGATCCAAAAATTGTCTGGTTCCCCTATCTAAGGGTTACGAAGGTCAGATCGGCAGTCGCTTTAATGTAATTACCAGACTCGCTAAATCGTGGATCATGGTCTAAGCGGACCCCGTCTAAGCACGGGACATAACGCTAGGAAGATGATGAAGATGATGATGCAAAAATGAATAAAATAAAACAAAATCCTTCCTTTAAGTACTTTCATCATTATCATAAGTAATTAAACAATTTTAATTTCCGACTACAAGTCATACTTTTGTCACGTACCTCACAATCAGATACTTCCTTGAAACTTTCCCAGTGTCCGGAAATAGATGGAATATTCCCTATCTATTTCCGCTACATGTGTTGATGACAACATGTATTGTGTTATATAAACAGTTTGCGGTTATATAAACGCAGTCGAGATGCGTGCGCTGCGGAAAATCTGCGGTGCATCGCACACAGACTGCGTTCGGAATGATGATGTAAGAAAGACAGTCGGTCTGAAAGACAGCGTTGGAGTCAAGGTAAGAAGAGGCATGGTCCGGTGGGTCGGACATGTGGAAAGATGACAAAAGATTGACTAAACAGATATACAATGCGAAAGTGGAAGGATGTAGGAGCCGCGGAAGACCCAGGCTCACCTACCACGACCAGATTGGTCGTGTATTAACAGAAGGTGATGTTAGGAGTCACAAAAACCGTAGAGTTTGTATTAAAAGGATCATGAATGTTGAAGAGGCGAGTGAGGTGTGTAAGAATCGTGTCATATGGCGTTCGGTTCTCTCTGCCTACACCGCTAGGGAAGTGGCGTGAAGTTTAGTTAGTTAAGTTAAGTGCTTGTAGTAAATTAAGTAATTAAGTGCGGTTCGACTGGTCCGTTAGTCGAGTGGTCAGAGACCCTGGCTACGAAACGAAGGGTCGCGGGTTCGAAACCCGCTAGGCGCCAATTTTTCGTGTGATGAACAAAGACGTTAGCACTCGAGTCATGGATGTTTATAAACATATTTAAGTATGTCTAACCGTTCACCTAGTATCCATCGCATCTATATTGGTCTATATTGGTAAACATATACATCACGTCCGCAATCCTCTAAGTTCGAGGTATGCAGTCCGAGAAGTACCCTAGACAACATTTATTATATGATTACTTATCAATATTTAATCTGTCATCAAAGTTTAAGTTCTAAGCTCAAATTATATAGCTCGTACAAAGTACTTCCACTTAAGGTTCAATTACGTATATTATTCCACAGCAAACATTGACAATCGTGTATACTCTTAAACATACTGTTGAAAATGAGGCTACAATTCGACAATTACAACAACAAAACATCCGTACGTAGATTCGTTGACACGATAGGCATGTTTGCTCGTAAATTATCAAAGCAAATTTTACGGGGAAGCGAAACGTCTTCGGAGGTGTTTTATATCTGTTGCTAAGTTTAAAAGAGACAAGCGTGGGAGGGAACGGTGTGGAAACAACATTTATTAAGGCAGTGTGCGACTGAAAACTTTTATCATTTGTTATTTGGGCTGGCTGTACTTTCCATAACGTTATTATTCTATTAACTAACTAAACTTCACGCCACTTCCCTAGCGGGGTAGGCAGAGAGAACCGAACGCCATATGGCACGATCCTTACACACCTCACTCGCCTCTTCAACATTCATAATCCTTTTCATACAAGCTCTACGGTTTTTATGACTCCTAACATCACCTTCTTTTAATATTATTCTATTACAGTATTGTATTAGAAATAAAGAAATAAATCAATACTTTATTTGACACACACATTTAAAAAAAATAATACAAGAAAAATTAAAAAACAGGAAAACCAAGGTCTATGTCAAAAGGCCCATGCTCAGCTCAAGTCGCGAGCTACTAGAAGGCAGATTACGGAATTGGATTTCAGCAGGTGCCCAGTCCACTTTGCGCACCTACCCACCCACGGCACCTACTTAACTAGCTACGTATCATTTCTCGCGCACATCATCTTCCTAGCTTTATGTCGCGTTCCTACTCGGAGTCAGTTTGTGTTGTGATCCTAGATTTACCGAATAATACCGAAAAAATTAATGCTTTAAACAAAACTAAACCAGACGCCAAAGATCAGGTATTATGTACGAAGCATGAATCACTTTACAAATCTTTTCTACTGAACAACTACAGTTCTAACTAAAGGACTTAGTAGATAGAGGATTGTATGTAACAAGAACTCCATTATCAGTTTTAATACCCTGCGCTTGAAGCCTGAAGGAACTATCGCTAATCTCTCATACATTACAGTCCTGTCTGTCTAATTCCCTAGAAGTCTCGCGTGCGGCTCGCAGCCGGGTTTAAAACTAGTGTTGCCGAACTATCGATAAGCTATCGATAGTTTGACTATCGATAGTTGACCTCGGAAATCATTTATAATATCGATAGGTCTATCGATAGTATCGATACTATCTATAGTATCGGCCATGATTATTATAATAATAATTGATACTATCGATAGTATTGATTGTTGTTGCAATATTTAGTAGCAATAGTATCGATAGTGCATTCGATATTGAGCTTCGATAGTATCTACACTATCGATAGTATCGATAGGGCTATCGATACTATTGCTTTTGCCCAACTATCGATAGCCCATCGATAGTGGACTATCGAGCGGCAACACTATTTGTTACGTTCGTCGGAATATTTTAATATTCCCGACTGTTCTCTTTCGGATTACATTCCTGTACCTTTCGCCTCGCTAAGTCCTTCAGAGGCCTGGCAATATGCATCGGTGTGTTAAATCGGTCTAGACGGACGTTATTGCAGGACACTTATTAAAAGGGGTGAGCTTTGCTAAAGCATTGCGTTTGTACGACTGTGTTTAAGGCGAGAGAAATTTAAGCTTGAATTATTACGAGTCTGGTTGGTTTATGGTTATGTCGGACATCCTGTAAAGTTGGATAACGTCCACGATATCTACCTATACAAGATATATTATATATTTGTCATATATATTGTCAAATTATAATCCTAAAAATTGTACTTACATTTATAGCATCACGCCCATAATCCCTGAAGGGGAAGGCAGAGTCAAAGGGGCAGCAGGCCACTTTAACCACATTCAGCCAAAAACAAAACTGGGCTGGGTTCGAGTGACAAGTGGCTAGCTCGTGGCCTACACAATCACATACCCACAACCTCATATACCATTAATCGCCTTTTACGACATGCTAGGCAAGAAACACAGTTAGCACATTCTTTTTAAGTCCCAGACCAATAGGCTAGGTTAGATGGGAAATTGTGAGAAGAATAAAAAATATCAGTCGCTTTAGCATGTATAGAACCAAGGGAAATATATTAGCTAATACAAAGAGCACTTCATGGATTAACTAGCGGCCGCCCGCGACTTCAGTCTCGTATATTTAACTTAAGACAATTCAGTGTTATTCAAATTGTAAACAATATCTCAATTAAGCATCTGTGTCTTACTTATCAAAACGCACGATCGTTATTATTTACCTGAAATTAACATAAAATTTACTTAAATATGCTAACGAGGCGTTGTATAGTACTCATACCAATTTACATGTTTACTGTTGACTTTCGTATTTAAAACCTTGTTGTTTCAAAAAGCATTCATTCAGTTGGGTTTGTTTATGTTTATTTGAAACATTGATCTAACTTCTTGGTATTTTTCGGACTTATGCCTTTGCAGGACATGAATAAGGAAATTATCGAGATATTTTGTTTTTAGTCCATAAATTGACATTAAGTTAGGTAATATAATGTTTATAACTATAACGTACTATAAGAGCAATTGTTTTCCAAGGTTTTGCGCGTACTATACACAGTGGCTGAAAGAGGTTTAGGTATGATAAGTAAATTGAACTCTGCACCCCTTCGAAGATTGTGATCTTGCTAGTATCTATATGATGTATGTATGTATATACTAATTATAAAACTACTTCCAGACTCCTCAGAAATCGATATATTTGTTTGTACAAGTAATGTCACCGTATTACTGTGAAAACTTTATATACTACTAGCTGTGCCCGGTTTCACCCGTGTTTATGGTAATGTTATATAGTTTATAGCCTTCCTAGATAAATGGGCTATCTAAAACTAAAATATTTTTTCAAATCGGACCAGTAGTTCTTGAGATTAGCGCGTTCAAGCAAACATCAAACTCTTCAGCTTATAATATTAGTAATTACTAGCTGTGCCAGCGGTGTCACCCGCGTTTATGGTTAATATCATATAGACTATTTCCGTCATACATGATTTTTATGTAACTTTAACCATTAAGGCTGCACTCGTGACGGAAGCTTAAAAATGGAGTAACTTCTCCCGTTTTTCCAACATTTCCCTTCACTACTCTGCTCCTATTGATTGTAGCGTGATGAAAAGTATACTATAACCTGCCCAGACAGACAGACAGACAGACAAAAATTTTACTGATTGCATTTTTGGCATCAGTATCGATCAATAATCACCCCCTGATAGTTATTTTGAAAAAACATTTCATGTACAGAATTGACCTCTCTACAGATTTATTATAAGTAAGATAGACGTCACGAAACTCAAATCGGAAGATACGAAAAATTAAACTAATTAATTTCCGGCAGTTTGTTTTTATGTTTATGCTCCTTTCTCCTAAATCTATAAGAATGAAAAA
The DNA here is from genome assembly GCA_951394215.1 of Glyphodes perspectalis. Lineage (NCBI taxonomy): Eukaryota > Metazoa > Arthropoda > Insecta > Lepidoptera > Crambidae > Glyphodes > Glyphodes perspectalis. Next base: position 2,513,328 of record OX596200.1, read on the forward strand.
AAAAACGTAAAGTTTCACTGTATATTAACAAAATAAACCGGCTTAGTTCGGTATACAATCTCATAGATACTGCCCCTTGTTCTACAAATCTGACCCGGGCTCTGTTAATCGACCTGAACATTACCAGGGTTATTCCTGACTACAGTAGCCTTTATGCCGAAGGAATAAGGTACATTATTGAAGTCATCGCCGGTGTAGCCGAACCCAAATAGTTGTAAACTACGCCATTTCATGGGTGGATTGAACCAAAGAAATGTGCTTGTACTAATTAATTTTGCTAACTTATGGCAAAAGGTGAGTAAGCACAATGCGTGAACAGGGTATTATTATGTGGTGAGACCCCCTAATTTTAGGTCCAAGGTTTTGTAAAAGACGGAGATATACCTATATAAACCTACCTACCCCGCTAGGGAAAGGGCATGACGTTTAGTTAGTTAGTTAGAAGATATACATCATAGGTATTTAGAAAGAAACACTAGCGGAACTAAAAGCGATCTAGCCCATTGAAAAGAATAGTGAACTATGAAATTTTAAATTACAGCACAGATGTAGATTTCAGTTTTCATTTAATTTGAAAAAGGAGATACTCCTGTTTTTTTTTATATATTTTTAGTGAAACATTTCGTTTTATATCTGTCGGACTCCTGCCTTCCAGAAAATAAAATAAAGAATAACACAACCATCCGTTAGTTCCCTCTAGGGTTCATGTTCCATTGTTCCAGGTAAAGAAATATCTTTCTCTCTTACATGTTAACTTAGAAGTACTTCTAGTACATAATCACTTGTTCATATATTAGGAATCTCTTGGCACCCAGCTCCATACATCAGAATTAGCCTAAATACTTTCTTACCCCTCACCCTCTCAACAATAGGTGCCCTCTGTTTACTCCGCTTGGTTTTATTTTTTATGAGCTAACCCAATATTGATTACCAGGTCTAGTCTAGACAGGTCGCGCTGTAAGCTGCTACGGTGAAATCGATAGGTTGAACACAAATAGGCTGCGATGTGTCAAAAGGTTTGAATTCGACGTTACAACTCTGTAATAAGGGAGGTGGTTTATTAAAAAGAATGATAGATAGATTTTGATATGAGATATTGAACTGTCTTTAGGGTAAAGGACTGGCGTCGTTTTGTCTTTTAAAGTGCTATGATGACATGTAAATATACTATACTAATGAGGGTTTTCAAGAATATAAAAACCGCCAGATGGCACGAGGGAGTCTCGTGGTCTTATCACTGTCACTATTGGCTCCTTGTTGACAGCATGTCATTTAGGTCTGACAACTAACCAATTAGGAGGGTGACAAGACCGCAAGTCACAGTTACGCCATCTTTTAATAAAAAAAAAACACATTGTAGATATACTATTAAGACGCAGATCGATAATCACGAAACCTTTACATTATCAACGATTTATGGTTTAGAAAATGACCACTATATAATTAATGTAGATGATTACTTTTTAGCGTAATGATTTTATTAAAGACTAGCTGTGCCAGCGGTGTCACCCGCGTTTATGGTTAATATTATAAAGATTATTTCCGTCATACATGATTTCTATGTAACTTTAACCATTAAGGCTGCACACGCGACGGAAGCTTAAAAATGGAGTAACTTCTCCCGTTTTCCCAACATTTCCCTTCACTACTCTGCTCCTATTGATTGTAGCGTGATGAAAAGTAGTTTCGTTAAAATCTATCGAGTAGTTTTTGTTTCTATAAGGAACATACAGACAGACAGACAAAAATTTTACTAATTGCATTTTTGGCATCAGTATCGATCACTAATCACCCCCTGATAGTTATTTTGAAAATATATTTCATGTACAGAATTGACCTCTCTACAGATTTATTATAAGTATAGATTCAGCTCAGTTGGCAAATAAAAAAATATCTGATCAAATAGTTAATGATGAAACAGTTATTTGTTCCAGAGTAAGCATTGTAGGAGTTTTTTAGATCTTTTCCCACACTTAATACAACGCTTATACCACTAAAAAATAAGCAGAATACATGCCATCAAATACCTCCAGGTAAACACGTAAAATGTTGACTCCAACGCCTTTGCCCGTTTCCCCTATACGTTTTTCAAATACCTGTAGGGTAATACAATAAAAATGTATTCGTGCAATGTATTGCTTCTATGTGACCGGTATATCCCCTTTCGGTTCAATACACGGGGTGGCGGTATGGGGAAATGAAATTCCTTACGGCACCACTATGAGAGAAAAATGGATGTGCTACGGAAATAAATCTTGAAACTCGTTACGGTGGATTTTGGATGCGGCGTTACGGGAGCAGATGTGTGTGTTGTAGCGTGCTTATTGATTTTGTAGTTTATAGTGGTAATTTGGGAATAACTACTCTAACGGCGGATGTAGTATCTATGTACTTCGAGCGAACTTGACTTGTTACTTGGTAGATCATATAGTTATATCATCTATGTGACGATATATATACATAACATTACGCCCATAATCCCCGAAGGGGTAGGCAGAGTCAAAGAGGCAGCAGGCCCCTTTAACCAAATCAGCTAAAAATAAAACCGGGGGTTTTAAACATACAAATATTTCACTACCCTTATAACAATTCAATGTCACTTTCGTACAATATCCGAACGATAAAGTTGAAGACGAGTCTCCTTCAAATTATTTTCAACGAACGAGTCAGAGACGATTAGCTCTGTACGTAGTCGTTTTACCAATGACGTCACCACTTTACGTTTATTAGCTAAAAATAATATACATGCGTGTGTTTACGTATAGAAACTTCTAAGTAACCTGCAACATAACACCAGACGAGCGGCATAATTACTACCGGCGGCGGTAGCGCCTGACCGCTCCATTTCCTGCCTTGCTCGTCCAACACTCGTATACTTAGCTCCACAGCACCTGTAAATGGATCTCTATTGGCCATTAAAGGGCTATCGGGTGCGCATCTTGTTTGTCAACCGCCTGAATTGGAATTCGGCAAACTAAGGTTGAGTATGTAGAAAACTACGGTGAGTGGAATTTTTTGTTGGGAAAACATTACTGGTAGACAAAACAAAACTCTATTAATGACTGGTAGGCAAGTATGGTTTAGGGTATATGGTAGTTATATTTGTATATCATCATTTTCACGTAGTAATAAAAGGAGCAAGCAAGGATCTATCTCACTTCACGCTTATTTCCTGGCGAGGTAGGCAGAAAAACGGGCGCTATATGACGCGGTTTTTACATACTCCATCAAGAAAGGCTTCTATAGCCTTTCTCGATAAATGGACTATTCGAGTTTTTGGTTGATGTTATATAGTCTATCTATATAACATCAACCAAAAACTCGATTAAAACCGCGGGCACAACTAGTATTCAATAAAGTAACTTAATAGGAGCGCTTACAAAAGCCGGTAGTTAAGGCCCGACCCAAGAACAGCATTAAATATTTTTCCAAGGAATCAATGGGGTGTCATCCGTCAAGAGACGATCAATCTAATGTTAGGATGACACCGGTTGACAGTCGGGATAAGAATAACAAAACCCCAAGCCAAATTTCTCAAAAGCACATTGGCATCGCATAGACTTATAGAATAAGTTAGAATGTTTTCCCAACATTTCCCTTCACTACTCTGCTCCTATTGATTGTAGCGTGATGAAAAGTATACTATAACCTGCCCAGGAGTATGAAGAATAATGGTACCAAGTTTCATTAAAATCCGTCGAGTAGTTTTTGTTTATATAAGGAACATACAGACAGAGAGACAGACAGACAGACAAAAATTTAATCAGACAATATTTTTTGGTTGATGTTATATAGTCTATCTATATAACATCAACCAAAAACTCGATTAAAACCGCGGGCACAACTAGTATTCAATAAAGTAACTTAATAGGAGCGCTTACAAAAGCCGGTAGTTAAGGCCCGACCCAAGAACAGCATTAAATATTTTTCCAAGGAATCAATGGGGTGTCATCCGTCAAGAGACGATCAATCTAATGTTAGGATGACACCGGTTGACAGTCGGGATAAGAATAACAAAACCCCAAGCCAAATTTCTCAAAAGCACATTGGCATCGCATAGACTTATAGAATAAGTTAGAAGTATTTGCTTCATTATATTCAAATCTACCATAAACAAGTTTATTTCAACGAACTAAACTTCACGCCACTTCCCTAGGGGGGTAGGCAGACCTCACTTGCTTCTTCAACATTATTTCTGAGTTTATTTCTAGGATCAATAACCAATATGGGCGTGATGTTGTTTTTTTTGTTATCAATAATCAGACTTGCTAAATCTAGAATTGTTATGAACTTGGATCCAGACTGGAAGGAACCAGACAATATCTTTATGTACAATTAGAGTCTGGGAAATGCTATAACATAGCTGTGATTAATCCCAGATGAGTAATCAGACGCTTTGTCGCCTCCACAAATGACGTCAATAAAGCCGCCATATACTAACAAGCATATTGAATCCCGTCTCTAGCTCCCAGTAAAGAGGAATATTTAGATTAAAACATCGTTGAAATCCGACTTTAGTAAAAAACAAGTTGGTTCATCCCGGGAACGAAAGCACCGTGATTTCTGTACAGTCCTATTTTAATATTTAATCACTTCAAGGCATTTTAGATCTGGCTATTTAATCTATACTTATAATAAATCTGTAGAGAGGTCAATTCTGTACATGAAATATATTTTCAAAATAACTATCAGGGGGTGATTAGTGATCGATACTGATGCCAAAATTGCAATCAGTAAAATTTTTGTCTGTCTGTCTGTCTCTCTGTCTGTATGTTCCTTATATAAACAAAAACTACTCGACGGATTTTAATGAAACTTGGTACCATTATTCTTCATACTCCTGGGCAGGTTATAGTATACTTTTCATCACGCTACAATCAATAGGAGCAGAGTAGTGAAGGGAAATGTTGGGAAAACGGGAGAAGTTACTCCATTTTTTAAGCTTCCGTCGCGTGTGCAGCCTTAATGGTTAAAGTTACCTAGAAATCATGTATGACGGAAATAGTCTTTATAATATTAACCATAAACGCGGGTGACACCGCTGGCACAGCTAGTATTACATATATATATTTATTTATATATCATCGCTTCTGTAATATTAATACATATAAGTAAACAGACAGGTGATGTTACGAGTCATAAAAACCGTAGAGCTTGTATGTTAAGGATCATGAATGTTGAAGAGGCGAGTGAGGTGTGTAAGGACCGTGTCATATGGCGTTCGGTTCTCTCTGCCTACCCCGCTAGAAAAGTGCCGTGAAGTTTACTTAGTTAGTTAGTTAGACAGAGTCGAAGAAACAGCAAGCGCCTTAAACCACATTTAGCTAAAAATAAAGCCGAGTCGGTATTAATATAATATAATTTGAAAAGAACACTTCCTACACTTACCTAATAACAGAAAATATTGAACAGACGGATAGAAAACAAAGTGATCCTATTAGAGTCTTTTTTTCTTTTAATAGAGGGAACCCTAAAAAAACTGCAACATAGCATACACGTGCCGGCGGCATAATTACTGTCCGCAAGCGGCCGCGCCTGACCGCTCCATTTCCTGACCTGCCTCGCCGCAGATAGGGTTACCAGGTGGGAAATTAAAAAGTTACAATTTTAGTTTAATAATAACGCGGGGTCATGTCGTGCCGTCGTCTCGCCTGACTGCTAACTTCTCCCATTTTCTCAAAATCAAATCAAATCTCTCTCATTTTAACTAATATTCTTAATACGAACAACTTTATGATCATGAAATGTGCAAGATTGACGTTGACAGTATACACCGCGTAGTATCCACGTCCATCCAGCGCTTCTAATGTGTTTAGTCTTGTGCATCCATTTGAGAAAAAGGTGAAATTGAGTGTATCAATAATTGCTAAAAACGAAAACTCGTAGATTTTCAAAATTCCATCACAACCATATCACGACCTTAACAATTCACAATATCAGAACAAATCTTGTTGTATGGCAACCCTAGTCACAACAAGCCTGCCTACATAGTTACCTCCTTCATAGGTATTTGTAATAGATTGGAACGTTTATAGCAAGTAGAACCTTTACTGTGTTAAAAAGTTGGTACATAACATACATACATAACATCACATGTTAAAAAGTTGGTGGTGGTGCAAATATGACGTTCATCGTCCTAATAGATTGAACACATGTTTAGAATGGAAATTTCTTTAATGCAGACATTAATGTTAAAAAAACACTAATGGAAGTTTTCATTTTAATAAAAGTTAAATAATTACACTATTTACTTTCACTAATTTAAAATTGATCATCTTTAATGCAAAGTAACTACCGCTCTAAAAGGATAACTTTTCCAAACAATAAGCGTGAAACTCGGTAGTAACTATTTTAAGTAGCTAAGTTTACAAGTAAGTATCTGATATCTTGTAACAGACTGGCTTTGTCAGGGTGCAACTAAGAAAAAACCTTACTAAGACATGAAACCAAAGTTACCCTATTAAACTCCTTAGCGTAGCGGCAAATATGTTGGCCCGTGGGGTTTGGTACGTAGATAGTATTATTGTAAATTATATTGGGCATTCAAAATTAAAACGATGTGCCTAAGAAAAATAAAAGATTCCGACAAATTAAGAATTTTCTCCTTTTTGAAGACGGTTAAAAATATGGCACAAGTTAAATGGCAGCGGTTGAAAGTTTTATATCAAAACACGCGCGCGAATTTTAAACATCGAACGCGATGAAAAAGAAATAAAACTATTTATACACCACGGAGGTTTTAGTTCCCAACATTCCGGCTTATTCACCATCATACATCATAGCCGGGACGATTGGAGCGTAAGGACGCCGCATACGGCGCGGCCCGGCGACTGCCGCCGACTTCCGTGTCGCTTCCGTGCGACGCTAATTATGCGGGGCCGCCCCACCAGCCATTATGAATGCAATAATAGTGAATGTTGCTTGGGAAAACACGGAACTGTAATTATGTTGTTTTCGGGGGCAGATTTATGAATTTAATGCTGTCTTCGATTATCCGTGCATTTCGAGGTTCGATAATTTTATACGAACATAAACGCGTTAAAATTTTGTATGAATAAGTATAAACATGTCACACAGAAAGCAATTGCAAACAATATTGTGAATAGTATCGTCATCGTAACGTTTGCATCTTTCCATTACAATAAAAAACGTGTAGTCAGATTTGATAGAGGTATGTATGTAGGATGTATAGTACTGTGAAGAGACGTACAATATACAAAAGTTGTACTGAATTAATAGAAGGAGAGTCCTAAAATCTAAAGGTAGCTAGAATGTTAAACTTTTTACTCGATATTCACGTTATACAACATTTACCATTATAAGCATGTTTGACCAAACATCTTATTAAAGCGGCAAAGCTGCGAACAAGTGGTAGTACAGTTAACATAGTACCGTTAGTTCAATTCTAAACGTGTACCGTAACTAACGAACTTGCTAATTAATCGATATTCGCAACACCGCTTCTAAAACACTAAACTGACCTATTTCCGCGCCGGAGGTCCCGAGCCGCATCGTGCAGTGTAAAGGCCAGTGAGTTATCTGGAGCACTGCGGAGCGCTCTCGTGTCAAGGGGTGCGCTAGCATATTGATTATATTAAATGTTGCGCCCTCACAAGTGAGATATGCAAGTTTATTATTGGAATATTTCAATCATAATTCGGTATTGCACAGATTATTTTTTCATTACCTCTACAGTATTACGTTCTGTTTCTAAGAAGACAACCGCGTAAAAGGCAATGTGTCGGTCTAGATGTGATAGCTCGTAACTAAACATTTTGAGTAAAATTAGATGTTGAGCAGAAAGCTTTAAATAGTATTTCCTGCGCATATTAAGGTGTAATTACTTTAATAATAAGTATATTTCCTATTATATTTGAAGTCTAAATCACTAAAAAAGTTAAAATATATATTACAGTTAGTTTAAAAAAACATGTTTTTCTCTATGTTTGCAGTTTGCATGTACCAGCTATCACATCTAGACCGACGCAATGCTTTTTCGCCAAACATACTACTTTACATAAGACAAACCGTAGGCAACTTGAAGAGTATAAAATAGACCACGATGAGAACGTTAATTTCTTCGTCGTTAGCGTGAAACGTTACCGTGTACACGTAAATCTCTGTCCTATTTTCTTATTTTCCCTACCTAACACGTCTCTTTTAAATTCGTCTGCCATTAATTTCTCATCCATCCTTTCGGCTTTCTTACTCGCTTGCGTATATTATTGCACACTTTACATCATTCAATTTCCTATACCCATCATATTTCAGCTACCAATCCTAAGTGTGGATTGAAGACATCTTTTTGAACGCCCGTAAAATTTTGCAGACTATATTCTACCTGTGTATGCCTGCATTATTCCTATAGCTCAGGTTTGTACAATAGCTTATGTTACTACCAGCTGCAATTGTTACAAATAAGGCTTTATTTTAATTTGACCCGTCGGTCGAGTGGTTAGAGACTTTTGTCACGAAACCAAGGGTCGAATCCTAGGGGTGTATGTTTCGTGTGATGAATATGGACTTGATTTGCACTCGAGCCATGGATGTTTATAAACGTATTTAAGTATGTCTATCCTTTCACCTAGTATCCAGAGGACAAGCTAGGTTTAGAACTAGGGAATTGGTATCAGTCTTTATTTATTTCTATAGCTCAGGTGTGTTCAATATTTTGTCATGTCAGGTCTTAATCCCGTGAAAACGTAACATGTAAAGGCTCCCGGCACGTACCGCGACCCGGGGCAGGTTGGCTCGAGGGCCCTTACCGCGAGAGCCGGCGCCCGCGCGATTTATATTAAATCTTGCTTTGCTGGCAAATGAGATACTTTGAAATTTAAAGTTTTGTTATTTGACACTTTCGAGTATTGCTAAATTGGATTTGCGCTTTTGTATCAGGTCGTGTTTGATTTATCCACTGGTTTATGGATTGAGAATTTCAATAAAAAAATTTGTACGTTTTGACATAATTATGACTTTTTGACCGAACTAAGAAATGGTTCACCTACAAAATTTCAAACATGAAATTTAAAAAGATGAACCCTGTCAAGACAATTAACGAACCCTTGCCTAGAATTGTGATAACTCACTCCTGCTATTAAATCGCTCTCCCATCAAAATGGGAAGGGTTAACCATGAGTCTATATTCACAATGTGTTACTATTTACATCTAAAATAGCGAGGATAAATGTATGGTATGTTTCGTTCTCGATTGAATTCTAAAGTAAGCAACGTTTTCAAATGCTACGTGTCTTTATTTGTGGAACTATTTCTCGTTAAGCTCGAGGCGAGAGCTTTGGTATCGGGGTCCGACGGTAGAAGCAAATAGATTTTCCATAGAGCTTTGTGCTCACAACTTGTTATATTATATTATATTTTCGCAGAGATTGGTTATATAAATATTTTAATTCCAAATTCTGTTTTCCTTGTTATAAAATAGCAATGTCATTTATTTTATTGCGTATATGTAGAAAAAAATATTTTCTGAAGGACCAAAATCTTTAAACCTAACTATCTTCGTGCTATTTCCCTAGCAGAATAGGGGGCTAAATAAAATAATTGACATATATTATATAATAAAAAAATAAAACAATTGTCACATACAGTACACATTTCAGCATTGCAGGATATTTTTTCGACACACTCAAAAAAAAATTACGATGTGTTTTTGCAATAGGTACGTTCAGCAAAAGTAGTGTATGATTTAATTTCAAGTCCCGGTTAAACTAAAGTTCTATTCTATTGTTCCAACGAGCAGTCGTCGGGTGTAAAGGCCGCGCGCTCGAGAGCTCTGGTGTCAAGGACCGCTGGCACTCTAAACACGATTTATATTAAATCTTGCGTCCCCAGCAGATGAGATGCAATTACACCTCTAGGGCTTGAAATTTTGTTGTTTTGTTTTCCTTTTGAAACGGCTTTTCAGAATTTTGTTCGTTGTTTTCTCTGCTGTTAATGGTAATGTCAGATTTGTTGCGATAGTAGAGGGCTGTTGTGATCTAAATTAGCTGTATATCATGCAAATTAAAACTTCTATTAGTTTTAATGTCCTAAATATGGACAATAATATATAAATAGGTTGTTTTATGAATCCAACACATTTGTTCATATAACGATAGTGAATCAGCTAGGTATTAAAAACAATAAGCAACAGTTTCAATTACCGCTAACATAAGACAGCAGTGTTAAACAAACAAACATAGCATCACGCCCATAATCCCCGAAGGGGTAGGCAGAGTCAAAGGGGCAGCAGGCTCCTTTAACCACATTCAGCCAAAAACAAAACTGGGCTTTGTTAGATGGAAAATTGTGAAAATATAACTTGTATATAAATAAATAAACAAATATCAGACTAAGTACATCATATTAATTGATCTGATTCCGAGGTAAGTAGCTTAAGCACTTGTGTTACGGATATAAGAATCAACAGTGGTATTACAAATGTATATTTAAATATTGGATATTAACACACAGACACAGAACAAACACAAGTATTCATCATACGAATGTTTGTCCTGGGTGGAGATCGAACACACAACTCTTGGTGCATGGGGCAGGGTCACTACCGAATGCGCCATCGAGCCTATATTGTTATGTAATAATCTAACTTAAAATCCCTACACGTACCTACTAAATGTATTCACCTGAATCTGCCAATTTACTGTCTGGCCTAAAATTACAAACAACTTCTAGAATTACAAACAACTTCTAGTACCTACATGAAACTTTATGGTAGTCCCTACATAAATTAAATCTAGTATTCACCTGCCTTGCTACGAATGTAGATGTGCGGTTTACTGAGTAATCGTGTACGCACATGTCATTAATAGAATTTGATTTTAAATTAAAAAAAATACCATGTACTTCATTAAATAATGTTTTTTATATAATTATTAGGTACTTGAAGTTTTCACCTAGTTCATAACATAGGTTCTTGAATGATATTTATAACTTATTTTTTGCAGATAATAGTCCTCGCATTTATTCAACAGCTTCTACACATACACTGACTATTTTAGTGATATTGAGTAACTCGATCATCCAAACAAATAAGCATGTTTTTTACAAGATTAGCAAAAAAACTGCATGTAATATAATTAGAGATAATTCGGCTGTTGAAAATAACGTTTTATCTACATTAAACGTATAAAACACAATAAAACTCTCTTTCCTATTTCAAAATACAAGTTCAAACACCCTTGAGAGGTAAAGAAACGGAATTCAATTCCTCCGCAGTCTGAGTTTGCGTTTAGTTATTTAGACATTCAGACATTGTGGTCTCGAGTTAGCCACAGTGCTAGGAAGAAAATTGTACTCCACGGAGTTCGGAGCGAGGCTCGTAGGGCTGTCGAGATGTCAGGCTGAAAGTTGCGGAGCAAGCAACTGAGAATTTCTTTGCACAGCTGCTTAGGTACTGGGATTTTCAGCGATATTTAAAGTTGTTCTTTTGTTTCACGTCCAACTGGTCAAAGAGTAATGTTGCAAACATTCTGACAACCTCCACTGGGACGGTACTCTGTTTTGAAAATGCACTGTAGTTATTTCTATTAAGGCTTTTATTTAATAGAATAGAATAGAATTTATTTCTCAATAAAGTTAACATGATGTATACCAGTTTACAAAAAGCAGATCTTAAGTGTCTAATTTAAGCCAACTCATAATCACCATATCAAAGTTAAATTATTACTAATATTACAGAGCTAATTAAGTAGTTATAGGCAATAAAGGCTATAGGTAAAATATCAAGAGTGAGAAAAAAGAAAATAATCGATTATTCATCCACAAAAATCGATTTACAATAATTGGTTTCCAAAAAGAAAAAAATTAAACACTTAAATTATAAAAAAAATCTTTTTTGAATAAAGTGTATTACTTAATATTATATATATAATTTAGATTTAGACTTATAACTTATATTTTTATAATTTACCCAAAATGAATGACATAAATACAAAATAACATAAGTAACGTACTAAAGTATTTCTATATTGGTTTGTTACTTTTCATAGAAAAATTCTAATAGAATTCAGGCTTGACCCAATTTTGGTAGTACACGCCATTACTCATTACATTTCCTATAATAGTAGCATACAAAATCCTACTACTTATTTTAGCCCGGAACCCAAAGCCTTGTAGTAACTAACTAACTAACTAAACTTCACACCACTTCCCTAGCGGGGGAGGCAGAGAAACCGAAGGCCATATGGCACGATTCTTCCTTGTAGTATTTTTAAAAATTCCTTCCAGAGAAAAAATAACAAAAAAAAAGAAAATGGCCCCTTTAGATGAAGTTGCGTGTAGTGCTGTTATGTAAGTCTAAGTCATTGTGCGCCGGGGCAAGTTACGGCAACCCTGGGCTCGGGCAAAGTGAGTTTTAAACTTGGCGCGCGCGAGAGTAGCGCATTAACTGCCCGCCGGCCGTTACACGCCACGATTTTGTAATAAGGGATCGGAAGCCACTAGTCTATGGGCGTTTTTTGTAGCACCATAGAGTGTAAACGGAAGTTAACTAATATAGAATCTGATTGCACTGGTCTATGGGCGTATTTTTGTAGCACTAATGATTTTTTATGCACTATTTACTTAACTTATACAATATTTGTGTGCTTTTCTAAAGTAATTACAAATCTAAAGAAAGCATTTCACATAATACTCATCATCACTCATGTCCTCTAGCTGGTTGGAATCTTTTGTGACTGCTTCGGTGTTTTATATTTAAATCATGTTCAACAAACAGTTTGTATAAATTATTATTATTTATACAACTAACTAACTCACTAAACTTTACGCCATTTCCCTAGCGGGGTAGGCAGAGTGATCCAAAAGTCATATGGCACAATCCTTATACATCTCACTTGCTTCTACAACATTCATGAGGAGAAGAGAGCTTGTGTGAAAAGGTTCATATAAGCTCTACGGTTTTTATGACTCCTAACATCACCTCCTGTTAAAACACGACCAATCTGGTCGTAGTTGTGCCTTATTTATACAAGCTTTACAAATTATAATTTATACAAGCTGCTTGTTTTATATGTATGTAGTTACAAAATTTAAGAACAAAATCAAGACAAATATTCGTCAAACTAATACGGTCATTCATACTCCACTTATGCAAAATGTCCTTCTAATTGTATGTTTAGCATGGTAGGCAATCACAAACTATTTATTTACTAATCAGTATCACGAATAATCGTGCGCTAGTATCAACCTGTTGGTCTCGTTTTTGTAAATTATCAAAGGAAATTACTCGCCCTGGGCTTGTGTAAAGTCAATTTTCAACTTGCCAACTATGAAAGTGGTGTTTAAACTGGTTGCAGGCGAATAGCTAAGCGGCCATTACACGTAACGATTTTTACTATTTTCTTATTAATTTTTTACATTGAGTATATTTTTTTCCTATCAAGGTAGATAAGTATTGTTAAGAAAAAGGTGGATAACTCGTGAGTTGCTCACAAATTCCTCACTCCGGACGCATCATTTTAATGTACCTACCAATAGTCAACACGATCATAGCGCTCAGGGGCGCTCAATGAAAACATTCGTATCAATCGCTTCAAACGCCCTACACGTTTGCGAAACACAAAGAACGGCAGCAGAATATTTCCGCCGCCTAACAGTATTTCTTTATTTCCGTATCAAATATGGGTTGGGTAGGCAATTCTTGTATATATTTCTCGTATTTCGTCATTTATCTCAGACTTCTTTTCTCGTCTCGTTTCTTTGACGCTATCTGGAAGGTGAATCTTCAAGTCGAGGAGTATGCTAGAGATATTATCGGTTGGGCCTACTTTTCCAACTTACATATATTCTCTAGAAGTTTAGAATTATTTCGTAGTAACTATGACTGTCTGAAAAGAAGCCTAGTGTATTTGTTTTGTTCTCAATTAAATTGTTATTGTTATATAAATGTTGTTGATTATGATTGTTGGCGATACGCACTATAAATAGCAGATCAGGTGTATGCTTGTTTTTTTGCTTCGGATGATATGAGCCTCAAATTCAGATTCTACGGCATACACTTGCATTTTCCATTTTGCATGAAAATCTTTGACGTGCGAGGACGTCTATCCCTTTCCTAGATCGTTAAAGCGATAAACAGGGCTTTGACGATTCACGACAAAACATAATATATCACCTAAGGAGACTTAAAATCCTACGACTCTTTTTGTTTGAGATTTCTGTATCGTCGTGTTAAAAAAAAATTCTTATTTGTTCTAAAATAAAACAAAGTTGCTGACGACTCCGACACAGTGTCTAAATGGACTCATTTTAATTTCGTACGTTACGTGAATCATTATTTTTTTTACTGATGATTCGGACACCGTCAATTATTTAACTGTTCAGTACGTGCTTTTATTATTTCCTTTTGCACCAAGTGACCTGCAGACAATCGGAATGAAATAAAGAGCGAAAGAAGCATTCTCTTCGCTCATTCCGATGAGTGGTGGCCAAATAACTGTTGAATTATTCGCGGAGCGATCGCAGGAGGATGCCCTGAGGCTATTTGCATAATTGAACAGTTATGTTTCTTCCTCTGATAGCTTCCGGAGTTGAATTCAGAGTTTGTTCTATATAAAGTTCTAAGTTCAGTTCTATAAATTAATATATATACAATTATACATTATACGACTATATAAGAGAACTGTCTGACTGACAGGCCGCCTTGTTTAGTAGCCACAAAACAAAAGGTTTGCGAATTTCACTAAGGGCGAATGTTAGTGTCATTATAATGGTCATTTGTAATGGAGTCAGGGTTTACTATAAACGTATGTCTATTCCATTGTTTAGTATTCACTGGACAATATATATGCTTAGTCTAGATCTAATGAAGTTCGGTTCACCTTGTATAAATTGTATTGAAAAGAGTAACTACCGAGTTTCTTGCCGGATTCTTCTCGGTAGATTCAACATTCCGAACCGGTGGTAGAATCATATAGCTGTGGCTTTACCTGTATTTGACGATTTATAAGTGTTTCCTTGAAACCTATATAAATAAAGAATATTTTGACTTTTTTTTACTTTTTTTCTCTTTGCCTACCTCGCTATGGCGTGAAGTTAAATTCAAATTCAAATTCAACTTAATTCTAACTTTATTGTCTGTCGATTAAAAAAAAAATCTTTTGCTCTTCGATCAAGGGTTCAGAGACCACTTCTATAACATAATCGGCAATCGCATATCAAACAAAATCAAAGAGTCTTAATATCTCCCTACAGCAATGTAGAATATTCACAAGCACGTCTGTAAAAGAAACTCATGAAAACACAACAAGAGTTTCTTGCCTCCCTGATAGACTCGTTGTTGCCGTAACGAAGTGAAAACCTGCGTGTTCGTCCCCGTACGAGGTTCGCTGTTTGTCCAGGGTAAACCTTTTAGCGCGCTCCACGTTCGCTGTGGAGACATAATTACCTCGCCGTGTTGATTAGACAATCAACCTATAGTGTATGACGTAGCTGCCGTACCAATACAGCCAGTACGTTCAACGTGCATATTGTCTAAATCAGATCTAGATCAGATATTTTAAGTTGTTACCACAACTTCAATAGCTAGTGTATTAAATATTTTTAGAATACATACATAACATCGCATTTGAATATTTCTTGTTTTAAATCTGAATCAGTCACGACACTGCAAAACAATTGACAATAAATAAATAAATATCAGACTATATCACATACATTGATCTGACTCCGAGGTAAGTAGCTTAAGCACTTGTGTTACGGATATCAGAAACAGTGGTATTACAAATATATACATAAATATTGGATATTAACACCCAGACACAGAACAAACACAAGTATTCATCATAAGAATATTTGTCAGGGGCAGGGTCACTACCTAAAGTGCCATCGAGCTTGTCAAAATTGACAAATAAATAAACTTACAAATATATCAAACACCTCACATACATACAAAAGATCTCATTACAAATTACAATGTTAGTAGGTACTTGTGTTATGACCCGAAAAACATGATCATCAAACGAACCGCAAACACCCAGAACTAATATAAATACCTACCTCTTTCATCAGCGACTATTTGTCTCGGTGTTGTGATCGAACCTCTTTTGTTTTGAGTCTTAACCATTGCACCAAAGAGACCGCCTAACTAATACTTTAAACCCTTCGTACCAATCTCGAGCTCCTATTTCCATTTCAACCACAATAGTTTTACACCGCGCAGAATCAATACGGCCAGAAACGCAAAACAAACACGCAATGCGCTCTTTACGCGCCGCGTGAGCTATCAGGTATCAAAGTATAAATAAACATACCTAATTAGTTGTTGTAGGTCAAGGCACTTTAAAACTTGGTTTGAAAAGAAATTATCGAAATTATTATGAGTGTCAGCACGGAACGAAACAAATGTGTCGGTCGGTGCATACAGATTGATACAGATGTAATGTTATTATTTTGTAACCTAACACTATGTTATTATTACATTCAGCATCTGACTTTAATATTCAGGTCAATTTTAAATACATTTAATTGAGTGCAACGTTCCACCAAACGAACTAGTACGTATTTTTCGCAGTCATCAAAGTTTAAGAATCACTGTATCAAGACATAGGGTTCATATTTTTGTACCACTTAAAAAAAAACATCAAATGGTCTAACTAAAAAAATACCTTATTTTAGATTTTCATTGATGTACAGATAGCGCGCGAGTTGAATGCAGAGCTCAGGTATGTCACGTCTCAGGCTCCGACTGCATTCAACTCGCGCGCTATCTGTAGTTACTTCCATTGAGATTAAGTAAATTCTCTAAAAACAATTCCCTAGTTCCAAACTAAGCCTATGCTCGTACTATGGATAGCAGGTGAACGAATAGACAGACTAAACCGTTTATACACATCCATGATTCGAGTATATATGTCCATGTTCATCACACAAAACATGCCCCAAGCGAGATCCGAACGCGACCCTTGGTTTCGTGGCCAGGGTCTTTGACCACTCGACCAACGGGCCAATCAAAAGTAATCAGTAATGTAATTAATTTTGCTTAAAATAAATTGAATTTAAGCTTAGCACACACCTGAAACTTTGGAGGCAAACAAGTTACGTAAACAACATATTCAGACGATTAGCTGTAACGTCCGGTACACACTAGCAGTGTTTTAGTGTTAACAAATATACAAACAAACCCGTCTCATTTGAATTAAGCGATCCACTAACCCTCGCCCGCTGTGCAAAATCAAAAACCGCATTAACCCATAAGAATGAAAGGTCGCCGCAACCCCAACTACACCTAAGCACAATAGGGACCATGACAGTAGAGAATGTCCTGTCTACATTTAATGTTGTACTAGCATTCGCATGCAGGATATATGAGTCCTACATACGCTGCAGTTTCAATTTAAATCGCGATTTATAATATTGTGGTAAGGTACATAATAAAATATTAAAAGTTGAACTGTAACTGATGCTGAGACAACTGTTTAATTTAACAAATAATATAAACTAATAAAACGAAACGAAATAATAAAAATTATGATTTGAAAAATAAAAAATAAAACAAATAAAATAGTACAATATACGAAAACCACACACATTCTTCTCTACTATAGCCTATTAATATTATATAAAGAATATTCACGTTTTATATGATTTGTAATGTAATCCGTTATTCTTTGAACACAAGGATATGCACGTATCATCATCTTCCTAGCGTTATGTCCCGTGTTTTTAGATGGGGTCTGCTTAGACCATGATCCAGGATTTAGCAAGTCTGGTAATTACGACTGCCGATCTGACCTTCGTTACCCTAAGATAGGGGAACCAGACAATTTTTGGATCCTGGTTACAAATCCAAAGTTGTTTGAATTTGCAGGTTTCATCACGATGTTTTCCCTCACCGTCGAGCTAGTGGTATAAATACGTACATAGATTTGAAAAAAGGAGGAGGAGGTACGTTCCCGGGTTTGAACCCGCACTCCTTGGTTAAGAGGCGCGTGTCCTTACCATTAAGCTACCACCGCTATATATGCACGTATGAATCTAAGCAATATTTATCACATGATACATAATTAAGTAGATACGCGCCAAGCACAAACAACGCGACGACTAAAGGCCTACTTCACTGTTACCCCCGAACTGTGTCGTAGGTACTCGTTACGTCCCCTGTATACACAGCGCCTAATAAGGCCGCACTGAAAGCACTTATCTCCTTTAAAACCCCTTAAATGAAGCAATAAATGTGGCGGAATCTCTCCGCGCGTGTGTACAAATGTTTATTCGCGCGACAAAATTTGCGTACAAATCTAGTTGCCGTGTTTGAGAGACGGGGTACTTGAAAAACAGTTATTATAGTTTATACGACTGCTGCGGAATGTGTACATCATTTTGTGATAAGGGAGTTAGAAACTCTCTTTTTTGTAGGTATATTATCATAATCCCCGAAGGGGTAGGCAGAGTTAAAGGGTCAAGCCGCTTTAAGCACACGCCAAAAACAAAACTGAGCTGGGTTATATGGAAAATTGTGAAAAAGCCTACACAATCACATACCCAAATAATGCTGCTAAATAATTTGGGCCTCCTGCAAAAAACAATTGAAGAAGGGGAAGGAATTCAAATCTTACTGCCTTTAGATAGCAACTCTGCTCAAAATTGTAATGTCCTTTGAAGTTTACCCCCTTCTCTTGTACGGAAAGTTCCCTCCAGGGCACATTTGTTTGACACATATCGTGTCAATATATTGTGCCGGTCCTTGAAGGGCTGTTGACGTCATTTGAGATCATTTTTGATAGCTGTCACAAACATTATTGCTTCGTACCATATTATATACCGGCAATACCGGAAATTACTTTTCAATTTTTTTTTTGTTTTTTTTTCATTCCGGTTGTAGTTACATATATGAATTGATTTGGACATTAAAGCTTATTGCTCTTTACTCTCTGGACTCTGCCTACCTTTTTGAGGATTGCGGGCGTGACGGTATAATACAAATACATACATAACAGAACAGGGTTACTGAATTATGCATAAACCAATGCGATTATTACATGCGATTTATACATACATACTCGTACACATCATCATGCCCGTAATCCCCGAAGGGGTAGGTAGAATCAAAGGGGTAGCTTGCGTCCTTAACATAAATAATTACAACATAATAAAAGATTATAGATCCGATTGATAGAATAGGTCGGTTTATTTAATATATTTTTGCGTAACTTAGATTATCAATATCAATATTTTTAATGTTGAATTCATATTTTTGCTTAATTTACTTTACCCGAATAATTAGAAATACAACATTTTCGGGTGAAGTATACAAAGCAAGTTAATATAATTGAAATCTAAAGTGGAACGCTTTTACTTCACTTGGTCGGTAAAATTTCACGAAACTAGTGACGTCTCGAGGAAGTTCAACTGTATTTTAATCATTTTTGGTTTGCTGAACAAAGAAAAAAATCGTAAGCAATAATTTTTTGTAATCTCAATAATGGACCATAAAAAATTTCGAGTCAACTAGCCTATTGTTCCCAGTCTTTCTGTATCTAGATCTCAATATAGACAATCCCGTATCGAGCGACTCTAGTACGATGTAGCGCGTATATCCGCTCTAGACGGCACCTATCTCTTATCGCCTCAAAGCAACTATGTCGAGATTGTGCCGCTCTATAAATTGATTTTGAAGGCGAGAACTCGCCCGCCCGGAAAATTACTGTACGACTAAGTTTTCCCGGGGTTAGCCTCGGGGAACCAGCTAAATGTTTCCCACTTTGATCTCTGGAAATGAGCGCAAATTGAGACTTTTATCGCTAAAAACACTCGAGTTTGCACGTTCGAGGGGCTATTTGAAATTTCCAATCGACGCGATCTTCCTAGTATCTTATTGCTTTTACAAAGATAAATAAAAGCGGCTATGTAAAAACTATACACTGGATTGTATGCTAGTAAATTTATTTTAATAAGACTAGGTTTATATTTTTCAGACTAGTTGTGCGCGCGGTTTCACCCGCGTTTATGGTTAATGTTATATAGCCCAAAGCTTTCCTCGATAAATAGGATATCTAAGACTGAATTTATTTTTCAAATCGGACCAGAAGTTCTTGAGATTCACGTAGTAGTAGTAGTACCTAGTAGAGTAGCAAACAAACAACAAACAAACAAACTCTTCAGCTTTATAATATTAGTATAGATAATAGTTTGTTGAAATAATAAGTAAGTCGTAATACTAACTTCTTGGAAAGCTTGACTGAAGTTTAATTACATTAATATGTTTTTCAAATATTAATACTTATCTTCATTTCCATGAGATGTTTTAATAGGAACATTTATTTAGCTTACTAAGATTGACTGATAGCTATCAGTCAAATTAATTCGTGAGAATATTTATTAATAGCACGAATAATCTATTGAAGTTCTAAAATATGTTATTTTCATCCTATGTCGTTCTGCTAAGTTTCACCTTACTATAAAAACAAGACTTATGAATGTAGAAGAAGCGAAAGGTGTATGTCAGGATCGTAGCAAATGGTAGTACGTGATCCCATGGGAAAAAGGCGTGACATTATGTATGTATGTATAAAAACAACCGTATGTGTATTCAGAACTGTATTACGATATGCAGTATTAGAGCCCCTCAAACCTGCGTCTGTCTGTGGGAGAGTTGTAACGATGTTGCTAATCTATTTAGGGGTCCGCCGCTGAAAAGGGAAGATGTGCATTAGGGAAGTCACGACTGACATATAACTTTTTAAGTTAGCGTAATGCTGTGTTGTTATTTAATAACGATACGTGAAAATAGTGCAACGTTGTTCCAAGATTCGTTTTCATTTAAGCTTCTAATTTAAGTAAAAATATTCATCACTTCCATGCGTTGACATTTTCGATCAAGACTTCTGACTACATACGTATTTATACATTGATCAAATCAATGATTGTAACTTAGCGGCAGTCTTTGACTAGCAGCGCCCTGCGGTCTCACCTGCATAGTTCCCGTTCCCGTGGAATACGGGGATAAAATATAGCCTATGTTACTCGCAGATAAAGTAGCTTTCTCTTAGTAATAAACATTTTCAAATAGGCCCAGTAGTTTCGGAGCCTATTCAATACAAACAAACAATCAAATCTTTTTTCTTTATAATTATAGTATGATTATTTTTTTCTTTATAAAGCATGCTTCGCATATTATTTGATGAAATAAATAAATAATGAAACAATGTTGTATTTTTGTGTAAAATTTTAGCAAAGATAGTGAGGTTATGTTTTGATACCCTAAGGCATACTTTTGGTGTTTAATTAAAAGAAAAAAATAACATTGTCCACGTTCTTGCTCTCGATGTTCGAATGTCTTAAACTTCATTCCTTTTAAATTAAAACTCAAAATATCTTTATTTATATAGGCTTCAAGGAATCACTTATAAATAGTCAATATTATATAAAAAAACGATAAGAAATAACACTACCACCGGTTCGGAAGGTAGACTCTATTGAGAAGAATCCGGCAAGAAACTCGATAGTTACTTTTTTAAATGCCAAATTTTACAAATTTGTAAACTCAATTAATCTATACTTAGACTAGATATCACTGCAGATGAACACTTCATTATGAAGTTAACCATAAATCCTTGTCTCATTAAAAATGTTTTTCCTTTCCCCACGCTTTGCCAAGCGTAGATGACCATTTCCACCATTTGATAATGATCATTTCGATTCGGTAACCGCTCTCATCTAAGAATGCACGATTCTAACTCGCAAAATAAGTGACGAACTTTCGCTGACAAACGACACCGACCCCCGTCCATTTGCCGTCCGAACCTCATTTTATACCGCGGCACGTTCCTCACCGCAAATAAAAAAGCCATCTGTTAGCTCTATTTACTTCGCGACATTTATGACTTCCCAGTACCTTCATAAAACTGCATTGCGTCTACGCAGCTTAATTACAAGGGTGACAGGGTACAGTGTAGATGAGAAGACAACTTTTTTTTAAAATATACTATATGGTAAGATCAGAAGGCCGCCAGACGTTACTTATTTTCTCAGAAATGAATAACATCACGCCCATAATCCCCGAAGGGGTAGGCAGAGTCAAAGGGGCAGCAAGCCCCTTCAACCACATTCAGCCAAAAATAGAGCAGGGCTGGGTTAGATGGAAAATTGTGAAAAAGCAGTGACAAGTGGCTAACCTGTCGCCTACACAATCACACACCCAAAACCCGATATACCATTAGTCGCCTTTTACAACACGCTAGGCAAGATCCACAGTTGGCACATTCTTTTTAAGTCCCAGACCAACATGGGACAGTGGGCTGGGTTGGATGGAAAGCTGTGAAAAAGGAGTGATAAGTGGCTAGCTCGTCGCTTACTTAGACACATACCCAAAAGTCCTCAGAGATGAAATTTCAAAGGCCTCAGAAATGAAATGTGTGGTATAAGGTAATAACACTACTTACTTACTATAAACGTACTGGTACGAGTTTTTTTGGGTAGTGGGCCAATTTGCAGGTATCAGGTGCGATTGTTAGGATAAGATATTTCTCACTTAACTACATTCTGTTTGTTTTTTTTTTCATGTATGTTGTGTAGAACACTTCTACATTCAAGAATGCCAGTCACTTTCCATCAGCAGTAACTTTCAGCAAATGGCGGATCTGGAATCTTGGACTATTATTACAAAATATAACACCCTATTATTATTTAAAAGTAGTTGTACCTGTCTACAATTCTGTTTGAGCTCGCTTTAAAAACTACTGAAAATATACTCACGCGACTTTCGTCAATCATTTCCAATAAAATAAATATCTAGCTGAGTATAGAAACGCATTTGTGTGATCCCGCTTACTTTCAAAGACAGTAAATTAATTTATGTTCTATTCTTCTTCAGATTTTTCCTGCTACTTGACCCCTTAGAGGATTGCGAGCGCAATGATATATATCATTATATTATTTATGAATAAGTGTAAAGCATCATTGAATTAAAACAAAATTTTACGCAAGCGCGTTGACTTTTGTTTTAGTTGACGCTGTTTTCTTACAAAATGAAGATGGAGTTGTTTCACTGCTCACCCCTTTGTGCGCAGGGCGTATAGCTAATTCGTATTAACGACTTTAATGGCGCCTAAACGACTGTTAGGCAAACGCAGCCGGGTCGGACAACAACAGTTAAAAGTTTAATTTTAATGTCTGTCTCGTGTATCTGGGAAGTTTTCGAGAATTGTCGGGCTGTGGCGGAATAGGTTGGTGTAAATACGAAGCGGTGGCGTGGAAAGTGGGCCTACATATAACGGGATACTTGGGTTATATACAGAACACCTAATAGACTCATAGAATAGCCTCCATTGTTTGCTCGCGCAACTTACTTGAAAGCGTGCATCGTTGTTCTAATATAGATTATTGGATTTCTAAGTCCTGAAATATATTGCTAATATAAAAAGCAAAATAAGAAAGGAGTAAATTCGACTGCAGGAATCCTTTCAAGATTAGATCTATAAAACTTTTCAGTCGGTATTTCCTTAATCACGATTGTGTATTTAACAAAGAAAAACATAAAAGCGTCCATAAACAAGAACCTCATCCCTTCCGTAAGCCACAACTTAGGATGTGGGCTCTTAAGAAAAAATACAAGATGTTTAACATCATTCCCTTTAATGCTATAGCTTTTCCCTCACGCAACGCGTAGGCAGGCGGCTGCAACCCTGCGTTACTCCGTAAATGGGCATCCTGAGGTATTCATTACATACATGTTAGTGTTATGTTCGGCTTTTTGATTGATGAGCCAGGATAATATCTTCACGCTCTTTGGTAGGGGTCCGCTGATGTTTTTCTGGAGATGTTAGAGATACTTTTTTTTGGTAAGTCATGAGCTGCAATCTCTGAGATGACGGTAGCTTGGAATAGACAGGAAATGTTTACCATATTTCAAAGTGTAGAGATTGCTCTTTCCCTGTCCTATTGCTAACAACTTTGTTAACAACAGGACAGTTAGTTATTTTATTATTTAAAGTTATTAAAACGTTTAATTTAAATGTAATGAGCATGCTGATATATTCACTCTTTCATGTCTTAATCACTTGACCGATGTTCAAGAACCGACGTTACTCGTACATAAAAATATAGGTTCATTTTTATCCAGAAAAAACATCAAGGATTAAAAATTCCGTTCGTGGAACTGCGGGTTAAAACTAATTTTATTATGATAACGCAATACGGAAGAAATAATAACACCTAGAACATTTCATAGATAAATAACAGAATCAACAATCTCACTTAAAACATCACTAAAACGAACTCCATTACTCTATTCCCTTTATGGTTTCATATTTAAATCGTAGCACTTACATTCGCCGGCTGAATACAAATAAAGCACACAGGGTCTAGTCTGAATGTCGGGAAATTGCTTCTGACCCTTTCCGACCCCACCCGACCTCCCCATTGATTTAATTTGACGATATTAGTATTTCGCGTCAACAGGTTCTTATACCCTGAAGGTCGGAACATATTTGCATATCGGTATTTTGAAATGAGAAACTGTATTATGTTCAGTGTGAAGCACCACTTTATATTCATGTATATGGATCATTGTACATAAGTAACTTTTTTGATTATCGCGAACATCTTTTGCGTCTCGGAATTTGTCAAGACAATTTTGACAAGACAATCAACACTCTTTAGACGCTTGGATGGAAAGCTTTTGTACGATATTTGTTCACACAGTCAATGAAATTCCCAACTGATCACAAACAATTACGGCTACGTAAATAAATTACTGATCTATAGCGACGTGATGTATATCTATTAGGTAAATTCAATTGAGTTGTTCTGCGTAAAGCCGCGTCAACAGATATCAATTTAGAGATTTACCGCAAATCCCGCAAAATATTTGCATCTCTCATTGTAACATACAAATTTGAAATCTGCATTTATTATTCATATTTCGTTCATTTATCAATGTCACTTAAACGTCCATTAAACGATTCGTTTATGCCGCTGACACTGCTGACAATGACAGTAACGAGTGGATAGTGACCGCTTGAAATATTGCCCTGCGCCATAGTAGAGGCGGATGCAGTGTCTGTCTAGCAAATAATTACAAAACCACAACGTGGGTTCATGAAATAGCTATTTGTTTCCGTCGCGTTATACTTGGGAAAATGTTTTTGTAACACGTTTCAGTTGACGAAGAAATACAATCAAAAATAAAACTGGTCCCAATATTGTTCCTTGAGGTATTCTATCCAAGTCATAGAATACTAATAATTATGCACTCATATTATCTATCAATTGTATTAAAAGATCATTATATATATTACATAACTACAATTATAATTTTTATTAATATTCAAATATTTGTTTTAATAACATATTTCCATGTTTTAATTATACGTTCCCATTCTCAAAGGCCTCAGTCAAGTCTGTAATTACTTGCGTCGCTTTCGATGTGTGCCAAGTGCAACGGCAACGATGTGCTAACAGCTTGTCTGCATCCGTAGTATGATGTATTACCGGTTCATGGCGTCGATACGGATATTCTGCGGGCGATTTGGGGCTTCATGACTGCACGTTATTGCCGCTAGTGCATGATAAACGTCCGTGAACTCGATAAGCCGGAGCACGGCGGAGGTCAATTCATAATTGAAGTTCATTCTATTGCAGTGTGAGGAAAATTTGATGAAAACAAATTCGACCCAGCCGCGGCACTAAAATTTCATTGCTACGATTTTATTAGGCTCAGTACAATATGATTCAGAAGATGGCGGTCAGTCGACTATTCCAGAATGTTGACTATCAATATAGTTAGATTTTCCTAGTTCGTACATCACATAGCTATTTAAATTTAACAATTATTTTTTCGACATATAGCCAAATAGATTTTTAATATTAGTAGGTATTAATCCTAATACTTAGGATAACACTTAGGATTAATTTACATTTGCAAGAAATAAGTTTTACAAAGACAGATGGGATTTTCGAATTAATAATCTTATTCATATGTGGGAAAAGCAGAAGTAGACTTTTGCCGTACACAGAGTTAAGACGGTAATGGCTTACGAACAAATTAGACTCAAAAAGTCAGTAGTTAAATAAATATTCATTAGTACAACGGCAACAATTAAATTCTCAGAATATATCCTTTAAAAAAATAATTTACAGCACCGCATCGCTTTTATGGTGCCAAAGTAGGTTAAGCTGGCGATACGACAACAATTATACAGCCGTTGCTACGTGTGTTTTGGAATATAACGATCAATAAACGTTTGTTTAGTGCCCATCAGCCACGTCCGCCTCCTGGGTCCGAACAAATACGGTGATTTCTCGGCACCGAACGATCGCTGCTTACAATGAATCTGAACGCTTTCATAACGTAAATCACGTTATCGTTTTTCGGAGCCCTTTTTATTGAAAATTTAATACCACCAGCTCCGAATAAAAATTTATCGTCTTTTAGGCGTTCGTGGGCCCGCTAAATCGTTAATGGAAATGTTGGACTGTCGTGTCTATTGTACCATACTTCGATTTGTTACGCTGCTCTTGGACTTGGATATTCAAATATAATAATGTGTTTATACTTAATACTACCAAAAACTTTAGGAAAGTATGGCGTGGTAATGTTTTTTCCTTTTTTTCAAAATGCGCATTATCTGATATTACCTGAAATATTTTATGTTATGTTCAGACGGCGGCAAAAACATGTCTTATTGCACAAACAAGTGTGTGTTGTTAAAGATATCATATAGCGGAACTTATGAAACCTTGTGGACGGTTTCATAATTATTATAAAGAAGTGACACTTCTTGACAAAGCTTGAAATTAGGAAAGAGACAACGATCTAACAATTTCACATATGCTATTTAATACAGATTTTACATAAGATTTTGAAAACAAATATTTTTTAGGCCTAAAACTATTAAAAAATTCCCAACGTACATTGTCGAAAGCGCGTTTTAGAGATTCTATAGATAAATCAAATCATAGTTTACAATCCCAATAGAGTGTTGTATTCCCACATTTCTACGCACAATAAATCCAGAATCTCATAGATGGTGCCGCAATGAATGCGGATAAGGGTTCCTTATTCCGAACGCTCGTAAAGCCGAATAAATATTCTGACCTTATATTTGGAACTCTTTATGTCATGAGCAAGGATAGTAAAAAAACCGACCAAATGCGAGAACTTTTCTACCTATGATTTCGTATTCATAAGAATAAATAGTCTATTTCGAATAGATTTTTTTAATATTATCAGTTCTTATTGGAACTTTGCTCGTTGTAAGAGTGTTAAAGAACCTAGTCACGAAAACAAAGTGAATTAGTATACTGTCAAGCGAACATTTTCTTGTGATGGCAGTTATGATTTGTAATAGTTAAACATTTCAAGATACACTACTTTCCAAAAAAATACTATTTCTAGTATTAATTTCTAGAAATTAAATCAAAATATTTGACTTTTTCTATCAATTATCTCGCATTTTTACTTGCGCTGACAACATATTTATGCGAAACATAAAAAAATAATACCGTCCCAAAGGTCCCTGAAATTGGCGCTTACTCGAAGCTGTTGGTGCGAACGCAAAACATATTCTCACATAATGAGCGGTACGCCTGTGTCCACGTCACGTGATTAAGTGACGTCATAGTCAAGGATCGAAGACGAGGGGTGGGCAAGTGTTGTTGCATGCATGTTCACAATAAACTCGCACAGCGATAAAGACTGGACGGGAATTGAGTAAATTGATGAAAATACCCGTATAATCGTTTATTCTGTTTAGTTTAACACTCGTTTAGCTGTTGCCTGCGTCTTGGCCCGCGTGAATTTCAAACATGTAATTCTGGTGGGAACTTTGAATTTTTCGGGAAAAAATGAAGCCATACCTAAATCCAAGGTATAAGCCATGATTATTTCAACTTTCAGCCAAATTGGTTCAGCTATTTTGCCGTGAAAGAGCAACAAACATCCAAACATCCAAACTTATAAACCTTCGCCTTTATAATATTAGTCAGATATTAATGCGAGTACTACGTTTAAGGAGTCTGTATATAGTAACTCAATAATGAGTTTAATATATTCAGAATCAAATAAATAAACTATAAAACAGTTTATTTCAATTTTTAGGCAAAGCCATTTTACAGTAATTACAAAATCATTGGTCTGTCGAAAATTATTTAGTGTGGTTCCTGACATTTTGTCATTGCGAAATCATTAATGTATTTTGACGTTCTATCGCTCATATTATTGCGTTAATTCATTCTCGATTATGTCACTCTATTTGAGTAAATTTTTTTGCTATCATCTCCAGATATCTTTAAAAAAAAAGGATCCTAGTATTGTGTTAACTAGATTAAACCCAGACAATATTTTTGTACGACACACGTTAAGTGCTCCACTTTCGTGAACTAAGTACAAAGTTAAAGTGAATGTAAGTAGCAGCTATCTCGCCGACAGAACACACCCCATTTTAGCCTGTTGTTACAACTGAAGTAGGTTATATTTGTTCTTATCTTCTTAGTAATAAAGGTTAAAAGTGTTTAGTTACTTTCATTACTGACTGTACTTCCGGCGTACCAGAAAAGTCGTATTCACCGTGAGTTTTTATAATTAACTATCATGACTGGGTGGAATTACCCCAAATATGAACGTATTTTTAATTATACGAATATAACTGGCCAGCTTTACTTAGAAACGTCCTTAAGGTATTTTATTTTGAGTTATTGATGTAAAGATATTATTCTAGTTTTAAAATTTTGAAATAGAAATATGAATGAAAAGGTTTTTTTTTAATCTGACTATATTGTATGGGAGTTTTCAAGGATGTGCTCAATGGTTCCAATAATATTATACCTGATTATTTAGTTGTAGACTGCATAACAAGACTATTGGCTTGTTACCTAGTGTCAATTCAGTTCAGAAATATAATCTCGATAACATTTGGTGTTCTCACGAATCTTATCAAAATACCAGACGCAAGAACACATGTGCGGATGGTTAGATAACCCTTACAGAATAACGCTAGCAAACCTCGACTTCAGCAAAACGTGAAGAGAATCACCAATTCAGATGTCGTCGACACACGAGACATGTATTTTGCCTGCATTTTACGTTATGCACATGTTTATATTTTTATTTTTACCTAGTCGAATCCTTTAACACGGCGAATTTCGAGGCGTGTTAAAATTCGTTATTTTTACACGGAGGAAACTCAAGTTTTTACGTTGAAGCTTAGAAATGGCCGTTGCTGCGACGTAAGAAATATGTAGGTAGGTGTTGTGATCATATTTTCTAAATAGCGCTCGATAAGTTTTCGATATAGCACTTTGTTTATATTTTTTGGAATATTTTCAGTATTTTCATAATAATTAACATTTTAAGATACCTAAATTTAAGCTCTCCTTTATATTTTTAGATGCTCAAAATTTTTACTCTTAAGACGTTTTTAAAGAAAGCTTTTCAGTTCAAGAAAAGAGTCTCGATTAGCATTCAATCGGAATTTTTATTTAAAAAAAAGTAGAAGACGAAAATAATGCTGGTTTAATTCGATTCGATCGATTTCATACGCTAAAATATTTACCGAATGTTTAATATAAAAGTATTTCTTTTTCTTAAGAAAGTTTTTTTATTGAAGAAAATTTGTTTGGAATGATAAATCAGCATACGTGTAGATACGTACATTCAAACCATTCTAAAAACGCATGAAAGCCGTAATGACCTTTTATGAATGTAAATACTATTTTTATCGTCATCATTGACGTCACATAATCGTGCACTGATGCACGCCCTATAATCGTGACGTCACCTACACCGGCGTAAAACATTCCCCCGGCGATTTTCCATTCAGAAGTAATTAAAAAAATAATTACTACCTTGTTTAGAAGTTGAATCGATTTCGGTGTTGTTTTATGGAAAAGTTCATTTGAATTATACCGTACTCGCGTCAAAACGCAATTTTCGATAACGCTTTTTTGATAATAGACTGGTTCACTATAAAATAACGTTAGTACATTCAACAAAGTGATTACAGTTAAACAAAGGTTTCTTGTTTGAAGTGGTGGTGGAAAAAAAACCGTGTCTTGATCTTTTAATACACTATGGTCGTAATACTTCTATTATTTTAGTAAATTATTTCACAATTGCAGCGTATTACTGAAGGGATATGGATACACATAAGGAACTTATCTATACTTATAATAAATCTGTAGAGAGGTCAATTCTGTACATGAAATATATTTTCAAAATAACTATCAGGGGGTGATTAGTGATCGATACTGATGCCAAAATTGCAATCAGTAAAATTTTTGTCTGTCTGTCTGTCTGTATGTTCCTTATAGAAACAAAAACTACTCGACGGATTTTAACGAAACTTGGTACAATTATTCTTCATACTCCTGGGCAGGTTATAGTATACTTTCATCACGCTACAATCAATAGGAGCAGAGTAGTGAAGGGAAATGTTGGGAAAACGGGAGAAGTTACTCCATTTTTTAAGCTTCCGTCACGTGTGCAGCCTTAATGGTTAAAGTTACATAGAAATCATGTATGACGGAAATAGTCTTTATAATATTAACCATAAACGCGGGTGACACCGCTGGCACAGCTAGTAATCAATAAACTTTTATCTATGTTCTACGTTTTGCATGTGAATTTGTTTCGGGTTACCTCCGAAACGGCTGAACTAATTTTGGGACGAAACGGGACTCACAGAGCTGGTTGTTACAAGCAATAAGTTGAGTTACTTGTATTTGTAAAAATAATTAGGATTTCGTTTTTTTTTTTATAAAATTCGGCGAGGACGTCGTCACTGGTGACGGGTTAATATTTAATGAAATCTTTGCTAAGCAGCTTGGTAGCTGCTTAGCAAAGATTTCATTAATTAGGTTGGTAACCTACCTGTTTTGAATGAGGTTGGCTTAGCAATGATACTAAGTTACTGTACATAAATTAAAAAATAGTAGAAAACATCAGAAACAAATTTTCCAGGAATATAAAAGACAAAACACTAACTGTGGACTCTCGGAGCAATTCTAAGTACGAGTGTTCTGTTCGATCACGGGTCCTCCCGCGAGACGGGACCTTATTTAGGAACTGTCCAAGTTCCAGCGTAAATCAATTTCCCCCCACCCCTTCCCTCTGCGGGTAAATGAGAAAAACAGCATCTTCCCTTTATCACCTCCATGGGACCGATGACATTTTATACTGCGCAAGCCTAGGCATGTTTTTTAGTCGTCAGCAATTTATAGATTCCCATTAGTTCTGTTCTGTTAAGAAAGTACTTGTGAGATAAAGTTGAATTATTAAGGGACCAATATCTGATTATGAAGGATTAGAATAAAGTCTTCGCTAGTATATGAGTAAATAGAGCGAGATGAAATACCGCTTTAACAAGAAGAATTGTAAGAAATTTTAAAGACGATTTTTTAATCTTTTGATAGATATAAATTGACAAATAGCAGTGTAGCTACATTCCAATTATTCCTAGGTAAATTTTTAACTAACTAACTAAACTTCACGCCTCTTCCCTAGCGGGGTAGGCAGAGAGCACCGAACGCCATATGGCAATCCTTAATCACTCGCCTCATTTTAGATACATGATACTTTAATAACGAGCTATTTATCACATCAAACGGTAACAAACACTCAGACAGTCCCGTGTTTTCGCAAAACCAATCCACCGCCCTTTCCGCACAAAACTCGACGAAACAAATTAGCAATTTTATGCCGACCTCATTGTTGAAACTTGGAAACACGGCGGGCGCGAGCCAAACCGAATTTGGGACCCGAGGCCCGCCTTTCATAAAACGCGAATTTATTATGTAACAACGGAATATAAAATAAAAACATTTCCATCAAGGAACATCATGATCCCGGCTCATTTGCATGGCAAGTTCGTCGGAGTTCGGCCCGACCGCTCTATTAGCTGTTTCGTAAAAATATGCCATCACATTTCTGGAGGATTCTTTAATCTCTTTTTGTAACTCGGTATTTGAGTTTTATTGTGCGGGTTTTACTTGGTGGAGTATCACAGAGGGTGATGGTTATTTTCCAAATACAAGAACTTGGACCAGTTGTTAATTTGTCAGATCAATCATTACAAGGATTGGTTTCTTAGATACATAAGTAAAAACCGTTTTGTCCCACAACCTTTTAGTTCTACTAAAAATAGTCCTAGTTTAATACTATCGTATTGTAAATTCATCCACAAATTCATAAGGAAGAAGCCAAATAACCGCGTTATGTCCCACACCCATAACAGCAACAAAGTACTACAAAATATTTCTTATAGTACTTTGTTGCTATATACTGGATGTAAATGGACTAAACCGTGTTATCTAGGACAAATAGTCCATATATTTACAAAGTCATTGAGAAACCTACTTGTCAAAACGTTTCTTACCCACAAACAAACAATACCTCCGCAAACAATGTGCTCCACATTAACAAACACGTCTACCTACTATTGTTTAAGTTTTAATTGTTTCGCCGCAGTCCAAACCGAACTTTCAAAACAAACATTCTCGAAGCAAAACATAAAGGGCAGAGGTATCATCGTTTCAATCTTCAATGGCACCGCAAATCTCTGAAACTGTTGATCTCTGTCCGGCTACTCACCCTCGTAATCCGGTCCAACCCACCCGACACCCCTCGTTATTTATTATTTTTTTTAATCCGACATCCGAGACTCCCTCCTCGGATGGTGCAAAACACCGTTATATTTGATAAACATTTTCTAAAAGCGAGAGAATAACTTTTGATTTAATATCTCGATTTGTTTTGTTTGAGCGTGATTGGCGCTTCTTTGCGATTCAAAATGGATGTTGGGACGATCGATCGAGCAAATGTAGAAATAATGACGTAGGAAATTCTTAAATATGTCTAATTTAGTTTTAGGCATGATTTCAAATGTCACAAAGTATGTAACGTATTTTATAATAAATCTTGTTTTATGCACGGGGAATCTTGTCACTTGTCAATATAGAGGCATGCGGCTAATGACAACTTGGAAAGGGAAAGTCTTCAATTCGTAGTTTTTTTAAGTATGAAGGGAATAAAATAATAAAATTAATTATATTTAGCTAAGGTCGTTTATATCTATTTACATCACGGTATCCAAAGCAAGAAGTTAATTTTAAATGCGGTTCATAAAGAACTCTAGTTATAAATACTTGTTTGTGAAACTGAGAAAGCTCTCAATTAATAATTGACCGCGCGATTCTTTCTCCGTTCCCTGCCAGGGCTCGAGGGGCTGTTAATCTGGTGACACAGGGAATAATAAAGTTGAGGACAGCGAGGGCTTGCCCCAATGAGTCTGGAGACCACTGACCTCTATATAGAACGTTAGACTAGGTTTTGAGAGAAAAGAAATCCTTCTGAGAGCCTATTTGAGATCCGCCATATTAGTTTTGTAATCTTTAGTAAGCGTTCTATTGGCGTATACAGTGTTAGCATGGTCTAGCCGACATTAATTTATCAATAAACAATTCAATTACGTTGAATTCAACATTCAATAACAAATTCAGCTTATTATATTTATAATGTTATAAGATCCTAACTTTATGTGACGATACGAACAAACTTTGAACGACAATTTAAATAAGCATATGGTTATTGGTTACTTTTACATTTAAATATATATCACTGACAAATCTTATATACAGACATATCATCACGCATGCAATTCCTAAAGTAGGCAGAGTCATAGGGGCAGCTCCCTCAACTACATTCGGCCAATAATAAAACTGGTCTAGGTTAGATGGAAAATTGTGAAAAAGTGACAAGTGGCTAGCTCATCGCCTACACAAGCACACACCCAAAATCAGAAATACCATTAGTAGCCTTTTACGACATGTTAGCCAAGGAACACACAGTTGGAACATTATTTTTCAAGTCTCAGACCAACACGGGCACATCTTTATGTTATTTTTCGTACACCTTTCTTATTATTCAAAAGAGAAAACTACAAGATAGTAAAAAACAAGAGTCAAAATGATTCAGTAAAGAGAACCAAAATCAGCATGATACCCTGCAACCCTCTCCCTAAAAAGGTACAAAGTAGACGTGTCGGAGGACGGCGGGCCGACAAAGTAACGCGACGTCCTTACAAGTTCCATCGTCGTTCCCTGTTAAGGGCCGAAATCCCTTTACGTCACAGTTGGGACCCCAGTCATTGGGTACGGGTGTTAGGGATGATACCACAAAATGCTATGCTATGAGAAGACATGGAACTGTTGTGTTAAGTGTTAGAGCAGTGTAAAAAGAGACGGGAATAACACCAAATAATATTCAAAGTAATTGTTAAAAATGTTGTTAAAGTAAAAATTAATAAAAAAATTTTGTGAGTAGACTATTAATCATATAACAATATTCTACTTTGCCTTGTTAAGTTTCATCTTGACTGGCTCGATGGCTTATTCGGTAGTGATCCTGCCCCATGCGCCAAATAGTTGTGGGTTCGATCCCCACCCAGGACAAACATTCGTGTGATGATCACTTGTGTTTGTTCTGCGTCTGGGTGTTAATATCCAATATTTAGGTATATATTTGTAATACCACTGTTGATTCTGATATCCGTTACACAAGTGCTTAAGCTACTTACTTCGGAGTCGAATCAATGTATGTGATGTAGACTGACAGTTAAATAATTCAGAAGTGATGGTCACACTAATTAATGAAAACTTTGTTAGTCGTATTCCACAAGAGCTAATTAGATAGATTAGCATGAATTTATTTTATTGTACTGGTGTCAAATGAGCATACAGCCTATCTTTTACAAAGCGTTTCATACCATAAAATTTGCTATAGCAGAGGTAGCATTCCTATCGATCTCGCAGATTTTGTAAATCATTTTGAATAAGTACAAGAGGACATCCGAGAGTTGTTTGTTTTGGATATTTCTCGCACACCGCTTGGCTGCCAAGCATAGCTTTTGGTGGAATCGCAGCTTTAGGGACAGGGACGACGCGTCTTTGTTTCAGGAATATCGGTGTTATACGCGATATACACATCAAAAGTGTCTGGAGGACGTATTTTACAGGGTCTTGAGATGTTGTTAAATTAGATGGAACATGTTTATGAATGTAAAGTCGATGAAATTTATCGTGTACCGTATTGGTATGGCGTACAACTATTTTTTTATAATTACCAGTCAATTTGGGATGTTATGGTGAATATGCAGTACACACCTTTGAAGTCTTCATTTATTTTATGTAAAGACTTACCTGAAACAAAAGAATATTTATTAGACATTTGAGTAAAGTTGAAGTTCTTAAATAGTTTAGTTTTTAGCATGTAAAATAAATACCAGTGAAGTTTATTAGTTACCATTTGAAAAGTTTGAACTCAAAATGCCTCAAAAGCTTGTATTGTTATTTGTGTCATTGTTAAAAGCTTGACTGAATCACATTTATAACTGCAATTCAATATTTTAGAGACAGTAATCTATACTTATAATAAATCTGTAGAGAGGTCAATTCTGTACATGAAATATATTTTCAAAATAACTATCAGGGGGTGATTAGTGATCGATACTGATGCCAAAAATGCAATCAGTAAAATTTTTGTCTGTCTGTCTGTATGTTCCTTATAGAAACAAAAACTACTCGACGGATTTTAACGAAACTTGGTACAATTATTCTTTATACTCCTGGGCAGGTCATAGTATACTTTTTATCACGCTACAATTAATAGGAGTAGAGTAGTGAAGGGAAATGTTGGGAAAACGGGAGAAGTTACTCTATTTTTTAAGCTTTCGTCGCGTGTGCAGCCTTAATGGTTAAAGTTACATAGAAATCATGTATGACGGAAATAGTCTTTATAATAGTAACCATAAATGCGGGTGACACCACTGGCACAGCTAGTTACTAATAGATTTTTAAGATAGCAAATAAATTTATTTCAATAATTTGATACCTACATCGCTTCAAAACACTATTAAAGACGAAACAACATAAATCGTGTTTATAAATTAAGTAATATAATCCCATGAATTGATTAATATATTAAATTAAATGGACCCAGCGTGCCAGTAACGACCCTCAGCAGAATCCAACATGCTTACGCCCCCAACCATAAATTAACTTAGACAATGATTAACCACTCGGTAAGAAAAGGAGTTTGGCTGTGGGATAAGTTTCCGTTAATGCTCTCGCTAATTATGTATAAACATAAATATGCACAAAGACACAGAGCGGTGGTAGCTCAATGGTAAGGACACGCGCCTCTTAACCGAGGAGTGCGGTTTCAAACCCGGGCACGTACCTCTGGATTTTTCAAATCTATGTGCGTATTTATTTTAGCTCGATTTGTAACCATGATCCAAAAGTTGTCTGGTTCCCCTATCTTTGGGTTACGAAGGTCAGACCGGCAGTCCCTTCAATGTAATTACCAGACTCGCTAAATCCTGGATCATGGTCTAAGCGGACCCCGTCTAAGCACGGGACATAACGCTAGGAAGATGATGATAAATATGCACAAAGTCACGCATTCCTCGTGTTTCTTAGTATTGTACAAGTTTATTTTTAGTTCATGCGAAACCATTCACCTACTAGTTTAACTCATTATTCTAAGAAACTAATTTAAAAAAGCATTTTTTTTAACTTGCAATATAAAAGTTGACCAGTTGATTGGGTATTTTAAATAAAAAGTAAAAAAAAAAAATTCTTTCTAAAATCCTTTACTTGGTTTCTTAGAATAATGAGTTAAATAAATACGAAAGAGGTTTCGCATATACTAAAAATAAAGTAGTTAGTAATTAAAAGTATTTACAAAACTTAACTATAACTACTCTACGTACATAGATAATAAAATAAAATAAAAAAGGTTTTTAATCTAATGTAGTCTAGTTCTAAGACGTAATAGCCAACAAATAACAGTTATCATCATACATTTTTGTCATATTTTGCAAACTGTGTGCAAACATTTTGATAGACCTCATCAAATTATGTAATAAAACAGTCTTCCTAATCATCAGCAATGGCAACCGCATAAAAAATGCGCGAAAAAAAACCTTTCAACACCATGAACTGTGGTTAAACGTAACCTTCGCATTAAATCATTGTAACCTCTAGGGCGCGAGTTCCCTTTTCTGTCCGTATGTCCGTATTGTGCGATCGTTAGCAGGTCGCTGACCCCACCGCGGCAGGGCTCTTGCATCAGTCGGCAGGGGAGGGTGGCTTGACTGTTCGCAACGGAACCAATCAGTAGTTGCTTAGATTGCGGTTGACTAAGAAACCGATTTTGAACACGGATTGTCTTGAACTGGTACTATACGGTTTCAAATAGAAGACGTACTTCATCGCATAAGCATAACTTTCTTAGAATAGTTTTATTCAACGAGCACATA
This sequence comes from Glyphodes perspectalis, assembly GCA_951394215.1. NCBI lineage: Eukaryota > Metazoa > Arthropoda > Insecta > Lepidoptera > Crambidae > Glyphodes > Glyphodes perspectalis. Next base: position 2,550,596 of record OX596200.1, read on the forward strand.
ATTCATTTACTGGTCATAAATGTGATAAGATCATCATCATCTTCCTAGCGTTATGTCCCGTTTTTAGACAGGGTCCGCTTAGACCATGATCCAGGATTTAGCGAGTCTGGTAATTAAATTGAAGCGACTGCCGGTTTGACCTTCGTAACCCTAAGATAAGGGAACCAGACAATTTTAGGATCATGGTTACAAATCGAGCTAAAATAAATACGCACATAGATTTGAAAAATCCAGAGGTACGTGCCTGGGTTTGAACCCGCACTCCTCGGCTAAAAGGGGCGTGTCCTTACCATTGAGCTACCACCGCAGGTGACTAAGTTAGAGAAAAATATTATGACTCACGTGCCATAAAAAGCGGCCACCATTAGTAAAATTGTTAATCAATGCTTGGTAAAGAAAACACGTATTCGAAATATGTCACGTAAACACATACACCAGGGGTTGGCCACCCCTGGACAAACACACTTGTCGCACTGGCGCCGGACACAATTGCCAGGCAGGGTTGACGGTCGCATAACGCCAACCAGTTATTAAGGCGACTACACGCATCCCCTAATGGGCTTAGCAACCCCCTACAACGCTTAGATTGTTTGGAGCCTGTTGGCGACCTGTGGGTCGCATACACTTGGGTGGACAGTGTCATATAGCAGAATGCAACAGTTGCAAGATGCGTAAATTTCTTTAGAAATCATCTTCTTCCATCCATTATATAAATAGTAGATGGAGTAAGAAACAATCAACTTATTTGTCCTAAAAGAAAATGGAACTCACAGATTTCATGCGGTTTGTTAAAATGTGTGGTTAGAACGGTTAGTAATTTTAGCAATTTCAATACTGTTTACTTTTCTGAATATTTTTACCTTGATTTGTAGCCCTCAAGACTGAACCACTTGCATAATATCAAAGAGAAATGGAAGTAGCTGCAAACCAGCGCTGACTTGCAAGCCGCCTGAGCCAGTATAAGCTGAGCTACTTCCAATCGCTAACATTATATATGTAATGATTATGCCACTGTTACTATTGGAAGAACAAGAAGGTTGGACAGAAGAAGATGGTTCTGGATCTCTAATTTGGTCTATCTCTTGGAATTATTAATATTTTATTGCGCACGATTTGAGTTTGTGAGCATGTGGGAGACAGACCTAAACATAATTTTGTTAATATTTATGCATCCATCCATCCATATTTTTTTACATGGGGAAATCCCTCCGGATTCCAGTCTGCCTCAGGAGAAGCAGAGCAGGATATATCCGACTTGCACGGACTAAGTCCCCATGGTAGCACTCGATCAGCGCCGTGCTGAAGGACTCGGGCAGCCTAACGGGACGGAGCTCAGCCAGTTCTTCAGTCTTATTTATCCATCTAACCTAACCCAATGTTATTTTTCCCTGCAAGTGGTGGAAGAAACTTGGTGCTCTGAGGACTCTATGTCTTTAATATGTATGTCATCACCTTCCTGGCGTTATGTCCCGTGCTTAGACGGGGTCCGCCTAAATGATCCAGGATTTAGCGAGTCTGGAAATTACATGAAAGCGACTGCCGATCTTTTTGGATCATGGTTTATAGTATGCATGTAGTGTACAAAAATCAACTGCAGACTTGAGGTCTGGTGGCATTCTTTGTGTGTGAACAAAAAACCTAGGCAAAGAAGATTACTTAAGTAGGTTAAGTATTTATGTAGGAACGTTACTTAACATCGGTCACGCCACTGCGCCAAAGCTTCAAAATAGAAGCCAAGCCAAATTTTCATTGCATACATCATATTCGCTTTATACCTATAATACATATTATTGATAGCTTACTAAAGCTGCTTAAAGATTTATTATTATTGGATTACCCATGTAACAGCCGACCACTTGTAACTACGATGCTAATACGGTCGATCATAACACTGTGAACACATAAAAGGTCATCGAAATGTGTCTATATCCATACGAAGGAGGGTTCCGGTTACATTACATATCCGCTAGCGATCAGCGGACGTGTAGTTGTCGTGCCTTAGTGATTGCGAGGCTGAATATTTGAGATACTGACTTATGTCGTTTCATAGCCAACGGGACGGAGCGAGAATCAACTCACGGTAGAATCAACGTTCCGAACCTGGCGGTAGAATATTTTTCTTGTATTATTATGGCTATTTATAAGTGCTTTTGTGGAGCCTATATTAATAAAGATATTTCTATTTCTATTTCTAATAGTTAGAAAATACACCGTCACTAAGATCTTATTAAGTCAAGCCTCACAAAAGTGAACCCTTGAATAAAAAATCATTCAACTTCAAACTCATACAATCCTTTTTAAATACTAGAACTACCAAGTGCAGACAGCTGCTTGTAATATTAGTTGATTAAATAATGTGGATATCTACATTCTTTTTATTAACTAATATTTTAAACAGGAATAAAAATATTTTTTAGAAAATAAAATATGAACAATTCGCAGGTGTGCGTTATTTGTTTTAAAGATCGTTTTATTTGTCAGTTTTGCAGTTTTCTTTTTCCAAATACACATAACAGTATATTTCGGTTAAACCGCAGACAACAGTTTACTACATTCAAACAAACCTATTTCAAATAAAACACAATCGCCTTTCACAACGAACGCCCGTTCAAAACAACTAATAATCAAACATGAATGAATTACCTTCATTCGCTGTTACTATGCAAACTTGGGGCCACAGTGAGGCACTAAATCAATACCCGATCTAATAATACACCCAGGTCTTGAATGGTGGTGAGTGGTAACGAGGTGAATGCAGCTCGATCAATAGTCCATTAAATTAATTATGAACGGAAGTCTACCCGACTGGCCGTTGGTTTTGTTCGCTCAAAATTGTATTTTGATTCTACGACTCGAGGCTGACATGGGCGGTAGCTCAATGTTAAGAACACACACCTGTAATGCGTGGAGTAATGTTTCAAACCCCGGCACGTACCTCTAGATGTTAAAATCTGTGTAATATGTATGAATACCAATTGCTCAGCGGTGATGCGACAAAACCTGCACCTTGAAAAAACTATGAATGTGTCATTTAAAACATTGGCGGGTTCTACTGTTCTACTAACTCTAAAACTTACTTAGGCCAAATTTGTAATCGCTACAATGTATATTTAATAACCATACTATCTAAACCAAGGATCCTGGTCTAAGCGACCCACATTCCTACGACGTAACGCTAAAAATATTTGTATTAAAACTTCACGTATACCTATATTAATCAGATTCCAAAGTAAGTTAGTAGTAGTAAGCTCAAAAGTTCTTGTAGTAACAGAATCAATGAAGTAAGTTGATATGCATTTATTTGGATATTAGTAGGTTTATGACTTGTATAGTTAATTTCTTGAAACTAACAAAAATAGCGATATATTTTTCTCATTTGCGGTTGTTTTTACTTCATGGTTTGACTGGCTCGATGGCGCATTCGGTAGTGACCCAGCCCCATGCGCCAAGAGTTGTGGGTTCGATTCCCACCCAGGACAAACATTCGTATGATAAATACTTGTGTTTGTTCTGTGTCTGGGTGTTAATATCCAATATTTAAGTACATATTTGTAATACCACTGTTGACTCTGATATCCGTAACACAAGTGCTTTAGCTACTTACCTCGGAGTCAGATCAATGTATGTGATGTAGTCGGATATTTATTATTTATTATGTTTTTTTTTTATCAGACATTATCATCTTTACCCAAATCCATGAAACAGTATACCCTAATATTCCGTTATTACGACTACATAACCATTTCAGCATCAGTAAAGATAAACTTCTCACAGAAAACGTGCTACAGATACAACAAATGTACGTTTATTATATCCATTTGTCACGCCATTAGCGCCGCTCCGAGCGCTAGAAAGTGCAAATAAAATTTACTTATTCGCAAAAAGCGTGTGTCGCGTCTTCTTATTTAATAATATAAATCGAAAGTCTATTGTCCTTTCACATAAGCGGACAATTGGGTTGACGTTTTATGAGAAATGAAGAGGTCTTAAAAGTGCCGTGGTTGGCCTGAAAAGAAACGCATGCGGAAATGCGCTGATATTTGAGATTGTAATTTTTTTTACAACGCGCAAATTGGTTCTTTCAAATATATATGTATAAGCTATAATACACCCACGGGTATACGACGATCTTATGGTTTCTTATCTCATAAGGAAAACGGGGTCTTCTTAGAATTACTTTATCTGAAAAAGTCGTTTTTCACGGAATTGGGTCGATGTAACAAATTAATATACAATAATATTATACATAGATGCTTTTAAACGAAAGCAATCTTATACTCAAATGCATAATACCTATGCATATACCTATATTGTTGATATACAAGAAAACATTTAGATTAATAAAAAAAAGTGCCTGCCGAAGACTAATCTTAATAAATGTAAAAAGACAGATTTTGTAGAACAAAAGAGAAAAATCTTGTTAATCGCAAAAAAATATGTCTCTTTTACAGTCTTTGAGAGACATAATATCTTTGTGTTTAGACATTATTTGCGGTTACTAGCTCTATTCATAGTCAAGCATTAACATCAACAGTATGAAATCATTAAAGAGCGAGGTCTACTCGTAGTTCAGTTTCTTATTATCATAAAGATACGGTGCACAAACGCTCAACCTAATAAATTACCTTTCCATTTTCATAATAAAAGATGCAGTGTCACTCGCTCTATGGTTCTATTCTCAGTGCGCTATGGTCAGCCCATTGTCCGCGATGAATAGCGGCCATAATACCCGCGGCCAGTAACTGGGTCGAGCACTTTCTTGTTGCGTCTCCGAGTCAGAGGGATCCCCGGATATTTTCATAAGCCACAGCGCCGAAAGTTTCTGGGAAGCAGTTTGTTTAAGATTCGAAGCGGTGCGTTGCATTTCAGTTTGATTGTAGTTGTGGAAAAATGTGCATGCTATTGTACATTTTTATTAAGGGCGTTTCCAAAAAGACGGAGCGTTCAGAAATAAGTAGGAAATTTTGTTGTGAATCAAATTTAATAGGTTAACCAGCGAGTGCAATAAAGCGAATACATTGTTTTCACTTTTATTTATTAGAATAACCTAAATAAAACAATTAAACAAATAATTATCAATCTTTACTAGGCACATATAAATTTAATAAATAAACGGCAGAAGACTTTCTATCAATATATATTAACATTAAGTGTTAACGTACGTAACTCTTTGAAAGAGATCGTCGTAAGAATTTAAAATATAAAATTTTGAATGATTCACCACCTCAATCATTAAATGAATACAATTATAATATGTTGGTTAATGAACAGTAATAACATGTAACAGTATCAATCCGATTTGAAATTGTAAATTAAAGAACACAAAAACAAAAGAATGAATCTTGTTTCCGCACCCTTTCGAATGCATTAATGAAGCAAGATTTTTAATGAAGAAACATTCAGCTTCGATGGGCGGAGGCGACGAAGCCTCGACCGTTAATGAGAAATAATTACCAGAGCCGAGGTGTTTGCCGTCTGCGCGGACCAAACAATAAAGTATCGGAAAGTTTACTTGGGGATTGTTAGCTATTTTTAAAATTTCGTTATTTTATTTACATTGGCCGAGAAAAAAAAATTACCTGATGTACAAATTAATGCAGCCATTTGCGAATCTTTAAAAATATTATAAAACGCTGTTAATGTTAATAGAGAGGAAAAGAACCTACTTCCATATTTATTCATTCACCAATAGTAGAATTGGAAACAAGTATATAAAAAAATACATATTCATGTATTTGGTTTATACTCAGGTGCCTATTTTTTCAAACGCAAGTCGCAGAACACTTACAAAGGAACCTGCAAGTTGGCGCAGTGGTTAAGGGCATTCACCTTCGTAACTGCAATCCTGCTGCACTAATAGACTTCGTTTCTAGTTTTTGTAACTTATAACGGAACCCTGTTTTTGAGGGAAAGAATAAAACCACCTTCGGAGTAGTTCAAGAAATTTCTATGTAAAATACTAGCTTCTATCCGCGGCTTCCCTCGCGTGCTACGTCGATAAAACATACCCTATGTGTTATTCCAATCTATAATCTATGTCTGTGTTTAATTTTATCCAGAACCCTTTAGTAGTTTTTGAGTTTATTTGTTACAAGCAAATATTTTTTTTCCTGTTTATAAGTAATATTTTATTCTATGTTAAAGGCAGAATTATAAGTATACTTACCTTTTTTAGACATTATTGTTACTAAACAGTCATTAAGTTTAATTTATTGTAGCTGTTTCTTTGTGTTGGGTAAACAACATTTACTTATGACTCTCATGTTGTTTTGCCGTATTTTTGTAGTTTGTTCTTAACAAACCACATTTATAAGAAAGTCATGCAACAATAATACTAACATTTAGTTCATATAGACTCGAGTCAATTTAGTTTTACGACGTTTATTTTACAAGAACGTAATCTGTCATAAATCCGTCCTAGCCCTCGGAGTTCTTTTGAATAAGTGGCTATGAATATGTATGATTCTATTCGCACACTGACCCAGTTCTACACACCCTGCCTACAAAAATACGGCAAAACAACATGAGAATTTTAAATAAACACGTTTTTTCGTTTTTTAAACAATAACGACAGATCAATCATACCGTTAAGTATATTCTTAGGAAAACTTAATGACGTCAGATCCGTGTCGAATAATAACGGTTTTCATTCTAGCTTTTTAGTCTCCATTTCGTCATTGAAGTTATAATTGATTGCTTGTGAAAAATATACAAAAGTTTAGTCATAAGTAATTTATAAATTTATTATATAATTATACAACAATGTCAATGGTCACTGCAGCAACATGCGATCCACGGATGCCCTTAAAGATTAAGGGCAAAATCTACAGAACCATAATACGACCTGCCCTACTGTATGGATTGGAATTTTGGGGCGTGAAGAAGACGGATGAAAATCGAGTGCATGCAGCAGGAATGGGAATGTTAAGGTGGATGTGTGGAGTGACGCGAATGGACAAGATAAGAAATACATATATAAGAGGAAGTATGAAAGTGGCACCAGTGGTAGATAAGATGAGAGGAAACCGTTTATCTTGGTATGGGCATGTGATGAGAAGAGAGGAAGAACATGTGACAAAGAGAGTGATGAGTATGAATGTTAGTGGATGGAGAGGAAGAGGAAGGCCAAATAAGAGATGGATAGATTGTGTGAAAGATAATATGAGATAAATGGGAGTGGATAGCTTGATGACGGCTGACCGGGACGTATGGAAAAGGAAGACATGCTGCGCCGACCCCAGATGAACTGGGAGAAGGGCAAGAGGATGATGATGATATGTGCGATATGATCTCTCGTAAGTAAAGTCTCTAATATGTCCTAAAGGACCGACAGCATTTGACACTTATCCTAGCAGAATTATTCCATCCCCGATCACTGCTTTGTATAAAACAAATTCACCAAAAGACCACCCATTGCAATTTTCAATCAACCCATAATTTTGAATCGTACTGTTAAATAAAAAATTGATAATTAAAGATAACAAAGTCCAATATTCGTTAGAAATTCCGCCGTGAAAGCAATATTCGTCGATGTTTTATCACGACAGAATAAACGAATCATCGGGGCGCCATAACGTATATACCTGAGGCGGTAGGTACGTGTGTGCACACATAATTGATTTAGGAAATCCCCTTTGTGCTGAGCCCACGCACACAAGGGCCATTGTGCTTGTTACGCGCGCTATTGCTGGCTGGAAACGGTGGAAAATCAGTTTTTTTATATTTCGTATTTTGAATGTTTTCAGGTGTTGTATTGTTTTTTATTTTATGTAATGGCAACCACACCTCTTTTATTTATGTCAATGTCGAGGGGGTCTGGTAGAAACCTGCGGCCATCAGAGTCTACGTCATAATATTATCATATGTCCTTTCTTGTGTATGTTACAAACTTTTGGCGTAATAAATTTTATCAGAGTCTATTCGGTAGTTTAGTCATGAAAACCTAATAGACAAGTTACTTTTCCATTTACAATCTTAACAATCTCTTATCTAAGGAAACATTTTAGATCTACACAGGTCCAGAATAAATAACTTGAATGGCTTAACAAACACTTGCAGACTGCATCTTTTTTTTTAAATCGGTCGTTAATCTTTTTTTCAACTACTATACAACAGAACAGTTCCACAGTAACCATATTATTTTTCTCTGACGTGTTGTTAATTGTCCGCGTATGTGTGTATCAAAAACGGCAAAGTGTCTTTAATCCCTTGGCATTTGATTCTCCCCTACTACGCACTCACCCCTGCAGTTGTCACATTTCTGACGTACAAAGATAAAATATTGGTGAGTAAATATGCCGATGCAGATAATTTAGTCCTTATCTTGCAGATTCGGCGAGGGTGGACAAAGAAATAGAATAATCTTTTTGCTTAATGCTTAATGGATTCACATGGTTTCTTCCAATATAATCGTGCTTTTGCTGGCATGTTCAATCATACGTACATAAACAAGAAAGCAGAACGCTTCGACCCCCGACTGATCTATAATTTAAAAATGAATCGCTGAATGTGTTGCTAAGCGCAAATCTCGAGAACAGCTGAACCGATTTCGCTAATTCTTTTTTAGTTGTGTTTGCTATTGTCAGGTGAAGGTTCTTATAAAAGAAAAAAAAAGTTGCGTGGAAAATTATAAAAAATGAGTACTGAAATCCGAGAACGAGGCGTTACGAAGTGCGCCGGGTCAGCTAGTTGTTAATAATTCTTAGCTAAATTACAAATGCAAATATAACTTTGTCGCCAGTTTATTACGTCTTCATGCCTAAACCACAAGACCAATTGTTAAGGAACTTGGAAAGTCAAAAGTTTAAACCGTAAAACACGTTTCGTTTCGAAAAAAATATAGTTCGACACAATATTCTTTGTAACAGACTGAATTCCAAAGCAGTGGAATACATTTTCTTAAACTCCGCCAAAATACAGCTCATAACTAGATACTTTGCTCAAAAACATAGCAAAACAAATTCGTTACTAGTATACTGACACACAAAGCAATTTAGTTACTAGGATGCTAACTCCATTCCCAATTTCTCACGCACGCGACATTCCTAACTCTCAGCCGGAGCGCAAATTTTCATTCATGATCTATTTCGGCTCAGAATAGGGGGCCGCGCCGAGGGGTGGGGATTACTCCTACTAATTAGCAAATTCTATTCGACAGCGGCGTACGTCATCCCTCCGTAATTTCGTTTCGAGTGTTTCCACAGGGTTGATTCCGTCTCGTGTTACTTTGTTTTTAATATGATATTATGTCCTTGTTTATGAGTATATGAGTGTGTTGTGACCGGCTTTGTTTCGCTTTGAGAATACGATACAGTGAATTGGCACTTTGTGGCCTCGTTTAAGTTAAATTTAGTGTATTGGAAAACTACTAAGGCATTTTCTAATTTTCTATCAATGTTACTTAATTCTCTTGAATAAAATTATTATATTACTTACAATAAGAACGTTTTCCTGTAAGAAGTCATAAAAACCGTAGAGCTTGTATGAAAAGAATCATGAATGTTGAAGAGGCGGGTGAGGTGTGTAAGGACCGTGCCATATGGCGTTCGGTTCTCTCTGCCTACCCCGCTAGGGAAGTGGCGTGAAGTTTAGTTAGTTAGTTTTCCTGTTTGGACTAATTAGGTAAATTATACTTATTTTACTAGTAATTCCAACATATAATTCTTTGCGTACCTGTAGAAATAACTAGAGTGATGGACGACGTTGTCCGTCGCACAGCATATTCATCCAAACAGATTGGTCCTGATTTAATTGTAGCTTTTCTTGATTAGCTACAGGTCAACAGTTTAAAACATTTATTTCATTGGCTACTCATAAAAGCAAGTTTCTGTACATTTTCGAAACTATACATCTATCGGCATCAAACGAATTAATTATATCCTTATTTATCAAGGTAACATATACCATCAAATCTTCAAAAAGTGAGCGCATCTTCATCTTAAAGGCCGGCAGCGCACCTGTAACTCCTAATGTTGCAGATGTACATGGGCGACAGTAATCACTTACCATCAGGTGAACTGTCTGCTCGTCTGCCCGCGATTACATAAAAAAAAAATACCATTTTGATAAATATACGCGCGTCATCCCCAGAGGACACAGATCAAAGAATTTTCCCGATATGCCTCCGGGCCCATTAAGTCAGCTCACTCAATTCCATTTCAAAACTTGGGCGCAGACTAAATAAAACTTTGCGAAACACTCGAAGACACACGTTTTAAGGAAACGAGGCCGATTGCTCGCACACTCGTATGTGTTGATGCGGTATAATTTATTTGGCGTATCCACGCATTCAGGAGCCGGCAAGACCGTTACCCAAGTCCGCCGAAGTTTACCGCCGCGATAATCTCATAAATTACCCGTACAAATAGGTGAGTCTGACAAAGTACGGCTAACGACGTCGCGCCGATCGCTTTTGGAACTTTGTGTTCTTACCATATTTAATGGGCGCCTTTAGAACGATCTTTCAAAACGAAATCAATCGAACTCTTTAATATTCCATTAATGATTTCCCTCAGTATTCATCAGGGGTATTGGATAACAACAAAAAGAAAAACAACTACGAGTGTCTACCTAAAGCTGACGAGCTTACTTAGCAACATGAGCGAATGTCTAAACTCAGTCTAGATCAGGGATTCACAACCAGTGACAGAAGACCACTTTGACTTCATTATTGTATTCAGGAACCACTAGGTCCAAAACGAACTGTGTTAATTTTAAAATAACGTTTTAATTTAATTTAAAAAAAATATTCTGCGGACCAAATGATAAGTCCTGTAAGGACTACCAGGTGGTCCACGGACCACTGGTTTCCAGTGGTTCTCAAAACCACTGGTCTACATAATAGATAAATCAACAATATTTATTAGTCCCATGTTAGTCTGGGTCTTGAAAAGAATATGCCAACTGTATTTCTTGCCTAGCATGTCGTACAAGGCGACTAATGGTATATCGGATTTTGGGTGTGTAATTATGTAGGCGACAAGCTAGCCACCTGTCACTACATTTTCACAATTTTCCATCTAACCCAGCAAGTTTTATTTTTGGCTGAATGTGGCTGAAGGGGCCTGCTGCCCCTTTGACTCTGCCTACTTCTTCGGGGATTATGAGCGTGATGTTATGTATGTATAACAATATTGAATTGTATTCACGACCTTCCAAAACTTAAAGAAATACAGAAAGACCCGAGTCTACAACTTGACGTAACTCCGAAGTAGGTACCTAAGGAGTGAAAGATATAATATGTCACGCAAACAAGTTTGACCGCGGCGAAAGTCGCCTAACTTAAAATTTTTTTCGTTCCGCATGGTCTAGTGGTCGGATACCCTTTTTTTTTACTCGGGGAATGCTTTATGCACCGTCACGCCGTCCATAGAGAAACAGCATGGTGTGTGGGACTTCCAGGAGTCTCCGAGTCAGAGGCTCCCACTCCGGCTAGAAGGGAAAGCCGGGGTATACCATCTAAACCCCGCGGCGCTCCGTCGGATACCCTGATAAACTAAGCAAAAGACGGATTGTACTTTACTAGGTGCAATTAAATAGGTTTGTATGATGAATACGGTTATTTGTATTATCTAAGCACACTCATAACGATACATGTGTATCGTTACTTAATTACTGAAGATTACTAGTTAACTAGTTTACTTACTAAACTAAACCATAGTCGTAGCACCAATAAATAAATGGTTGGTTGGGAAATAGAGAATTGGTGTACACTAGTGTAAAGAGTTTGTAATCACAATTGTTGTTGAACGTTGAATCTGCATCTAGTCTGCACGCCTGTATGAAGTTCACACATTCACGCCTGCACTGTTCAGCCCTCGCTTTGAAAGCCTAAAACAATTGCTTCACCGCTAAAAATAACACGAGTTTCAGCGCCTCCGTCGCCGGCGTGGTTGTGTTCGCGCCGACGTGTGTTATTTGCCCTTGTTGTCCCAGGCTCTGTGACCTAGGACAGGGCTGGCTATCACTAGTCGAGTATGAATAACTAAATAGTATAAACAAAAAAAAAATGCCATGTTCTAATCCAATTAAATGTAATATAAACATACTCGTTAAATCCAACATCATCGGTCTAAGTCATCATATTCCTAGCGTTATATCCCGTGTTTAGACGGCGTCCGTTTAGACTATGATCCAGGATTTAGCGAGTCTACTAATTACATTGAAGCGACTGCCGGTATGACCTTCGTAACCCTAAGATAGGGGAACCAGACAATTTATGGATCATGGGTCTAAGTAGACCCCAACTAATAATGCGACTCAATGCTTGAAATATGATAATAAACTATATTTTAACAGAAACATTTTTAACTAGTGAAGTTGCTTTCATTATGATCTAGTTTATCATTATAGGCGTGATGTTATGTTATGTTATGTTATGTTATGTTATGTTATGTTATGTTTAGTGCATCATCATATTTCCAGCATTGTGTCGTATTTTGGGGTCTGCTAAGACGCTCAAAAATAAAATCGAAACCTTCCCTTAAAAAAAATTACTTGTGAGCCACTTAAACATGAACTAAGACGGTGTTGTCTCAAATTATATTTGTCGTCATTACGTGTTATGAAATACTTCATGTATTCCGTTTCGTATAACGTTGTAGGTTAAAAATCACCGAGTTATCAAGTTATAGCCGTGGCTTATGTGTGCACAATAAAGTGAATACTGCGTCTAGCTTTATTTAATTAAATGTTATTTATTGTCATGTTATAGTTATAATATCATGCCTTGATTTTACATATATACAAAAGCCACTCCTTAAATAACAATCCTTAAATAACTAAAGCATTCGACATTCGATTTGCACATGTAAAACAAAAAGAATCGGCTAAATTATAAATTTTGATTATAATACATCATTTCAATTTATTAATAGATCAGCTGTTCTACGATTTACGACAATAGACGCTCTAAAAATCTTCTCTGACAAAGCAGAATTACTAAACCAATCTTGTTAAACCAGTACAGTTTTATAGTTGCCTGGTACAATATTATATACCCCAGTAAAACGAAACAAATCGGGCAGCCCTGAGCTAAACCGTTATTTCACCTGCACGTTTTCATTTGTCATTGTGATACTCGTCCGTCAGGTGTTTTAGTATTCAATTTGAAAAACACTGTTTGCCGAGAGGTAGAGGCGGGTGGCTAGCGAACGCTCTGAGCTGTTGTTGAAATGTGACAGTATAAGGAAGCACAGTAAAGTAGCATTCTTTATACTTTCCATGACCAGATTGGTAATGTGTTAACAAAAAGGTCAGGTAAACAGCACCCTTAACCGACGAGCGTGTATGAAAAGACTTATGAATGTAGAAGAAACGAAAGGTGTATGTCAGGATCGTAGCAAATGGAATTACGTGATCTCTGCCTACCCCCATGGGAAAAAGGTGTGACATTATGTATGTATGTACTCTATTCGTTAATGTGCACGTAGCATAGGCTTAATTGAAATCAGCTTCAAAAAAGAAGGAGCCTAAAGGCAAAGTTTAAGTGAACCATCTCCTTGTTTGCTTTCTATATTTTATGTAAAAAAAAAACATTGTAATCGAAATATTTTTTTATTATCATTGTTAGATGATGTGTGTCAGGTCTGCAATCGTCGAAGGCAGAGTCAAGAGAGTTCTTACTCCTTTGACTTTGATTTTGAAGATTCATTTATCCATAAAACTGTGTAGGGTTAGATGGAAAGTAATGACATGCGGAAACCCAATGTCCAATACACTATTAGTTGCCTTAACAAATAATTGAGACATAATTTTCAAGTCCCAGGCCGACATAAGACAAATAATTAGAATATGTACTTTAACTCAACTCATTATAGCATATCGCTGGGTCATGACGTAGTTCCCAGACTTCAGGAGTGGCCTCACTGCACTTACGAAGCGTGCATGCGATTCAGCTGAAACAAAGAGCTCCTCAGTGTGGGCCGGTATAGCATGCGAGTGACGTCTGTTGTTCAGCCGGCTATAGTCTCGTTCTGACTAACGATGTTACACGAATAGTATTCGTACGGAATATACTGTGCTTAGAGTTCTGAAGCAGACAGTTTATGGAATAGTTAGTGTAATAATGTTCATGACGACTGCAATTAAGGATTTGTTTAGATGTTTAACCAAATCGGGGGAAGGAAGGAAAAATTAAGTTTGATGCTCGATCGGAGGGATGAAGAAACAACGTTCGTGATTTGCCTTGGGTTAGGATGTTTTGCGACTTCTTTTTAATCATAATTGAGTAGTCTTGGTATGAGGATCCAGATTTTATAAAATCTATTTGTATCAGCTGATGTGCATTGTATGGAAAGCCTTATTAAACAATGAGTGTACGTTTTATAAAATTGAATTGATACTTTATAATGTCGGACAGGACTTTATGGTAATAAGATAAAATGCTTTTATATGAAAGTAAAAAAAAACATCAATATACCAATCGATGGTTATTTACCTAATGCGAAAATGCAAGTTCCTTTTCATCCAATTAAAATTTTAAAATAGAATTTTAGTGTATTTGTTTTTAAAAAACTTTTAATTTAGGGCTAGCATGACTGAATTAATTACGCGACTTTACGTTTTGTTTTACTTGATTAAACAATTATAGACTTAGCTAGTAGATATGGCTGGTATTGGAATTAATTTACAATTGCTTACTTAAATGTACATATTTGCACAAATAACACCTTTTTTTTTTGTTTCTCGAAGAAATGTTTTAGGCGCCGTCCCCCGGGGGGACAAATACAAAATCTGAACATATCATCTAAAACCTAGAATATTATCATATAACCTATATTGATACACAAAGAGTAAATATTAATAATTTAATTTATCTTTTTTAAGAAATACGTAATTACAATTACTGTTTGAATTTTTTTTTGAGAAGAAATTTACCTCATCGTTTTACTTATCTTCGTGTTATCGAATTCAAATCAAATTGAACTTGAGTTCTTGTTCAGTAAAAGATTGTCTCCATAATGATATAACAATATTCATTAGCAAACGTTTATTGTCTATTGTATAAAACCTTAACAAAGATTAGTTAACTGTTCTCTCTGCTTAAGCCGCTAGGGAAGCGGGGTAAAGTTTAATTAGTTAGTTAACTGTCACTGTCATTAGAAATTCGTACATTCAAATATAATGTGTTTTACACTTTACATAAGTCACAGACCTATTTACCAAATACGGTTACATTGGTACGCTATCAACACGCGAAGCAGAAATTAAATTATTCATAAGAACGAAGTACTCGTGGAAGCTACGGTACTAATTTAATATTCCTTCAAACAGAGAAATTATCATGCTCACATCATACCGTAATCCCAGACATCATCAATCATTGTTCCCGAGGAGGGGAATAAAAATAAATTACGTACTTAGATCAAATTGACATGGAACGGTGAAATGTAGAAATATAAGGCGCACCATATGAATTACCCGAGGGATTGGATGTAACAAATCGTCTTCTTTAATGGTTCGGAAAAACAAGCCAGCCGAAGGCCTTTAGTCATTAAAAAAATAGGTTATATAACGGTGCCAAATGACAAGCGGTAACTTACAGAGAACAGAGTAGAGTTTTCTTTTACAGTTGGAAGCTACACGTCGAATGCGCTATCCGGTGGCAGCCCTGGCAACTGTCATCAGACCATCACAGCACAGAGTCCGCAGTAAGCACAGATGTCAAACCAACACTAACACGAGCACTCGATCACCCGAGTATCGATAAGGCGTAGTAACGTCACTGCGGCTCGCTACGCGCTACGGCGGCTACGGCGACTGCGGCGGCTACGCCGTAGACGGTCGCTCGCTCGGGGCACGGTCGGCCGACTGCGACGAGGCAGCCCGGCCCGCGCATGCGCGTCGCCCTGCGTAGGGATGGATTCGCATAATGGTCGTGTCAAACCTTCCCCTAACCCCGATCGGTTATATCATTTGGAGGTACGGCCAAAAGTGTACATCGACGAATTGCGATTACATTTGCGTTGTTGTCCCTGCAACGTGCTCGGATCATCGGACACTGGCAGCAATGGAATTGTAATTAAAACGTATGATAAATACATAAAACTCATGAATCTCCTCGTAATTGAAAACGCCATGAATATTAAAGAGGTGTTTTCACATTCAACAGTTATAACCGCGTGTAAGCTGCACATTAATGCTTAATTAATTATAAAAGAGAATATGTTTATTTCCTTCATATTTCAGTTATATCTTCGCATATTATTCTCAGTCACCCTCGGTTCTCCTTTTGGGCCATTCGTACATTGTGCTTTTGTAGTGTATTCCTCAATGTCGAGGGTCGTAATGAAATATATAAAATGACTCGCTTCATTTACTAGTTTTATTAGCTGAAGCTGCCTCCCTTTCTTCTTGCGTCAATGGCAATAAATTGACTCTAGCCAAGGACGTCGTAACTATTGGACTTGAACGATTACCCTTTTCACCTTCATTTTGTTGTCAGTTAATTTAATTAAACCTAAGTAATTTACATTTTATGACACGTTACGGTTAAATGAAGACGACACTTCATGCGAAACAGTTACAACTATAAATTTTCACACTTAATTTAGTAAAAAAATATTATATGGCCCGTTGGTCGAGTGGTCAGAGACTCTGGCCACGAAACCCAAGGGATTCGAATGCCGCTAGGGGCAAATGTTTCGTGTGATGTACAATTGTACATTGACATTTGTACTCGACCCATTGATGTTTGCAAACGTATTAAGGTATGTCTATCCCTTTATCTAGTATTCATATACAGTATATGAAGGGTGCTATGAAGCACAAGCATAAACTTAGTTTGGAAATAGGTAATTAGGTGTGTCAGTCTGGAGAATTTATTTATTTATGTTACTTTGTGTTCTGTGCAAGTTGAGCCGACATTATATTACTTTGTTAAAACATATGTGTGCACCTTTGCGTAATGAATCGGATAAACTGTCGAATAAAAAAGAACATAATTAGGTAAAGTAATTTCAAATGAATACATCATCGGTTGAACAAAAGGTAAAAATACTGTAATTAATCGACAAACAAATAATATTTATTTACGGAACTCTACCAAAATGAAAGAATACAATAAGAGTTTTTTCAACCTTAATTAATATAATTAACTAGCTGTGCCCGCGGTTTCGTCTGCGTTTTTGGTTAATATTATATAGCATTCCTCGATAAATGGGCTATCTAACACTGAAATATTTTTTCACATCGGACCAATAGTTCCTGAGATTAGCGCGTTCAAGCAAACAAACAAACTATTCAGCTTCATAATTTTATTAAGTAAGTAAGTAAGTCCTGATTTAATAGACAACCATCGGCTTTATTGTTAAGTAAAGTAAAACCGCAAGTTCTACAAATTATTTTGCACCTAAAACAACCCTTTGTTATCCTTAGCACTAGAGGTGAAATGATCCACTCGATCCTGCCGGTAAGAGAGCTCTTGTGACGCGTTTGATCACATATCAGACGATTTAGTCGGTAAAACGGTCATGACATGTTGTGACATTCTAGCCTTTTTGAATTTTTAGTAATAATAATATATTCGCCAGACTGACACACCAATTCCCTAGTTCCAAAGTAAGCATATGCTTGTGCTATGGATACTAGCGGAACGGATAGACAAACTTGAATACGTTTATAAACATCCATGACTTGAGTACAAATGTCCATGTTCATCACACGAAACATTTGCCCCTAGCGGGATTCGAACCTGCGACCCTCGGTTTTGTGGCCAGGGTCTCTGACCACTCGACCAAATTAATAATTACTTTATGATTAATTAAATGATTTAGTTAAGACCTAAACAAACTGTAAAGAGGTATTGAAGCCAGAAAAGATACAAGCGTTTGATGTTTGTTTGAACTTTGACGTATATGACGTCGGGGTTTGACGTCATATACCGCGCGCACCTAACTAACTCGTTAACCATCTCCAGACCATCATCAAATCTACTTGATGATGCCAAATAAGTTATTGTCATTCGGATTCATGTACTAACAAGGTTTTCATAGAAATGACAATAAAAAACGACACCATTCAAATTCACGATTTGAATTTAAAATATTATAATTATTTTTAAATTTGAGCGGTGCGGAGCGGTGGTAGCTCAATGGTAAGGACACGCGCCTCTTAACCGAGGAGTGCGGGTTCAAACCCCGGCATGTACCTCTAGATTTTAAAAAATCTATGTACATATTTATACCACTAGCTCGACGGTGAGGGAAAACATCGTGATGAAACCTACAAATTCAAACAACTTTGAATTTGTAACCATGATCCAAAAATTGTCTGGTTCCCCTATCTTAGGGTTACGAAGGTCAGGTCGGCAGTCGCTTCAATGTAATTACCAGACTCGCTAAATCCTGGATCATGGTCTAAGCGGACCCCGTCTAAGCACGGGACATAACGCTAGGAAGATGATGAATTATTTTTAAATTTCAAACGAGTCAGAACTGATAGCTTTGGAGTAAAATAGTATGTACGCCTACCGTTAAATAAGATCCTTTGCATTTTGAGCTCTATTTTCTAATAAATCTTAGTAAATTCATTTCGAAATAGAATGGCAGACTCGTTTTAAATAAATAAATTCACAAAATCCTATCTTTACAGGTGCATGCACAAAGCAGTCGAATTCATTACATGTCGTGTTGTCCTAAAGCCTATTTAAATCTTATCATTTGACGTACTTACCGGGAAATTACTATGAATTAAAACTCAGGATTTATTTAAATTTTTATTATTGATTTTAATATTTATTAATTTAAATACATATTAAAATTATTGATTAAAACTAAATTAGTCGTTCTTTGTTATGCAAAAGAGTAGGTACGTAGTTGTTAGACTTAGAACCTTAGTTATACATTAGTGCTTTTTGAAATTCTAAATAATTGATAAGGTTACTGTTTTACTTCTTATATTTTCGAACAGAAGGCTCTTCCAACTGTATTTTATATTAAAAGCCCAACATATGCGCACCTCAGTAAAACGTTAAAAACGATTTCCCCTGTAAAAAACAGAACTTGAATTAAGTAAATTTTTGGTCTTTTTAATTCATTTCAACCTACGTTCTCCGTAGTTGCTTTTAATCCAAATGTACTTTTGGGAAAGTAGCTTTTTAACACCGACTAATCCGTATATCTGCACTGGGTCACACGGTTTTAATTCCAAAGTCCTTTGTTCGCACCCACTATTATAATGAACCGGAGTCTTTTGAAATGTTTCGTTCGGGCAATAAAAAACGTGCTCCTCGCTACCAACGCCGGAGGCGTTAATGAGAGAATTCCTGCGAGTGCCTCCTCGGATTAATTCTCGAATGTTTGGCGCGGTCGTGTGTCGGAATCGAGTTGGTTATTCGAATTATTTTTCCATTTGATACTTCACAGTTCCATTGGTAAAACGGTCGCCAAATCGAATTCGAGCACCGCGGTTTCGATCTCCAGAACGAGATAAAAGATGTTGATGAAACTGGTGTAGTCTTTTGTTTCGTGTCTGAATGTTTGTGGTGTCTTCGTCGAATCGAATTTCCAAAATACAATAGCATAAGGTTCTTTCTTTAGAATAAGATCGACTTATAAGTGAGTCTGATATTATCAGGTGTAATTTGAGAACGTACATGTTATTTATCCTTATATTCCACAATGTTATTTGTGAAATAGGGTTAGTGTGTATTTTTTGAGCTTGGCATATTGTCCTAGACCGGTGTCTCTGTATGTGTATACTATGTATAGTTTGTTTAATTTTAAATGCTATATTTACTGTTTGTCAATAAGTTCCTTTCCATTGCATTTTGACCAAGAGTTGGTGCATAATAGAAAGAAGTGAAACTTGCCAAATAATAAAAAAAAAAAATAAAAAAAAAATATTATACCATTATTTTTGACAAGCAACTGTCAAACTTCTTCTTCTTGCCAATTCAACTTATATATATTCTATACTATATTAATCACACATACAGTATTAATGTATAATTTGTCGATATTTCGTCGAAAGTAAATACAAAATGTCACACTTCCAAAATACCAAAAACCCACACGTTTTAATCAATAAACATAGCAAAAATTTAAACCCTATTTTAGTTATTAATTTTCAATTGAACTCTATAAAAATAGCGTGCTCTTTTATGTTCCAATAAATGATATCAAATTTCATAAAGTACCTATTGTATTTAACACACGAATTCCTTGCATAAATATAACAAAAACGTATAATTACGACATCAGAGATGCCTATCATATTTTTAAATTAATATCGCATGAATGCTGACCGACCACAATGTTTGCATCGGCTGGACATGTTGAGGATCCAATGATTGGCATACCGAATATAACATTTATTGGTTAAAATTGTGTAAATGCTCATTAAAATTTTTGTTTGTACAATATGGGTCGAATGTTATAAGCATTATTATGCATTGATTGGCTTATAGACGTTGCATGGTGTAGAGTAATGCAAATCACATACAATAGGGAAGCAGATACATATCGCTAATAATACCAAGCCACTATTCATTAAGAATTCAGACAAATGTCCGAAAATCACAACACAGCGGCTGTGGATGTATTGGCACGAATAGCAAAAAGGCAAATTTTCGTTCCGGAAAAATTGCTAGACTCTGCTTACCAGGATAACAAAGACACGTTACCAGGAAAATATATTAATTTAGCCTCACCGGTCAAGCACACTGGCTCTTAATTAGCTTAAAAAGAGAATCATTTTTTTTTTATTCTCAGGACTGACACACAAATACCCTGGTTCCAAACTAAGCTTATAAGCTTGTGCTATGGATACTAGACGAACGGAGAGACATACTTAAATTTGTTTATAAACATCCATGACTCGATTACAAATGTCCATGTTCATCACACAAAACATTTGCCCCTAGCGGGATTCGAACCCGCGACCCTTGGTTTCGTAGCCATGGTCTCTGACCTGTCAAATTTGATATGTAATGTAATCTAAAAATAAAAAACGTTTTTGTATTTCGTAATTATCAAACGAATCGACACTCAAACGCGAGCGAGTAGACAGTGGCCAATGGGTTTATGCAAAACTGTAGGGCACGTCGAATCGATGCGGCGGCGCCGCGCGGCCGACGACCGCACGCCCGGCCAACGATTCATTAATTAAAACAAAGCTTTGCTCCAACTCGATGCAGCTCAGTGGTAGCGACATCTTCTCACATGCTGCTGGTTCAATCCTGATTGGATATTTAAGTACGAAGAGTCCCATATTGGAGCTTATGTCGAAATTTGCAATCCTAAAAATGCGATTTTTTATTTTTCTTATTCCTGCATTTTAAACCACTGCAAGCTAGTTTGTGGCTTGATAGTAGCTTTTTAGCAAAACTATTCAATTCTTCACTATGACGTAAAATTTTAGTATTCTGAGTCCAGTCTCATCCATTTTGACAACTGTAGTAGGAAAATAAGTGTGAGGCCTTACAGATTGGTGTCAACATCATATAAATATGTAAAACATAGGTATTGTATATATTTGAAAGCCAATTTTGCTTGAAACATACGACCCCAACTTTAGATATATCTCAGGCATCAGAACAGCCAGTCTAGCGTATTACGAAGCAGAGAATTCGTAATCTAAACAGTCGGGAATGTAGCGCGGTGCCGAGATGCGCGTTACGCCTGGCTGGGCTCGGTCCGGCTGTAATTAAAACCGAAATCGGCTCAAATGGTTTCGGCCACTGCTGGTGTCTCACTGGAAAAAGGTTTTTCATTTCTAACTGACTTTTACATCTTTTGTAAAAAAAAAAAAACAAACTCTCGTCGAAACTCTATTCATAAAGACGTTGTGAATCGAACGATGTGACGTAACTGATTCTAGATATTGTTGTATGTAGTGTTCCATATTTAAAGATGAAACATTAAAGTTTTTAATCGTATCATTCTAGTA
Organism: Glyphodes perspectalis; assembly: GCA_951394215.1. NCBI lineage: Eukaryota > Metazoa > Arthropoda > Insecta > Lepidoptera > Crambidae > Glyphodes > Glyphodes perspectalis. The sequence continues at coordinate 2,572,484 of OX596200.1, forward strand.
CGATAATTCGATAGAACAATTAAAATTAGATTTTGTAATCTAATTTTGTTTATACAAGGAGTGCTAATAAAATCACAGACAAAAAATAACCGCTGTGTTAAATATTCAATATAGATTTCGATAATGTAAACCTTCTAGAACCTTCTACTTATGGTTAAACCAACGCCCGTATATCTTACACATATCATTATGAAACATGAAAAATGTATCCTCATTTATCCGGATATCCGGCGGAGGCAAGACTTAGTTATAAAACTCAGGGATATCCAAGATTTAGTGCCTCAGCCAGGCCTTGTAAGACACCCTTAATGTCCCCTAATGCCCTAGGTATATTATCTTGAACACTATGTAACAAGGCAGTGCGTAATTGGAACACCTGCAATTTTTCTTACCTAATAAGGTAAATATAGAACAAGTCAGAACGGAATGTGAACTCCCGTAAAAATGATACAAGTTTTACCATGGCTGGACATTGTTGCAAACCTGATCTATTTTAGACATTGTTTCAAGGAATAGTTATGGATGTAAATTTTAGTTTCAAAAAGCTTAGAATCTTTAAAATCTCAAATCCAGATGAACAGTAGACCACCTAACAGTAATTTATTTTAATATTACTAGCTGACCCGCACTTCGTAACGCCCCGTTCTTGGATTTTCAATACCCTTTTTTTAATTTACTGCGCAACTTTTTTATTTTTTTCTTTCATCAGAACCTTCACTTGACAATAACAAACACAATCAAAAAAATAATAAGCGAAATCGGTAAAACCGGAAAATAAAAAACTTAGGGAAATGTAAAATAGATTACGACTGATTCTTAGACCTACCGAATATACCTACATATAAAATTTCATAAAAATCGGTCAAGCCGTTTCGGAGAAGTTTGTTAACAAACACCGCGACACGAGAATTTTATATATTAGAGAAGATAAAGCTGAAGAGTTTGTTTGTTTATTTGCTTAAACGCGCTATTTAGGAAAAACACTACACTATGATTTTTCAACCTTCCGCTAGCGGCAAATGTTCGTGTGTTGAACTCGAGTCATGGACGTTTATAAAAATATTTTAGTAGGTCTGTAAGTGTTTACTTATGTTTCTTAACATATTATATAAACGCTTAAATTTGGTGTTGTCTAAAGGTTTAATTGTTTAAAATGCATGCACAAGGCTAACTTTGCTTCAAAGGAAAAAAAAATAGAATAGCAATAATAGTCTTCCTTTTTTAAAATTGTTAATAAACCTCTTTTTAAACAGGCCATCAACAAAAAAACAAACGAATACTTGGAGAAATGTAAACAGCAACACAGAGGTCCTAATGTTAAATGACTCGGATACGGCATTCTCAACGGCCGCAGTAAGATTAAAGTGACAAATGGAGCGGCGTGCGTGCCACTCCACTTATTTGATCGAACAACTTCGGGCACAAACGGTATTCTGGAAACTTTAATTCTGACATTGCGCTTCGCTGGCTTCGATGTAGGGCTGGCGCTAGTTACATGTTACTTTTTCAAGTACATTTGCATGTAAAATCGTTGCTGCTGTTATAAATGCGAGTAAAAAGAAAGAGATGATAAGAAAGTACGTCAGTAGACACGTATAACCCTAAACTCTACGACAAGATCTTTTAAGATATTCAGGCTAAAGGGTAATAGGAAAAAAATATATATTCCATGGCACGGCAGGATTATGTCACTGTGAGAAACGGAATTCTATGTAGGCTATACAGAGAGAATGCTAGTATAATAAATAAAATATCGTCAGACTACATCACATAAATTGATCTAACTCCGAGGTAAGTAGCTTAAGCATTGTATCATGTAACCCTTTTAATATTCCGCCTGAAGTGTTCATGAGACGACGGAAAATAATCAAATAGTATTATGTCCTTTTTCACACAAAATAATTCGACAAGCCGCTATTATGTACTACAAAATGCCGTAAAATATAAAAACGTTTAAAAATTATTACATAGGTACTATGACAAATTTCGGACTAACTTAATTATGGCTAATGTTATCTTCAAACAGCGTATTTTCGGGATACATATTTTAGATATGTAGAATTACATGTATAAATTTTCAGACTGACACACCAATTCCCTAGTTCCAAACTGAGCTTATGCTTGTGCTATGGATACTAGGTGAACGGATAGACATACTTAAATACGTTTATAAACATCCATGACTCGAGTACAAATGTCCATGTTCATCACACGAAACATTTGCCTCTAGCGGGATTCGAACCCGCGACCCTTAGTTTCGTGGCCAGAGTTTCTAACCACTCGACCAACGGGCCAGTCAAAACATGTATAAATTATATAATAAAACCTAAAATATGTGTCCTAAAAATACGCTGTTTAATATAACCAGCCCTAAGGTTATATTCTACATGTACAGGAAATCAAATATCACATTGTATAAGAGGAAGAAGTCCCATGTTGGAATGGGGCTTAAAAAAGATGTGTTAACTGTGTCTCTTGCACTAGCATGTCGTAAAAGGCGACTAATGGTATATCGGGTTTTGGGTATGTGATTGTGTAGGCGACAAGCTAACCACTTGTCACTACTTTTTCACAATTTTTCATCTAACCCAGCCCAGTTTTATTTTTGGCTGAATGTCGTTAAAGGGACTTGCTGCCCCTTTGACTCTGGCTAGCCACTCGAGGATTATGGGCGTCATGTTATGTATGTATGTATAAATGGAAGTTTCTCTTAGTAGTGGCCCGTCTTGTGGTATGCTGGATTTAGCATGAGTGATTATTCCGAGCAAGCTTAGCGACATACAACTGCGTCTCTCTGTCGGGAAGCATGGGATGGGACAGGTCTGAGACTTGAAAATAATGTGCCAACCATGGTTCTTGCTTAGCATGTCGTAAATGGCGACTAAACTGAATGTGGTTGAACGGGCTTGCTGCCCCTTTGACTTTGCCTACCCCTTCGGGGATTATGGGCATGATGTTATTTTATTTTAAATAATACCTAGATACAGGATGTAATTTATGTAAGAGAATGAATTTCACGTGGATGGAACCGTGGGCAAGGACTATGAATTACAAACATATAATGTACATCGGGAGATTGGCACAAGTAAGCACAAACTGCCTTGTAGTATTTAATAACCATCCAAGGATCGCACTGGGCCCACGCAGTAAAGATTACAGTTAAATAGCCTGAAGCAAGCAGGCTTATTACTGCGTTCATTAAGCTGTAAATCTCTCTTAACACCTCACGCAACTTTTGAGTTATTAAGTACTGAACTGTTACTTGTTGCTACAACGAAGATTGTTCAAATTTCATGCGATTACAAGAATTCCAGTCATCAATTTTAGTTAAACAGAAACTAAAACTTAACGTAACTTTTTTATGTTTTCAGAATCTTTCGTATTTTCACGAGTTACTTATTTATTCATGAGTAAAACTTTCGCAGTTCTCCCTGTTCGTAGAATACCAGAGCCTTGCTTATTCTCGTCTGCTTAATATTGAAAATAGCTAGATCTTCCTTGCCATGTCTATGTCTAGTATCAAGAATAATAATCTTAATGTAGGTGCAAGATTATTATTCTATTTAGATATATATCATAGTGATGTTACACTACACAGCTTGTTAACTGATGACTTACAACTAGAATGAAGAATCACGCTTAAATTATGTTACCATTACACTAATAAATAAATATCAGACTACATCACTTGATCCGACTCCGAGGTAAGTGGCTTAAGCACTTGTGCTACAGATATCAGAATCAACAGTGGTATTACAAATATATACTTATTTATATGAAAAGAAATAATCTCAAATAAGCCTTTTCATTGTAGAAAGAAATAAAGAAACATTTATTGGACGCACAATATTAAAACATACACAGGAAAACAAAAATATAAACACATTTGGACAAAAATAGTAAAAAAAAAAGTAAAATCAACAAACAAAATTGGCGCCAATTGGGGCCCTACCTCAGCATTTATTCTACACATTTTGAGAGTGGCAACATTATATTTACATAACACGCTTACAATAAACATTTAACAAACATGGAAATATATACGTGACTAAAAAACAAAAGAAACAGTGGAAATAGGAATAGTTAATATGAAATATAAAAATAAATTAGAAATAAAAAATATACATACATATGGAAATAAAATAGCTAATACATGGCCAATAATTTAAGTTCCAATGCCATTGTACAGGCCGTAAAGTAATGTGGTGCGCTCTCTATTTGACAGCTGCACCGTTTATCGCCATATGCATAAAAGCTAGGCTAGAAAATATCTCAAAAGAAAATGATCATATTATAAGTAAATTATTGGTACAAAGACGTACATACCAACGACATTATTGAAGTCGTATTAGTCTGAAATTATTAGAAATTTAAACTTTATGATAAAACGGTGAATTCATTACAAAATTAAATTTCTTACTCTCATTTACAGATGACGCCAGTCGTAAATTTAACAAACCTAGGTTCACGTTTTAATTACGGGAGTCTTAAGTCTAGCATGCTAAGATTTACGAGGCTGGTATTATTGAAGCTATCTCTTCCCTCGTCTCCTAGTCAGCTCGTGAAGTCCTTGTGACCTTGGTATTGTAGTTACTAAGGCCATTAACCGTGTTACGCGTTCTCTAATAGACAGTCACTTTAAGCTTGTCAGCCCTATTACAAATTACGGCATTACACAGCTCGTTCGCTCGTGACGTACGGCGTAAGTACTCGTTTACACCTATACTGTCTCTAATTACGGCGTAACTGTAGGAGACGCCGTCTCGGGCGGGCACATTAATTCAGCCGAAATTTAATTCCTATTTTATTGGGGATTGCGGTCGCCTGAAATTGAGGCATTGTTTTGGAGTTGTAAAATCAAAGTTGGAGCCATTTCCTTCGAACGGCACGGTGGCAAATGGTTTTAATAGAGCTTCTTTTATGTGCGGTTTACTATGTAGTAGGGGTAAACGTTTTGAAGAAATTTGTAATTGTTTTTGACGAATGTCTCCTAATAATTGCACTGAAGCTCAAAGTAGAGATTTCTTTTTTGGAAATGTTGCGGTATTTTAATGTTTTATTCGAATTAATAGGCTCCTGAAAAGATTTATTCGAATTTTTCATGATATATCTGCAAGTTGTAATGAGTTTGCATATACTTTTAATTACCTCACATTTTCATCTTACGTCAGCCGCGATGGAAATAACTTACCTGCAAACAAAGCAAATAAAAATTATAAGTAAAATGGTTCCATCGGGTAAGTCAAATAGTACCAATTAGTTATAGTGTTTTGTCATCCGTATTATAATGTACAATAACTGGCAGTTAAAAGTCGGTTGGCAAGATTAGTTACATATGAATTTAATAAAAATATTTCCTGGCTAATAAAGAACCTACTCCTTTTGATAGTTGGTTAACAAGCGCTTTAAATTTAGAACAGTTTAAAAATAATTGACGCTCAACAAGCGGGAACTTCAGCAAATATAGAAAAGATAGTCCCGGGATTAATAGCCGTAACAAACTCCCAAACTCCCACAGCCCTTTAGTTTCCATACTTTACCCTAGGGCTAGCATACATTAAACTAGGTACGAGTGCGCATGAGTGCTTAAGGCTTTAAAGTTTGCCCGTGTGCCGAGTAAACACTAAAATTTAACAACATTATCCCGCTAGTGATAACCGAACAAAGGACCTGGGTTGCTCGCTTTACAATGGAGCAGTTAACAATATCGTTAGCGATATTGCTGGCGGTTTCAGCGCGTTTCGATACGAGCTAAGCAACGTTACCCAAGTTTCAATTGGATGGGTAAGCTTGATCTAGATTTTTGGGAATCCATATTCGTTGAAACTCAACCCTGAGACCTGTGGTTGTTACATGGTTAGAGACGACGCTTTTCAGACCATTCATTGATTTGAATACTTTAAGAGGCAAACGAGCATACAGCCTACTTGATAATAAATGGTATGAATTATAATTTTTATAGGATTGATAGATGATGTATCACAGATACGTAAAACGGAATGATGTAAAGTACGCAAGAAGGACGGTAGTAGATCGAAAGGGATGGAAGATATTTGAAAATGGAATGAGGGCCGAAAAGCGAAAGACCGATGGTGACAGACGTGTAGAAGAAAATATTGTATTGTGTTCAAAGTTAGATTATAGAATATATTATGTACGTGTTACTGAAGCGATCGTGTTTCATTTGGCAAGATCCAACTGTGATGAAAAAAAAAATCGCGAAGAAAACCGCAGGATAAAATATTTACATTCATTTGACTAAATTGTTACAGTCCCTAAGCGAGGATGACCATCTAGTACTATAGTAATACTGCAATCCAGTTCAGTATTTTTCACAATCTATAACGCCGTTGCTGTGAGATATGACGGAATGAAATACGAGTAAAGTGCATGTTGTCCCGGAGCGATACCGAATGCACTTCGTACGGAGCAGATGTAGCTACAGAATCTTTTGATCGCTATCTTGCAGACTACGGTTCAAAATACACTTCAATACATTACGATATTAAATAAAAAAAGTATATTCAACCTTGTATGTATATAATTTAAGTTATATTTAATCTACCTATTAATCCTATGTCTGGAAAATAAAAAATTGTACTTGTTCTGTAATTGTACTGTAGTATAAAATACTGTACTTAATCATCCTTTTAGATCCGTAGGAAGCTCCCTATTGTAACTCATTGGTACATAAAACAAATATATATGGTCTCACTTATTCTGTGGACATTTTTGGGTGACAATAAATTCAAGGCTTACTAGAAAATCTTATTCTTTTATATAAGAGGCAGTAAACTGGCAACTTTTTATGCAGACAGCTACTTTACACCCATTTGTTAGAAAAAAAAACAGTCTTTATCGTATTCCGAAAGCACTTAAGCACAATCTTCCAAGTTTCTTTCTCAGGGTAACTACAGCAAGTTAGTATAATTAATTAAGCCACGTTGTTATGCACGGAACGTAATTTTACGATCTAAATGAGCTTATTGCACCCTGGCTCGTAGAATATTTAACAGGGGACACACGGTAGGCTGTTGCTAACTTGCGCGACTGCGTTTTTTTTAATTTAGGAGTACGATTGCGTCGCAGGCTTTCGCATATTAAACGAGTAGAGCAATGGTCGATTGCTTTTTAGTATGTTTTATGTTTATTCGCCCTTTTAAAATTGGCAACACTTTAAGTGGAGACACTTTTACAATAATAAAAATTCTGAATAAAATGGTTATAACATTTAATACCACACACAAGGTAGTAAATCTTCTTCTTTTATTGGCTGTTACAGCTCACTAGTAAATAAATAAATATATAAATAAATTCTTCAGACTGGCACACCAATTCCCTAGTCCCAAACTAAGCTCATAAGCTTGTGCTATGGATACTAGGTGAACGGATAGACATACTTAAATACGTTTATAAACATCCATGACTCGAGTACAAATATCCATGTTCATCACACGAAATATTTGTCCCTAGCGGGATTCGAACCCGCGACCCTTGGTTTCGTGGCCAGGGTCCCTGACCACTCGACCAACGGGCCAGTCATACGTTTAAAAGTTTACTAGTAATATATTAAATTGTTACATACATGAAATGCAATCTTAAATTTTTAAATAGGTAGGTAGGTATATGAACTCAATTAACAGAGTTCTTAATAATTACATAATTTGAAGTCCAGAAACATATTATATGCTAACCTTTCCTAAATATTATAAAATGATACGACTAGTATATTTAAACTGTAACGACACTGTTACAGTAATGACTACACAAAAGAATGTAAAAGTAAAAAAGGCAAGTTCTTCAAACTATTATTGGTACATAAAGAACGCGGCGGGCAAGTTCGCTAACTTGTCCGTGTGTTCGCGAATAGTTTCGACTGTCTCATTAGAGGGTCGCAGACAGTGGGGGAAGAAAAATGCGGCGCGCACCCGCATATGTGCCGCCGCCGCCGGCGCAGCTAATACGCGCACAGTATGGAAGCCTAGCTCACATCACTTGGCTATACAACCAGTGCGTTATGGAACTCTTTTGAGAACTATTTAATTAAATGAAAGGGTTCTTCTGGGATTTAAAAGCAATGTGCTAACTGTATGCCACTACTTACTGTTCATGATTTAGGTACCTATATAATATGCTGAGCAACTAGCAAATGTCAAAGCTACGAGTAACTATCCATAAGAGCGAGTACTGGTGATATAAATGATAGAGACTGCCAAAATATGTACAGACGTATATTTGTAAAGATACTAATAGAAAAACAATAGGTACTTCATATCAAAATAAAATGAGAATTCTAAACTTGAATCCAAAAATAATAAAAAGTATTAATACAAAAGTAATGAGGCCAGGGTCGGCTACAGGTGAATTATTTGGTTTGTGTAACAGATGACTCAACCACTTGTCACTATTCTTCACAAGGCTCAATCTATTACACTAAACTAAAATACTCCACCTACACATCGATTTTCCTTAGTTAAAAATGCTATACTAAAATGTATATTCAGAAATATAAAACAAACTAAATACTGTATTAACGAAAATTATAAAGGATTTGGAACATTTGGACATGAATTAATTATTTTTAACTAATTTTTCAATGAAAACTTGCATATAACATAAACAATGGTATATGCATTGTTAGACCTGATTTTATACTCTATTTTGCTACCGCACTGGTATTAAAATCACTGTGCAACTAGTTACTTCACTCTGAATACGTGATTCAACGTAGGTAGGGTATACTTGTGTATAATTCGAGCCCGTAAGCGAGTTCAAAGAACTGTAATGGTCTCAACCACTTCACTGCACGGATTTTAAGTAGCAATGTTCTTTTAATCCTTAAGCCGTGAATCAGCTAAATGTTACATTCTATAGGTGGTCTTCAGAGACTACCTAAGTAGGTATTCAGGCACAACCCCAAGTCTATTCTGAGTTATTTTTATCGTTTTGTATTAAGTTTTGTTCCAAAAACTAGCAGCTATTTTATTTTGGATAAATAAAATTGGATTTACTTAAGATGATTTAAATATACACGAGCTTTAAAGGGATAAAATATGTATTTCGTTATTTACTATTTACAAGAAAACTAAATAGATGCTGTGTCTTGTTCTATCCATGTACCTACTAGCATTATAATTGGTATAATTATAGTTCAAGTAACCCTTTCTTTATTTTATTTTATTCTTATTTTTCAGATGTAATGATTTTTTTATCAATAGTTTTAAATCCTGTTTTTCCTTTTTATTTTGAAGCCTATTCCAATTCGAAACCATCGATTTACGATGGTCCCTTTGTGAAACATAAAATATTAGGAAAATAATAATTTTACGAACGCATCGTCTCTCGTCACACCTGCCATTCCCGAAAGGCAAAGTCCGAGGAGCAATGACCTCCTTAAACCACATTTAGCCAAAAATCACATTGGGTTAGATGGAAAATTGTGAATGGTAGTGGCTAGCTCTTCGCCTATAATGTTATCACCACAAACCCATAACATAATATAACATTAAATACCTCTAACGACGTACTAGGCAAGGAACATAGCCTGCAAATTCTTTTCAAGTTTCAAACCAACATTGGAAATAATTTTATTAATAGAATTAAATATATTTTCTCCCTGGCCAGTCTCCCCTACAGAGACAATCCGGTACGCAGCATCTCGTCATTCGCGAGGATTCCCGGAGATTTCCCGCGGGTCTCTGAAGCCGTGTTTGCACCTGATATTATTATTTTACCATTAAACGACTGTCTAGATGTGTTTTAGTAGTTATTTGCAGCCAAAACAATTCTATTTTTGCTTGTTTCCAAATAAATATTTAGGATATCGCCTAAAACATCGGTTCCCAACGGGGGCGGTGCCGCCCCCTAGTGGGCGCTGGAGAGTTTCGAGAGCGCGTTAGCGGGCCGGAAGGCAAAGGCGGTGTACTACCTAATTAGAAACTTAACATCCAGCCACGACCACGAGTTGCGCAGTTACAGAGAGATAACAAATTTATTTATAATTAGGTATTAATACGTAGATAATAATATACAAACATTATGAAATTGGTCATAATATACCAATTTGAAAGTTTTTTTTTCTTATAAAGGAGGCGGTAATCCAATAAAGGTTGGAAACATATGGCCTAAAATAACCTAACACATCTTAATCGTGTAATATACATACAAAAAAACATGTTGCTGTATCTAAGCAATCTCTAACAAATTTTAATTAATATGTATCACTTTAATATTTATACCTGCTAGCGATAAGACGGTCTATATAATATAAGTACCTACATATTGATATAATTTTCTAATCGCAACTTCCTAACTTTGCATTATACTCATTATTGCTACCAATTTGTTGTCTTAAAATCTTAAGTCATAAGTAAAGACTTATATTAAAATAAAACAATCAACAAAGTGGTAAATAACATAAACTACAATTGGTTTCATCAAAAACGCATAATTGAAAACGTTCAAATTCTTTCTGCATTAACTAACTAACTAACTAACTAAACTTCACGCCACTTCCCTAGCGGGGTAGGCAGAGAGAACCGAACGCCATATGGCACGATCCTTACACACCTCACTCGCCTCTTCAACATTCATAATCCTTTTCATACAAGCTCTACGATTTTTATGACTCCTAACATCACCTTCTTTTAATACACGACCAATCTGGTCGTGGTAGGTGAGCCTGGGCCTTCCGCGGCTCCTACATCCTTCCACATTCGCATTGTATATCTGTTTAGTCAATCTTTCGTCATCCATTCTTTCCACATGTCCGAACCACCGGAGCATGCCTCTTCTTACCTTGACTCCGACGCTGTCCTTCAGACCAACTCTCTTTCTTACATCATCATTCCGAACGCAGTCTGTGAGCGATACACCGCAGATTTTCCGCAGCGCACGCATCTCGACCGCGTTTATTCTACTTTCATGCTCTTTCTGCCATACCCAACTCTCGCTTCCATATGTTAGCGTAGGAATCAGCACCGCATTGTGTATGGCGAGCTGGGCCTTCTGGCTTAAGATTTTGCTGCCTAAAAGTTTTCCTAACGCTCCATTCACCCTATTCCCTGCATTCACTCTTCTTTCTATATCAGCGGAGTACCTTCCATCTCTACTAAATGCAGATCCTAGATATACAATTTCATTCACCTGTTCCAGCACTACATCGTCAACCGTTATCCTTGTATCCGTTCTGGTTTCATCTCTTTCAAACACCATAATCTTTGTTTTCTTCGCATTCAAATGTAAGCCTCTCTCCTTGCAATCATCTTTCAATGTTGTGACTAGTTGCTGCAGATCCGATGCCGACTCTGCTAGAAGTACGGCATCGTCCGCGTAAAGCAGGCAGTTCACAACCAGGTCACCCATACGCACTCCAACATTCATAGATCTAATCCTCTGGAGACAATGGTCGAGATATAGGATAAACAGCAGAGCAGACAGCACGCATCCTTGTCTGACACCAATATTGACGTCAAACCAGGGTGACAGGCTGCCCTCCACTTGCACGCATGCCGTACATCCCACATAGGTGGACTGCGCAGCACGAAGCAATGCTCCATCAATCCCATGTCTCGGCAATATGTCCCAAATGTCTTTCTGCATTAAAAAAAGTTAATTACATCGCCAATTATGCCCGTAAACCAAACAGATATTATTATTCCCGAAACACGTGAATTTAATTAAGTTCTTAAATAATTCAGGCACCGGAATCCATTTGCCATTTGGTTGAAATTTTATGATGGCCTTCCATTTAAACTTACGCCTGAAGGATGCATGAAACATCCCTCAAATAAATCTAACTTTGTCTCCACTCGAAACTTGCGGGGAGTCGACGCTCTCGCTCTGTCTACAAATTTTATATTAATTGTATAAAACTTTCAAGCGGGATTTGTGTCTTATACCAATAAAAGATATCAACTCCATGCATATGAAATGCTTTTCAAATAGAGGATGGTAACTATATCTGTTCGTAGGACTAGCATCGTTGTGGCCACATTATAGAGATCTAGCAGGATATTCATATTTAGCGCGAGTTTTAAACAAATTAAGCAGGCAAATATTTTATTATTTAGCATAAGAAATCAAATAAAACGCAGTGAAAAATATTTATTTAAGTATATAACTTAATTAAATCAACATTTCCAATCAATCATTTTTTTCGGCTTAATGTGGTTTAAGGAATTTGCCTTCGAAGATTGCAGGCGTAGTGATGTATTTTAATCCTCTTGACAAATGCTAGCCATTTGTCAAGAGGATTAAAATACACTTCGTCACTTACACAAGCACATACCCAAAACCTGATATATCATTAGTCGCCGTTTACGACATGCTAGTCAAGGAATACAGTTGTCCCCAGACCAACATGGGGCAAAATACATTTTGAGACTTCATATTTCCTTACACGTGGGCACCCTAACAGCCTCTGTTTGCTCACAAGTTCTGCTAGGAGATTCGATTTAGTCAGAGAAGTGCTACCCGACGAAAGCTATCGCTAATCGAATCCTGTCGAGGAAACCCGACATCGCGACGACCGTGTGATCGCCGGGGAATCGACTAATTCGATAATTAATCCTACTTCGACGAATTTGATCACTCCAGGAATGGGTACTGCAATTTGTAAGTGGCTTGGTGCATCTGTCTTCGTACACTGGCGAGCGATTAATAGAATCGTAGTTTTACTTGCTTGATGATAACTTTGATGGAATAGTAATGAGTTTACACAGTCCATTCGATACATACATTTTTACTGTTTCAAAAATTCAAATCATCAAATATTGTTTTTAGATAATTAAGGATATAGGCGACTCAGAATCTCCAGCAGCAAGAAATATGAACAAGATTTCATGAAGGTGAAATTCTGGTTTAATGAAAAGAGCTTTGTCCATGAATAGATCAGTATACGACTTCAATCTGATGTTACAGCCTTAGAGATCAGGACTAGTCTTGGTCTATTACGGCATTGACGACGTCTCTTTAGCCTTAATTATTGAGGTACAAAAGTTGTTTTAGCAAAGTGAATAAAGTTTTCATTTTACATCACATTTATCCCAATATAGATCGCTGCATTTTCTGCACCCTCCGCGACGTAGAACTTTCCATGTGGACGCCATTACACATTACAGTAGGCCAGCTGTTTCCCTACACTTTGTTGACAAAGAAATAAACGGTGAACGGTAAACTCGACCTAATAGAGTAGTATACAATGGCACTATTAGCATGCCACTTGCAGTTCCGTGGCACCGTATGCAAATGCAAGCGTGGCCGGCGAATTAAGTGGGCCAATAATATGCGGCATTAAGGCAAGACATTGATTTACACCCGCTTTTCGGGGTGGCGAGGTGTTTTTGTACCCTCTACTCCCGGATTTAAATAAACATAAGCTGTAAAACACGGGAGTGGCTCAATTATGCATTTATTGCAAGGGCTGTTAGTTTTAGATTTAAAATATGATACGTAATGAAATAGTACAGTGGAATATAAATTGGTGAAATGTTATTCAAACGTTAACACGTGAATTCATTATTATTTTTGTAAATTGAATTAATAATTCGTGTTTTAAAGCTTGGTTCGCAACGTATAATTGAAATTCATATTAATAAAATAACATTATTTAAATAACTTTCTTCGATGGAATGATAAATTTATTTAGTTGCAAGTATTTTCGAATAGGTACATACATTTTTAATGATTTAACAAATTGTGATTTCAATATGTATGGTGGTTTTGAAAAAAAAATAAACAGTAATAGTCCCATGTTAGTCTGGAACTTAAAAATAATATGCTAACTGTGTTTCTTGCCTAGCATGTCATAAAGGGCGACATGGGGTTTTAGGTGTGTGATTGTGAGGGCGACAAGCTATCCACTTGTCTCTACTTTCTTACAATTTGACTCTACCTGCCTCTTCGGGGATTATGGGCGTGATGTTATGTATGTATAAAACAATAACTAAAACAATTAGTCTTAATATACCAATATCTCATTTGTATGGAATGTAATGATTAAAAAGTTTGCTAATATTTATAAAAGTTTCCTTGCATTGAAGACGAAAACTTAAAGCCAGAAAACTTTCCTTGAAGTATTGATACTTGTCTTTCAAGTACCTTGTTGAATCTACATCCCACGTCATGAAACACAGTCTTATGGTAAAACGAGTAAACATCAACTTGAGCGTCGTCAACAATTTCCTTCCATCTTTTTTGTTATTTTCACCATTAACAAGCGTTGTGGCATTTCCCCACACGGCCAGTAAACATGCGGCTCACGCAACGCCCGGCTTCTGCCAAGATGGCCGCCTCTCGCCATATTTATTTATGAATCGAATTCCCCGCGGATGGTTAACGGTTTTCTGGAGGCAATCGGAAAAATTAAAAAGCGAGTTACGTGGCTTGGGTGGACAAAGAAAATGCGAGTAATAGAAAAAGATATTTCAGAGCGCTTATAAATAAATGGGAGCTTGAAAGAAGCTAAAGAATTGATTTTACCTCCAGAGCAATTAATGACAATGATTGAACACAACTATAATACTTATAACTTACGACATTGAGAAGTAATATAATATAAAAAAACACTGTTTTTTTTTATTAGATATAATTAAACAACTGTAAAAGTAACGGCTCAGCTCAGCATGATTACACGTAATTTAACTATTCCACTCCTGTAAGTACGTTTAGACAAATGCGCGGCCTGGATGTAGATAGTTAAAACTTTTTGATGTGCAGACGGTAGGAGCTGGCTAAATTTAAGGGTAATCTTAAATAGATTACGGTAAAAACTAGTACCTACTATAATCAGAATGTTCTTCATAAACGAAGCAAAACTGTAGTGTACTCGACGTGCATAGCATATGAAATATGAAAATTTACTTTAAGGAATAAACAATTCCTACATTATTATCGTCTTTCAAGAGTTCTCATCATCCAATCAAGAATGTAAATTCTATCTACAATGTTCAGATAAAATTACTTTTTCTTTGTAAAATAACTCTCAAAGAAAAAAGCTTGAATAATATTTTAGTTCAATGCAAACTTGTCAATGCAAACAGGGTAGGTAGTGCACAATATCAGATAGTGAATATCCTTTACATTAACGGGAACGAGTCCGGGAAATAGATGGTTTGCTTTTATCGCAATTCTTTAAGCACAGTCCCAATTGGTATCTCTTAATTGTGAATTAACAGTCGTCACCAGAAATGCTCCGGCGGTTATCTCTACCCCTCGATATATTTTCATTAAGACGGGGCGTCTTGGGGACACTCGCTAATTTATTGCAGTGCCGTGTAGCGCGGAATTTAATAAGGTAAGCGGAGTTCTGCAAGAACGGTAGTAATCGTGTCAGCAGACAATGTTCTTGTCTGCAAAAGACTAACTTTATTCTAGATATTTTAGTAGTTATTACTCAAGGTGAACTGTATGCAGGACTTTTTTTGTAATTGTAGAGTTGGTGGTGGTAGAGTTTATTTTAATGTCATCTAATAAGTATTTTAAGTACTTACACTCTTAAAAACCTTTAGTCTTGATGGTCATGATTCGAATAATTATTTCGATTGTGATACATTTATAATAGAGTTGTTATCCTCTCTAACATTACTTCCTAAGAAGGTTTTTGTCGTCGCTATCTGTTAGGTATTAAGTTTACATTGCTAAAAATATATTTTACACACGTCGTGTAATTTTGTTTATGCTGGTTTTTATAACATAAATTTATTTTTCAAATATGACCAGATGAGTTTTACAAGGTCACCCTTACGGAGATAATAAGTCTGGGGATACGAAACGTCCCACTCATTCATAAATAAACGAGGTCCCAAGTGCGATCCCTGCAGAACTCCTTAAGAAACAACGTGAAAAATGGGCAAGATCCTAAAAACTTCGGTACACTCTATCAAAACTTGTCGCGAGCTCAGCTGAGTAAAGCGTTACAGCAAATGAAACCTATAAACTGGTGTATTGATCGACATAAAACAATGAGATAGACAGAATCAAAGGCTAGCATTAAGTTCATAAATCTTTTCTGATAAGAGGTTTTCTCTTATAGCAGCAAAATGTATCTTACTTTATTTAATAACGTGTTTTTTTGTCAAAAATTTGTACACGGTTATGTGAACTGTAAACCACGTCTAAGCAATACGTTTATAGTTGTCGAATTCTGTCAAATCCAACGGTTAGGTAGACTAACATACTTGGGGCTTAGTGAACGTTCATTGAACTAGCTTAGAAATCAAAATGTATGTGTATATTCATAAGGTCGGTAATCATTCCTATTAGAGTAAACTAGCTCAGATGAAAGAATTGTGAAAAATGTGGCCCTTATGAAGTACTTAGACACATTCGTGAAATAATATCTAAGTCAGATGTAGCTGTAATAGATTATGGACCATTCATTTTCTTCATGTATGTCTATTGTGTCCCTTACCTAGCATGTTATAAAAGGCGACTAAAGGTGTATCTACTAGGCATTGGATTTGTGATTATTAGGCGACGAGCGAGCCCCTTCTTACTACTTTTACAAGTTATAAGGTTATCTAATCCAACTGAATTTTTGATTGTGAAACTCAGATTTATTTTAGGCCAAATGAGGTCTAAGAGCTTATTGATCATTGAACTCTGACTACTTTTGGGGATTGTGGACATGATGTATGTGTGTTCTTCATCACGTCAGTCATCTAACTAATAAAATAGTACAAATTATAAAACAGCTATTTAAAATATGAACAGATTGAGTTTCAGTGAACAATTTAGTGTGGTAATAACTAGAGATTTTAACAAAAAGTTCTTAACCTTTTATCAGAGATGCAACGCCTGTTTGCACTCGCAGAGGAAAAAATGTAACAGACAAAAGTGTGCACTAAACTTCACAATGGCTGGAACAATTTGCGAGGCCCAGCCAGCCCGATTGGCTTCATTTGGCTCGCTCGCGTCCGGCGACTTGTTGCCTCATCGATTGCGATAATGATTCGCAACATTTTAAACCCGATCGTGTTCTGATGTCGGTAACCCCTTGATGCTCGTGTTTGAAAATTGATGTTGCAAATTATTAATGTTGTGACTAAGTCGAGTTGAAATTGCAATTAATTATGTTCATAACTAAAGGTGGAGTTTGCTGTTAATTAAGTGTTTTGTTTGTCTGATAGCATTGTTTAGAATCTTGGACCACAATGCAGTGGCAAAATTAAATTTTTAGAAAACTGAAAGGTTTTCTTTATATAAAAGAAGGGTCCAGCATAATTACCTACAATTTAAATGTGCTGACACAGTTAAGAATCAATCAAATAGAGATATCAAGAGAAACTTAGTAAATCTAAGGGGTTTCATAGTCAGTTACATTTAAAAGCCGCAAACCCAAACACAGTACAGTATCAAAAAAAAAACAAAGCTGTAATCTGAGGGGCGTTTTTATTGGTCACAGAAGAATTAACCGACTGATAAAGTATAAAGTCACCAATTTGCGGATTTCATACGGTATTTTACTTAGGAAACAGGCAATGACATTTTATAATCATCTGGATTGTGATTTATTTATGTAAAAATCAGCCCTAAAAATATAATTTACCAACGAAGATGAATCATACATTAATAAAACAACATCTTAAAGCGAAGAAACCATTGTAGCAAGAAAACACGTAATGGATTTCGGTGGAGCGAACTGTAAGTTCCATCACGAAATTAATTACTTTGTAATTGCATCTTACAGCGCGCCGTCGCATAAATCTGCATTAAAACTATAAAGTATTTAAACGCGCATAATAAGATAGCGCTCTTTAAACTTTATTTTTCTGGTCATTACTTCCGACTATACGTATAAATAAATACCTATATACGAAAATGCTTTGTCATCGATATTCAATTTAACATTGTAAATAAACGAAGATATTTAATATTATAATGCAGTATACACTGAAACAGTGAATTTGTGAATTATCTTACTGAAAATTCAGTTTTCAATTTTAAAGGAACATAATTTAGATGAAAATTTAATTCGCTTCGTAAAATGTTGATCTTTGAGTAATATGTTCTTTATAGCGAAGAACTTAGAGATTTCTAAATTGGACCTCTAACGATAAAATTATGTAATGTTGACTGACCCTTTTGTTTCACGGTTCAATGAACTCTTAGAGACCCAATGTAATTTATCGTAGATAAACTCTTGAAGCGGAGTATCTATTTCTCATAAAATAAATAATAATTATACATATAACAAACCCTTATGCGGATAAAGTTCGTAATTAAAGCTTGGAGTTGTATTACGTCTAACATGAGGTCATTACACTTCTTTGATCTTTGAAGTAAATCTAAAACGTTGCCATCATACCGCCAGTTGAAAGATCACATTCAGAACGCATTGATCCGACTAGATCCCACTAAATATGCTACGATGGTCTAATTAGAAAAGATGTCCAATCTGTTATGAAGATCTTCTACTTTCAGTTTTAAGTTTGACAAGCTCGATGGCGCATTCGGTAGTGACCCTGCCCCATGCGCCAAGAGTTGTGGGTTCGATCCCCACCCAGGACCGATCTAATTCCGCAGAGCGGGGTAGGGCGTTCCCCCGATGCGACGCGCACCGACGAGCCCTCGTCGGTGCGAAAAGTGGCGAGTGCGGCGAAGGGGGCCGCCACCCTTCACTCCACGCCGGACACTGCGGAACGAGGAGAACAGAGTGCCGTATAGGCACGTGGAATGTAAGAGGTGGAATGAAAGATAAGATGTATGAGATGATTGACGTAATGAATGAGAGACGCCTGGATGTTCTGTGCTTGACAGAGACTAAGCGGAAGGGCAGCGATGCAGATGAGCTTCCCGGTGGTATGATGGCTCTGTGGTCTGGTGTGGAACAGAATTGTCATGCCAGCGGTGGAGTTGGAGTAGTGCTTTCCTCTCGTTTAGTCTCTGGTGTGAAAGACTATGGATTAGTTGGCCCGAGACTCCTCTGGGTTCGTATTAAACTGGGTATTACGCGAGTCTTTCTGGTTGCAGGCTATGCGCCAGTAAGCTCAGCCAGTCCCCAAGAACTAGAGGAGTTCTGGGAGTCTGTTAGAGAAATTCTGGACCTGACTGAAGGAAATGAGAGGATAATTATGTGTGGAGATTTGAATGGTTGGGTTGGCACCAAGCGATCTGACTATGAAGCAGTCCTTGGCCCATATGGAGACAAGAGAGTGAATGATGCTGGTAAGCAAATCTTGGAAGTATGTTTGGAACGGAACCTCCTTGTGGCAAACACTATTTTCCGTCATAAGGATATTCACACGTATACTTGGAGACGGAATGACCAAAAAAGTGTGATTGATTTGATTTTAGTCGATAGCCGCCTCCGCAATAGTATATTGGATACAAGAGCCTACAGAGGCCCTACTCTTGAAACAGACCACTACCTGGTAGTATGCCGGTTTGCTGGGCTTTTCAAGAAGTGGAGGCACTGGCGAGTGCGTACTCCATGCGGAGGCACTGAAAGGATAAGGAATGAAAAACTGGAAGATGAAAGTGTAAGGAGTGTGTATGTAGGCTTAGTCAATGAAAGACTTGCGAATGCGAGTCTTTCTGGCTTAGATGTTGATGATTGCTGGAACATTTTGAAAGAGAGCATGGTGGACAGTGCAAAAGAGGCATGTGGATGCGCAAAGAGACGTAGAACAATGAAAGGTGACGCATGGTGGGATGAGGAGGTCAAAGCCTCCGTAGCGAGAAAGAAGAAGGCCTGGCTTGATTATGTCTCATCTTTGCAAATGGATGAAAGTATGCTTGAGATGAAGAAAGAAATATACCGTTATTGCAAGAGTGAAACCAAAGCTTTAGTGAAAGAGAAGCGTGAAAGAGTAGCTATGAATGAAGAAAGGAGACTGACGAATAGTTTCGAGGCTAATTCCAAAATCTTTTGGAGGGAGGTTAAGAGGTATCGGGGATGTTCGTCGGCATCCGGAATGAGTAAGATTAAATCTAAAGCTGGTGACATTCTTGCAAACCCGAACGAGGTGTTAGAACGGTGGAGTGAATATTTTGGAGAAATGTATGAGTATGTCTCTGATGTTGGCACTGAGAGTGAGGCTATGTCTGATTCTGTGGTGCCAGCGTCTGATGAAGACATCACTATGAATGAGATTGAATGGTCGATACGAAGTCTGAAAAGTGGAAAGGCCGCGGGAATAGACAAGGTATCTGCGGAGATGATCAAGCTAGGTGGCGCTAGCGTCCAGGACGCTTTCTGGTTCTTGTGCAATCTATGCTGGAGAAACGGAAAGGTCCCAATGGACTGGAGACGGGCAGTTATCGTGCCTCTGTACAAGGGTGCTGGGTCACGTATGGACTGTGCCAGCCATAGAGCCATCAGTTTGATCAGCTTAGCAGCAAAGGTGTATGGCAAGATTATTGAGAGGAGAATGAGGGTGAAATCTGATGGAATGTTGTGGGAGGCACAGGGAGGTTTCCGGAATGGTAGAGGATGCACGGATCAAGTTTTCTCTCTTCGCAACATCGTGGAGAAGCATCTGGCCAAAAGTCAGAGGGTTTTTTGCGGTTTTGTGGATATGGAGAAGGCCTTTGACAGGGTTGTACGAAAGGACCTTTGGGACATATTGCCGAGATATGGGATTGATGGAGCATTGCTTCGTGCTGCGCAGTCCACCTATGTGGGATGTACGGCATGCGTGCAAGTGGAGGGCAGCCTGTCACCCTGGTTTGACGTCAATATTGGTGTCAGACAAGGATGCGTGCTGTCTGCTCTGCTGTTTATCCTATATCTCGACCATTGTCTCCAGAGGATTAGATCTATGAATGTTGGAGTGCGTATGGGTGACCTGGTTGTGAACTGCCTGCTTTACGCGGACGATGCCGTACTTCTAGCAGAGTCGGCATCGGATCTGCAGCAACTAGTCACAACATTGAAAGATGATTGCAAGGAGAGAGGCTTACATTTGAATGCGAAGAAAACAAAGATTATGGTGTTTGAAAGAGATGAAACCAGAACGGATACAAGGATAACGGTTGACGATGTAGTGCTGGAACAGGTGAATGAAATTGTATATCTAGGATCTGCATTTAGTAGAGATGGAAGGTACTCCGCTGATATAGAAAGAAGAGTGAATGCAGGGAATAGGGTGAATGGAGCGTTAGGAAAACTTTTAGGCAGCAAAATCTTAAGCCAGAAGGCCCAGCTCGCCATACACAATGCGGTGCTGATTCCTACGCTAACATATGGAAGCGAGAGTTGGGTATGGCAGAAAGAGCATGAAAGTAGAATAAACGCGGTCGAGATGCGTGCGCTGCGGAAAATCTGCGGTGTATCGCTCACAGACTGCGTTCGGAATGATGATGTAAGAAAGAGAGTTGGTCTGAAGGACAGCGTCGGAGTCAAGGTAAGAAGAGGCATGCTCCGGTGGTTCGGACATGTGGAAAGAATGGATGACGAAAGATTGACTAAACAGATATACAATGCGAATGTGGAAGGATGTAGGAGCCGCGGAAGGCCCAGGCTCACCTACCACGATCAGATTGGTCGTGTACTAAAAGAAGGTGATGTTAGGAGTCATAAAAATCGTAGAGCTTGTATGAAAAGGATTATGAATGTTGAAGAGGCGAGTGAGGTGTGTAAGGATCGTGCCATATGGCGTTCGGTTCTCTCTGCCTACCCCGCTAGGGAAGTGGCGTGAAGTTTAGTTAGTTCAATTTTAAAGGAACATAATTTAGATGAAAATTTAATTCGCTTCGTAAAATGTTGATCTTTGAGTAATATGTTCTTTATAGCGAAGAACTTAGAGATTTCTAAATTGGACCTCTAACGATAAAATTATGTAATGTTGACTGACCCTTTTGTTTCACGGTTCAATGAACTCTTAGAGACCCAATGTAATTTATCGTAGATAAACTCTTGAAGCGGAGTATCTATTTCTCATAAAATAAATAATAATTATACATATAACAAACCCTTATGCGGATAAAGTTCGTAATTAAAGCTTGGAGTTGTATTACGTCTAACATGAGGTCATTACACTTCTTTGATCTTTGAAGTAAATCTAAAACGTTGCCATCATACCGCCAGTTGAAAGATCACATTCAGAACGCATTGATCCGACTAGATCCCACTAAATATGCTACGATGGTCTAATTAGAAAAGATGTCCAATCTGTTATGAAGATCTTCTACTTTCAGTTTTAAGTTTGACAAGCTCGATGGCGCATTCGGTAGTGACCCTGCCCCATGCGCCAAGAGTTGTGGGTTCGATCCCCACCCAGGACAAATATTCGTATGATGAATACTTAAATGTTTGTCCTGTGTCTAGGTGTTAATATCTAATTTTTAAGTATATATTTGTAATACCACTATTGTTTCTGATATCCGTAACACAAGTGCTTTTAAGCTACTTACATCGGAGTCAGATCAATGTATGTGATGTAGTCTAATATTTATATTTATAAAAAAAAATGTTTACCTTCAACTAGACTTTAGACAGCAACAACTTTCCGTCAGGTTTACGGGTCTCCCCCTCAGAAGAACTATTTCACAGACTCGGCTATACTATTCACATGAGACTCAATAAATAAAAACTACGACGTTCACTCTGTTACTAAAATCGATAGTTCATTGAACCAAAGCAAGAATATTAGACTCAATAGAGCCTATTCAATGCAGGCAACCTTAGCGTGCATTGTCTGCGTTTAGCCGTTATGTGCATACTGTTCTTTGTACAAGGCAATAACTAAGTATACATAAAGGCTAGCGATTCAACAGGAAAATATGTCATCTATCGGATATACCTGCTCTATTCATTGTTTTCCTTATTTATATTTGTACTAGCAAATAGTATCAGGTTCTGATTAAATACCCAAAAAAAAAATAGTAAAAATACGTCCTCCTAGTCAATTTGATAAACATATACATTAAGGAATTCTACCATATTAGTTGGCACAACTACAACTTTTATCAACGTATAAAGACTTAAAGACTGGAACAAATTGCAACACGCGAATGGAGCGGTAGGAAAATATTGTCGAGGTAAAAATGAAGAAAGCCTACAACTCATAATTATACCAGGGAAGAAAATCTGAGATAAGGAGAGATAGTGGTCTTCCACAGCCCAAAGCTGGCGGTACTAGTACTCAAATCAACGAGTCGTTACATACAAACGATTTAGCAGCTGTGCTTACACATCTAAAGATTCTTAGAAAAAAAAAAACATTTCAGGTACGCAAAGTAGGCCCGCAAACCCAAGATATAACGTCTCAGAAGGATCTGAGAATCGCTTTAACTAGTGAATGCAGACTTACTTAATACGATTTCACGATCCCAAATTCCCTTTCAGTCGCCGACAAACAAGAACATCTCGATCCTATTCACAGAACCGCAAGACGCAGATATTGTTTCATCTAGCCCGACTATTACTAACAAAGATGCGATGTAGGTCTCCACATACGAGGCATATACGCAGAATTTGTATTCCGGACGTTACTTTATTACCAAGGGCTGTCAAGCAGCGCGCACTCACGTCTGTCGGATTCATTTATAGCAGACGCTACTTAGTCGATAGCTCACACGCGTGATTACAAATGCCGGTTGATTTCGCCTAAGTATTGAAGAAGAAAACATAATGAACCTAGATAACCTGAGAGTAGGATGAGAGGATTAACATACATAGCGAGTCAGAATCTAGGGAGCAAAGGGTTTCATTAATTAGATTTTGTCAAAAAAAGAAAATTCAATTGAATGTAAATTCAGCTAAATGCCTGAACAAAATGCTCCGGCTGTTATAGTTAGGTTTTAGGTCTCGCAGAGCCCTAGGCCAGGATAACTATACAAGTAGGCAAACAGCATTATTGTAACTACAAATCATCGATTAGATCCTCGGGTAAGTAGCCGAAATAAATCGGCATTTGCAAGTACGAAACTCACACAAGTAGCAACAAAACTAATTCAGCTACAATATAACCACGTGAATATTGAAACTTCTTTATAGTTATGTTAACCACGTGAATATTGAAACTTCTTTATAGTTATGTTAACAAATAAAATAAGTAGTAGGTTTAATAAGTAGTAGAAGTAATACTAAACTAAACTGTACACTTTAGTTAATTATTACAGCGAAGAAAATACTGCCAACACTTATGACCTAAACATAAATCTAGATCACATTTCTAGTCATTGAAGTAGAAAAACAATTCCAACCATATTTTCTCTTATAGTACTTATAGAAGAAGTAACTGTCAATCGATGCGCTGTAGAGAATGGAAATTATTTATTTCTACAAATATCCTCTGTATCAGTATTATTCGAAAAAAAAAAAGTCGTTATTTCAGCTGTTATATTTTTACATGAAGTATTTTAATTACATGTTAATTCATTTAATCTGCGTAGTTTTGTATGCATGTCCAGTGGTAGTTATTTTGTAACCTTTTTAGTGTACTGTTTCAGTACTGATGGCGAAACCAAATAGTGAACATGTCGAAAGGTTATAGAATAAATAGACTTACTGACCATGAATAAATCAGTGCATACTTTTTTAATTTTATACGAAATTTACAATTACAATATTAATACCTAGGTGGTAATAAAATCTATTATAGCTGTCATTTTGCGGTCTTACTTCAACTAAACATGCACGTGCGCCAGTACGATAAAAAATTAACATTTAATATTTTAATTCTTAAGATAATGACTTAAGGTCCATAGTCGCATATAGTTCTCAGTGCAAGGAGAAACTTCTAATAAATTGCACTGGATGCAGCTTCATTGCTTGTTTTTAACCGACTTCTCATCGCAATCACTTCTCTCTCTTTAGTGTGCACCGCTTTAATGAACTTTAATGAAGTAGATAAGAGAAGAGTTTAAAATAACAGGCGGATAGTTTATAACTCCTAGTATTAGTTTTTGAAACTTTCGAGGTTTCCATAATGTAAAGTCTTAATAAAATTATTTATATAATATGCTTTTTAAAATAATATTTTCGTAACGTCAATGTATGACGTTTAATCAATGTAAAATAATATCTCTAGCGAAATAAGACTATTCAAAAGTAGCATTTACGATCGTGTCTCAAGGCTGACAGTGAATACTGTAGAGGCCCAAAGCTAACACTAATTGGGGACCTAAAACTGATTTTTTACAATAATGCATATAGTATAACGAAATATGTCTGTATAGGAACATTCACAAAATGTCACCTGGAATACCGTGTTCTGTTTGCTGGGTATATTTTCTTTAATGGAGCCTTATTATTCATGTGCCCTGGTCTGCTGACCATAAAGCCTGTATAATAGATCCGTCCTGGCATTCTTATGATGAATTGACATGTAACATAACAAAATAAATTACCTATTAAAGTTGCTCATTGCATCGCCATTCATATCTGGATTTCGTCAGCTCCGCGCCATTCGCATGCCGGCCGTATCTCCAATAGGCCGAATATTAGTTTAATTCCGCGTGTATAATATGCAAATTCACCCATTAATTATACACTAGCAGCCTGCGCCCGCGTATAAAGCCCGCTCCGGCATAATCTCCGTGGGCTAAACCAATTTGGCTTTAAATTACAACGCGTCGACTGAATAGATACGAGTGTACGCTGGTTTTGTTGAGCGTTGTATCTAGGCATGGGCGGCTCGATGAAAATGTTTACGTCAATACTATAGCTAAGCACATTGTGTAGGCTTTTGAGTTAACTCCACGTTGTACGTAACAAGATAGGACACGACGAGTAGACCGTGAGAAGCTAAACGGGCCACTTTTCAAATTGATTGGGAATAAAATGAGTAAATTTCTCGTTATTGCTATCACCTAGCCCAGCTTAATGGGTATGCGTTCCTCTCGCATGGTCTCTATTTTTTGATATTTTGTTGCCATCAACATATTCAACATACTATTAAAAAATTGGTAAATTGTCACCGATTTTTCGTCGTTATGCAATTTGCAACAACGTATACTTGAAACTGCTAAAGACATTTGATCGTAAAACATATTGTTTTCAATCTCAGCAAATTACTTCAGCTCTCAAGACACTAGCAGAAAAAAAATCCGTACTCTTCACTAGCAAAATCGTTTCGCGAACGCAGTTCGAAATCTCTTTAGTATCGTGCCAAATGGGGTGTAGCCGGGATGCGCTGCGCCCGACAGACGCGTCGGAATCCAGGTCGCCACTGCACTAAGTAGGTCGCACCAGCAATGAATGGGGAACAGCCCGTAAAGTTGCGGCCGATTGCACGAATGGCTGTCATTAGATGGTGATCCCAGTGATGCTAACAAACTGTAGATTGATGAGGGGGTCAAGCAAATATCTTTATGATTCGTACCGTTGTAATCATATTTGAAATAACAGTTGAGTGACGGGCGATCAGTGATCAAATAACGTTCAGGACCCAAACTACTAGACCTAGCAACAAGGATGTTAAAACTTTTCTCAAAAATCAGTCTCATTGTGGAGTTCAGCTCTAACAAGGCGCTTTTGGAGTTTCAACTCCTAACGGGGAGAAATGGGAGTCCATGGGGACAAAGTCCTAGGCCGCTTCTAGTATGACGACGAAAATAATGACTTGCCAAATTTCCTGCTGGTTTTTTGTGTGCGATGGACATAAGTGCTATAAGCAGCAAGATATCAAGGTGCAATGGTTCAGATTTCGCAACGATCGCAAAGGACGCTAGTACGATCCTCGCACAATAGATATGGTTTATCAAAAACACACAACCAATTCAAAATGATTATTTGTCGTGGCTTCCTTGTGGAGCCGGAATAACTAACCAATAATACATATAACTATTACGTATAGCACTTCACGCAACTAAAAGCAAATGATGACAGACATTTAACATGCTAATGTCTGTGTGTGACTGCTATTCCACGGTTATACCACGTCAATAAAGCACACACGAAATATTGTGTCAGAGTCGCTAACAAAACATCGGACGAAGTTACCCGAAAAAGTTTCATTAGGGGGGCTATTAGGGCACAGGCGCGCAGTTCGCGCCGTTGCGAGGCGATTTATGGGCCGATACAATTTATCGAGCCGGGTCGGGGTAGCGCCGTACAGTGATCGGCTTCTTCTCAGTAGTACCCCGTGGCTCAGTAGCTACACGAGACATTTCTGGAGGCATTATGGTCGGCAGTTTGCGTACATCATCCTATTACGCACTGAAAATACAGCATTTCCTATCTTTGTCATCCATAACGATTTATGGGCCGATACAATTTATCGAGCTGGGTCGGGGTAGCTCCGTACCGTGATCGGCTTCTTCTTAGTAGAACCCCGTTGCTCAGTAGCTACAGGAGACATTTCTGGAGGCATTATGGTCGGCAGTCTGTTTACATCATCCTATTACGCAATAAAAATACAGCAATTCATATCTTTGTCATCCATAACGATTTATGGGCCGATACAATTTCTCAAGCTGGGCCGGGGTAGCGCGCCGTGAACGGCTACAACTACTGAGCTATCGTGTAGCTTTCTGGACATTTCTGGACACGCGAGCCGACATGGCTGTAATTACTTGTGGTATTGGTGTCTAGTCAGTTGCCGTGATGACTTGGTTTCTCCTTTAGCTTACCATCAGACGAAGAGAAACCAAGAAAAGCACCAGAAAGTAGCACCTGAGATATACATTATCATGTAACAAGTATGGACATTCTGGCTATATTAAATTAACCATTACCTTGGTCTTAAGCACAATTCGATTACTTATTAATTAAAATTAATTAAATTTTAAAGCTACTTATTAACTATATTCAAAGTATTTACCATTAACTTTATAAGAGACTTTGAGGTCATACAATTAAAAGTACCTCCAAAAGTCACTAACACGTAACGAACAACAAAATTCATTCTCCAAAGACGATTTGCCCAGCGAGATGAAATTTTTGGAACTAGTAAATCTCAAAAAGTTTCTTTGAAATGAAATGAAATGAAATTATTTATTTCTGCAAGTAGATTTGTAACAAATTCTTTTGCACGTCACACTTTTTTACCCTACCAGCACCTCGACGTGAATGGCCTGATGAGAAGAGGTGCCGCAAGAAACTCAACAGATAGCTTTTTTTTTTTAAAAACATGTTTTATATATCTCTAATATGTGGTACATTAAAATAACATGACTAAAATTTCACTGTGCATGCGAGCAGATCATCTTGTCCAAACATTTTTATCATTTAAATAATCATCTATTTTGTAGTAACCTTTTCTTATTAAACATGATTTAATATAAGACTTAAATTTATGCGTGGGTAATTCAATAACATTTTGAGGCAGTTTATTAAATATTTTTATGCTTAGACCTACAAATGAACCACTAATCTTATTAAGCCTGAGTTTTGGAACGGCGAGTTTGTGTTTATTTCTCGTATTAAACTGATGACAATCAGATTTCTTATAGAATTCATCTAAGTTTTTATGAACATAGATAATACAATCAAATATAAACTGGGAAGCTACGGTCAATATATTTATCTCTTTGAATATTTCCTTAAGTGAGTCACGAGGTCTAAGGCCATATATGGATCGAATGGCTCTCTTCTGCAACACAAATATGGTTTGTATATCAGAAGCGGTGCCCCATAGCAATAGACCGTATGACATAACGCTATGGAAGTAGCTGAAATAAACTAGCCTCGCCGTTTCAATATCGGTCAGTTGCCTAATTTTCCTAACTGCGTATGCAGCTGAACTAAGCCTCCCTGCCAGGGCACATATATGAGGACCCCATTGTAGCTTAGAATCTATGGTCATGCCTAAAAAAGTTGTGGAGTCAACAAGTTCAATATGTTCATTATTAATTATTATATTAGTAGTAACTTGTCTAACATTCGGCATTGTAAACTTAATACATTTGGTTTTTTTTGCATTAAGTTGCAGATTATTAACAGTAAACCAATGCATAACTTGTGAGAGAGTATTATTTACATCGTCATATGAATTTTTCTGCCTGTCAACTTTAAAAATTAAGGAGGTGTCATCTGCAAATAAAACTGTCTCACATAGGCCTTCGGTGTAATACGGAAGGTCATTTATATAAATTAAAAACAGTAATGGTCCTAATATACCACTTTACCACGGGCGTCTACGAGCAAGTGAGTGGATTCGTTTTATTAATACGATAAGTTGCAGACTGACATCACGAGGGCTGTGTGGGATTAAACTCGGATCAAATCTTGTGCCGATGCAACTTCGCCTCCATAGGGACGCCAGTCAACGGGCCAAGTTGATTTTCTGACAACAGTTTCGTTTGAAATTTATTATTTTCATTGAATCTTACGAATACCATAGACAATTCCTTTACAGATTCATTATGAGAAAAATAAAGCACTTTTTGTAGTATGGAAGTAACATGATTTTTATTTATTACACTAAAAGTAGTCCACAGATTTGTTTATTTTTTATAATATTTCCTCTTTATAATATTAGTGTAGATTCAGAATTAAGATGTGTTTACTAACACATATAACATAAAGACTTAAGTTTATTTTTGTCTGAATTTGTTTAATAGTCGTATT
This sequence comes from Glyphodes perspectalis, assembly GCA_951394215.1. Taxonomy (NCBI): domain Eukaryota; kingdom Metazoa; phylum Arthropoda; class Insecta; order Lepidoptera; family Crambidae; genus Glyphodes; species Glyphodes perspectalis. The sequence goes on from OX596200.1 coordinate 2,601,942, forward strand.
ATTTTTTCTGTTATTCTCACTTGCTCTTTCATTTGTTTGTAATAATCATGAGAATGAACAAGGTGGCTTCAATTGGAACCAATTTTGCATTTTAAAGTTTTTAATAAAAAACCAAATGGACTTTATTTCGTTTTTATTAAAAACTTTAAAATGAAAAATATATTTAAAATAAAAAAATAATGGCAAATGAACATTTGAACATTGTACCATCACGCCCGTAATCAGAGGGTAGGCAGAGTTAAGAGGACAGCTTCGTCGCCTACACAATCACATACCCAACCCCATATATATTGATCGCCTTTTACAACATGCTAGGCTCATTCTTTTTAAGTCGCAGACCAACATGGGACATTTAAACAATCAAAGGAAATTGGATAAATTGAATTGTTTTTCAGTTTTAACAATAGATTTGTAAAAGAAACTCAATAATACTTTATGAAAAAAAAGTTTATTGGATATCATTTATTTTTCACTTTTCAATTAACTAATGCACACGTAATTCTGTCGGCTTTGATCAAAGCCTCTTTCAGGAAGTGTTTTATTCCATTCTCTTAAATCAGGTTTCAGTGCTGCAGTTTCAGCTTTGCATTGGGGACAAACTTCAATTACGGGAAGATTCCTCTTTCACGTTTTATGAATTGTATATTGTGTTTTATGTTGTATATTGTTTTATGTTGTTTTATATTGTGTTTTATGGTTGTAAAACAAAGTTTTGTTGTCTCGTTCATTAAATATTTTTTTTAAAGAATGTTCTATTCCCTTGTTAGTCTGGGATTAAAAAAAAAGTGCAAACTGTTCTTAGTTACAGTGTTACCATGACGTAAAATGATGGTGTATTTGATATTGCGTTTAATATGTAGGCGAGGATCTAGTCACTTGTAACAATTTCCCACCTAACCAATCAAGTTTTATTTTTAGGCGATTGCGAGTATCATGGTATGTAGGTATTTACGCTCATTGTTTGTTTACGTATAAACAAAAATAGCATACTTGTCTTTAAACCCAGTGCGAATGCAGAAATGGCTGCATCTCGATTTCGTCAGCGTAATAATAGAAAACATTGCAATTAATTTGAAATGGGGACGGAAGTACCATTTTATCCTACAAAGCGATTTATCCATTAACCATAGCGGCAACTTGGCGTCATCAACAAATTAAAGTCATCTGGGCGTTTTCCACAGGAATTAACTCGAGCCGAATTCCTTAAAACCCATTCCAGTTTTACCGGTAAGCCGATTGTCAAAGCCAAACCAACGTAGCCGAAAGAAAATGAGCAGCTAAAACTTTACCTGCGAACAGAAAGGAAAGAAAATCACCGGTTGGAATGGAGGCAACTAGCCGAAACCCTTGCATGCCTCGGCAGAATTACACTGCAAATGAATGCCCCAGGCTAATTTTGTTCGGTGAACTTTCAGACTAATTTACCTATCTGCGAAGCACTGTTTTTCATTTTAGCTTATATTCCGCCGGCCGAAGTTGCGTTGAAATTCACTCTACACTATCCTAAAAGCCCTACAACGTAAATTGCGATTCACCTAAATTGCGAATGCATCCAATTTTGCACTCTATTTTGTACGGAACAAAGTCATTCATTGGTTAGAAACGAAAATGGTACTCAAGAGTAAGTTATCAAGCTTCATGCTGCAGTGTAAGTGAATCATGTAATTTTTTGTTACAATTCGATACTTTCGAACGTAAAATCTAGTCTAATTGTAGCCCATTATATTTTGCGAGATGTTAAAACATCTAATTAGGTATATATAATTAGATATAAGACCTTTACAATAATATCTTTATATATATCTGGACACACATTAATATATAACTTAATGTACTCCAAGCCAAAATAAAGTAACGTTATGAATAAATAATTCTTCATAATGACAAATTTAAAAATGAGGTATTATATGTAAAGTTTTTAATTGAACGTAACTTAGGAAATTGGGACCAACGTGTTGAACACAGTATTAAAATAAAGGTCATACCTTAAAAGCTTCTCATTGTTTCACATTTTTACCAAACTTTTAACCAATTTAACAAACACGCGTCAGTGCAACACGAACACGCGATTAACGTTTAAGCGCCATCAAAACATCAATATTCACTATGATATTACTGCAAATGAATAATCAACAATGGCGAAAGTACGCCAACAGCTTACGCGTGTCCGGGTATAAATACTAGCGCATACGAAACCGGATAACCGGATTACCAGCTGCGGTTTTGCTCGGCTGACAAAACGCCGCCAAAATATTTATGTGTTACAAAACTTGAATGTGTTCCTTTGAATACACAAGCGGATTAACGCGACAGAATAAACTCGCGGATTTGAGAATACACCGCGTTTTCGTGTGTTGTTTGGGCATTTTTAGGAAATGAACATGACACATTTTATGATATTATTGAAGATTGGATAGCAATTTAGGCAAAACATATAATTTTTTTTTATTTTGAGTTCTAGTAAAATTCTGAGGAAGCTCTGTGACAACTAAATCATTTTCGATTATTATGGTATTAAACAACGTATCGACAATGATTGAACTACGAAACTTATATTTTGAAGCATCATTACATTATTCCGATATTCTTGAAAATTAGTAGCCATATTTTTCTGTAGCGATACAAATATTCTTTCACGGTTTCATGTCTATGCAAACGTACACCAGTATTCCATAGTTACCTAGTTTTTTTAAAAAAGCTTGCCTTTCCCCGTAGCCGTCATAAACAGGCATCAGTTGGCGCCCGGCTCGCGACGAACCAGATAACCGGATTACAACAGCGCTCCTGCGGTTTCGCCCGGCCCGGATGACAAATACTTGTACACGTGTATGCAAATTTGAATTTATCTTCAGCTCGACGGCTCGGGATAGAATTTTAAACGAGAAGAGATATTGGGTCTTTTCAAGGCTCTGATACTTTGTTTTTAAGGGGTTATTATCATTTATAAGTTGAATGGGCTGTTAGGCTGAGGGCGTCAATTTTCCATATATTTATTTTTAAGCCTTGAGCACGTACTGATTCGTAGCGATTGATAGCTATTTCTTGTCTTTACAAAATACCATAGTTAAAGAACTGTGGTATTAGATAATACTCGTATCGATATTATCATGTCATATCAACTTACACACGTACAGCTCCAAAACAATTATTGTAACATTTCCGAGACAAAAGTAATCGATTTGCATAGATATTTCCAAAGAAACGGCCTCACAACTTGACAATAAACATCTTTATTGTGCCGGTATTCCTAGACCTGGTAACCAGTTTAAAGTACCAAAACTGACATATTAATTGCGTGTACTTTCGGCTGGGAACTTTCCACGTAAATCATGGTTAAAGTTTGTAAAATTTACGGTACCATTCTGACGATATATGTTTTCGGGGCATGCAGTAGTCAACAACCCCTTAAATAATAGGTTAACAGTTATTTATATTGAGTGCACTAAACTGAATAATAAGCAATGTGACATCGGCGTGTGTGTTTTAATCTAGCAAAGTGGTGCTTTTCATCACAAGCCATACTTTTTTGGAGTTTATCATATAACACTTTTTCATCGCTTTGAACATTTTACTTTTTAATCACACTTAACATTTGAAACTTAATGTTTGTTACATCATCGTCACTCTTTGATCTAACGTAACACAGAACATCATTTTTATCCAATTATATTTCTTGTGCTAACATATCCAGGATAATATTCTGCTATGGCTTTATTTCGAAGTCTGTGTTGTGGACTTCGCAGACAGAAGCTAGTTGGAATATAAAGTTCCTTACAAGAACAGCATCTTGAAATAGACTTCAAAACTTAACGTGAGTAGTTCAATATAAATAAACTTTTTCCCAGTAACCACAACCACATCCATCTCTCGATATCTTAAATTTTTGCGATAAATATATTACGGAGTTCGTTTACCACAATTTAGATGACGATTGCTTCGAAGTGCAATACTGACAGATCTTCTTTTGTCTAAGCGCAATTGCAAGTGTTCCTCGGGGCAAATAATAAAAATACGAGAATAACGTCTGCCTAAACGTTACGTTCTCAGTAGGCCTGATACATCCGGAATCGATACTGACAAATCTCCGACATACTTTCAAAACCCAATGGCCGTGAAAGAGCCAACTATTCCGCCACTCAGCCTGTATCACGTTCTACCCGTAACGTTCCTATAAAGATTTTTATCGGGGGCCAGTAAATAACGCGGCAGTACATCCGTCTTCTGGAACCGTCCTCGCCGGGAATAAAATGTAGACGACAACGCACTCGGGGTTGCCAGGGAGACGATAAATTTTCTACCATAAAAATATTACGCGGGAACACGAGTGAGGGTCGTAAAACTGGCTGGAGACGGAAGGTGGTCCGTTGTACGAGGAAGAGTTTATTAATGGTTGAGGTTTGCGCAGTTGTGATAACATCAACGATATAATAATGCTCAGAATTACATTAACATCGTAGTAGGATATGTCTACTTTGTGGTCTTGATCACAAAGTAGAAATATTCGTGAATAAGAGTAAGGCAACACGTCAATAATAGCGATAGCATTGCAAGCAGGAATTCAAAGGGTGACCCGAGGGTTTTGATGAGGAAAGTCTATCCAGAAATAACCTTTGGGAATGAGTGTTTCTTTAATTTTAACAACACAAACTCCATATTAATCTGTTGATATATGTTTCACGTAACGTTACAATTTGTCTTTTTTTCATACCAAAATGCTGAGTCGTTTTCGACTTTATTACATACTAGCAGCGCCCCGCGGTTTCACCCGCATAGTTCCCGTTCCTGTAGGAATATGGGGATAAAATATAGCCTATGTTACTTCCGAATAATGCTTTCCTATCGTGAAAGAATTTTTGAAATCGGCACAATAGTTTTTGAGTTTATTAATTACAAACATACACACACACAAAAATGAAAATCTTTCCTTTTTATAATATTAGGTACAAGGTATATAATTCTTAAATTCAATCCCACATAATTTTCATTTGAGACAAAAAGGATTTATGTAATGACGGAGACTTTATACGAGTAATCTTTAGTAATAAATATTAGTCTTCATTTCATAATATGAAGTATAAATCTCTATACTCACACAACAGTCTCATACAATAAGGTGGACATGTGTCTCTCCTAAATTGGCAACACCGAAGTAAATTCAATGTATACTCGTAAAAGGATTTATAAAGCAGACCATGTATCTTAGTTCGGAGCAAATCGCCAGCGAGGCGAGGAGCCGAGAAAGATATGTGGCCAGACTTAATTGTGGGCGCTGCGCCGATGAATGGCTTGGATTACGACGCGACAAGAGCGGGCGACTGCAAATAGTTTTAAAGTGTCAACACAATTCGGAGAGCGGTTAAGTATTTTGAATTCAGAACAAGATGGGCTAATGGTTTTAAAAAAGTTAAGTCATCATGCCATTGTCAGCGAAGAAAACAAAACTACCATTTACATACTACATGATAACATTATTTTGTTCCGGTTAAGGAAAATGTTGTAAGCACACTTAGATTAAGAGGTAAAAAAGAAAAGAAAGCGACGAAAGCTCAATGGCTAGGAGACGTGCCCTACATGCGAAAAGTGCTGGTTTAAAACTTTAAAGATGCCTCTGGATTCTCCAAATATACTTAAACACGGATTTATATCATTTGAATGTAGTGAGTGAAAAAATCGAGAGTTAAGTAGTCCAATTTGTCTAGATCCCTTATCTATGGATATAAAGGTCAAATGTAAATAAAGGTTTCGAAATGATCATTAAAGTCAAACAGAGAACATATCTAAAAGGCGTACACAACATTACCGTATGTCCCATGTTGGTCTGGGACTTACAAATAATGTGCCAACTGTGCTCCTTACCTAGCATGTCGTAAAAGGCGGCTAATTGTATATCGGGTTTTGGGTATCTGATTATAGGCTAGCAGCCACTTGTCACTACATTTTCACAATTTTCCATATAACCCAGTCCAGTTTTATTTGTTTCTGAATGTGGTCAAAGGGGCTTGCTGCCCCTTTGACTCTGCCTACCCCTTCGGGGAATACGGGCGTGAGGTTATGTATATGTAACATGACCAAATGGAAGAATTACACTAAAAGGACACTAACACTTTTTGTCCCATGTTGGTCTGGGACTTGGCCCATGTTGATCTGGGACAAAAAAAAAAAGAATGTGCCAACTGTGGTTCTTGCCTAGCATGTCGTAAAAGGCGACTAATGGTTTACGGGCATTTGGGTATGTGACTGAGTAGGTGACAATCTAGCCACTTGTCACTTCTTTTTCACAGATTTCCATCCAACCCAGCCCACTGTCCTATGTTGGTCTGGGACTTAAAAAGAATATGCCAACTGTGGTTCTTGCCTAGCATGTCGTAAATGGCGACTAATGGTATATAGGGTTTTGGGTGTGTGATTGTGTAGGCGACGGGTTAGCCGCTTGTCATTGCTTTTTCACAATTTTTCATCTAACCCAGCCCAGCTTTATTTATGGCTGAATGTGGTTAAAGGGGCATGCTGCCCCTTTGACTCTGCCTTCGGGGAATACGGGCGTGAGGTTATGTATGTAACATGACCAAATTGAAGAATTACACTAAAAGGACATCAGTACCAGGTCTACGGTCCTGGTGTAATCAAACAATCCCATCACGATTCTCCGCGTTTAACAGCCTACTAATTAGGCCACTGAATACAACGCACCTATATACACGCGTAATGCTCAAAAGATTTAATTGCGTTTTTATATTTAGATAACAGACACATTAGTTGCGTGTCACGTTCGCTGCGAGACTTGCAAATTTATGGCGCCATCAAAAAGGTAGACGCGAATTTAAAGTTAAAACTTAGCGGTGCTACGCGTCTGTTGAACATGAATTTCGAGAATTCGTGATACAGGGTCTCCTTATCATCATCATCACCATGCTAGACGCTTAGACCATGATCCAGGATTTAGGGAGTTTTGTAATTACTTTGAAGCGACTGCCGATCTGACTTTCGGAACTTTTTGGATCATGGTTATACATTCATCATAGCTGTTGGAATGTGCAGGTTTTATCATGATATTTGCTCTCACTGCCGAGCTAGAGGAATAAATACGTACATAGATTTAAACGGTTTTGAACCCGTATCTCTCTGTTAAGAGGCGCGTGTCCTTACCATTGAGCTACCACCGCTCTATCGTGGGTCTGCTAAATCTGATGTAAATTTGACAAACATTAATTCGAAAAAATCATAATAGGAACCTATGAACGATGCATCGCTAGTTACTTTTGACTTAACTCCTATCGAAATAAACAATATTTATTAATCGTAGTTCGTCTATGGATTTCCCTCTAAACATATTTTGAACTCGTAAAAATACACAAAGGAACTAAACTTATCTTGATTAAAATTAACTTTGATTCAAAGGGTTCACTGGCTGAACAAAATACGGGAATTTACAAAATATACGAAACCCTTTCCAAAGTTCTAAGTAAGGTAACTTTTTGATTAATGAGTTGCTTCAAGAACTAAGGAAGTCTGCCGAATTAGGCACTTAGCTGTAAAGATAGCTGGTATTACAGTGAAGAGTAAATTACCGTATTACTTTACCCCTTTTTGTTAAGATATTTGACAATGATCTTAAAATTGGCAAGACTAGTCTTTATCTCGGAGTAATTAGCGATCGCCATCTGTTGCGTTGCTTTTAGAGTACGCAACAAGAATGGTGGCAGAGCAAAGATCGGGTTCAAATCCGGACACGTACCGTGTATATTTTTAATCTATGTTCAGATTTACACCACTTAAGTAAGTGATAATGAACATAGTAAAGAAAAACTTGTGATGAAACTTGCACATATAATCAACTATGGATATAATCATGGTCTTATTTACCTGGTTCTTCTATTTCACAGATAGCTTAGGGGTTATCTGTGTTCTATTTGCGGGTTAGGAAAGTCAAATGGTAGTAAACAGATGTTTAACCTAAGTCTCGTTGCTGTCAGGCCTTGTAGGAGTGACCAAATTCACAATAAGGCCGATTTCTTAGTAAATAAATAAATAAATTCTTGAGACTGACACAGCAATTCCCTAGACCCAAACTAAACTTATGCTCGTGCTGTATATCTATATATACACCTAATATCTATTAGGTGTATATATAGATATATAGCACCTAATAACAGTTCAACGTAAAAATACGTTTATAAACATCCATGACTAAAGCACAAATGCCCATGTTTATCACACGAAACATTTGCTCTTAGTGGGATTCGAACCCGCGACCCTTGCTTTCGTGGCCAGAGTCTCTGACCACTCGACCAACGGGCCAGTCATGTAGTACTCCGGAAAATATATTAAGAATTCGATCGTTTTAATAGCTTGTTATTATTCAGTTACCATTGCTTTAAATAAAATTGTATACGGACCATTCAAAATACCATTTAAAAATAATAATGTCAATATATTTCGAACGAGAGCGCATATTGCGTTCATCAAATTATTTATTAATAGACATTTTGAAATACACAGGCGCTTTTAAAAATAAAAATCTATTTTTACGTACCTACGTTTAGATATTTTAAATGTCAAAAAGTTACACAAAACGAAATCATATTTATTTAATCCGCAGTTTTACTTGTGGAGAATGTAGCCAAGGGCTTATTCGACTATATTTCCAAACAAAAAGAGACATTGAACTCTAAAAGAAGCTTTGTGAGCGAGCGCAAATACGTCCACTACAGTTTCTATCACATACCAATATTGAAACTTGTTTTCTGCTTTGATTCTGTACGTACCTATAAAAGAAAAAGCGCAACATTAATATAACCATAATATATATAAAATATTTGCGAGCGGTGGTAGCTCAATGGTAAGGACACGCGCCTCTTAACCGAGGAGTGCGGGTTCAAACCCGGGCACGTAGAGTAAGTGCGCCAATTATGGACTGGTTCCGTAATATGGACTACCCTAATTTCTCAAAAACCGTCCATCGTATTAAGCCATCGGTCGCCGCACGCTAAGCTCCAACTCCCCCCCGCGGGCCTCAGTCGCTTGCTGGTCGGCAGAGAGCGCGCACGTATTCACGGCAGCCATTTTTCGTTTTTATCAATGCGCGATCTAATTTTTTACTCAACTTCGTAAGTACATAATTTTAGCAAATATTACTGTTTGGGAAAGTGGATTATACTAGAGGAAAGGTGAGTTCTATTACAATTATTCATATTAAGTTGCAATATCCAATAGCTTTTATAATTTTATTAGCAACAATATTAACCTAGAAATGTATGTGTATCATAATATGGACCACCGTCATGTTTTGAATATGGACTAGTGGTCCATATTACAAACAGTCATTTATATTTTAATTTGATTGTTTTAGGATGGCATCAACAAGTTCAAAATCCAAAGGAAAGACCAGACAAACGTGGGATAAAGATGCAATGGCAAATGCAGTTAAAGCTATACGAGATAAGCAAATGGGTTTTTTGAAAGCATCTAAAACATACGGAGTACCCAAAACAACGCTTATACGCTTATCAAAAATGGAAGACAAATCACTGAGCGACGTTACGAACCATAAACTTGGAAGAAAGTCGATGTTGCCGAGTGAATTGGAAGCTGCATTATCTGATTATATTTTAGAAATTGAAAATTCTGGATTTGGTCTTACGCGCAGGGACATCAGATCTATGGCTTACCAGCTAGCGGAAAAGAATAATTTAAAGCACTCATTTTCACAAGATAATGAATCTGCAGGAAGATCATGGTTGAGGTTATTCCTCAAGCGCCATCCTAACCTATCCTTTCGCCGTCCAACGGGCACATCAATAGCTAGAATGAAAGGATTTAACAGAGGAAATGTAAACGCATTTTTTGACTTGTTAGAGAGCTCTTTTGATAAAATCCAATATCCTGCAACCAATGTGTATAACGTGGACGAAACTGGCATTTCAGTGGTGCCATCAAAAATGCCGGAGATACTAGCACTCAAGGGTAAAAAACAAATAGGGACCGTAACGTCAGCAGAACGTGGATCAACGATCACTTGTGTGATATGTATGAGTGCAGGTGGCTCATTTGTCCCGCCGATGATGATATTCCCGAGGAAACGAGACAATCCACTACTGATGAAAGGTGCTCCACTTGGTGCCATCCATGCTTGTCATCCATCCGGATGGATACAACTTGACCTATTTACTCAATGGTTCGAGCATTTTTTACAGTATGTAAAACCAAGTGCTACATCACCGGTTCTCCTGATTTTAGACGGTCATGTAAGCCATACCAGAAATATCAACGTAGTAGATTTAGCCAGAGAACACCATGTTCGCTTGCTGTCTCTGCCTCCCCACTCAAGTCACAAAATGCAGCCACTTGATAAAACATTCATGGGTCCCTTAAAAAAGTACTTGACTGAAGAAATTTGCAAACGATTAAGAATGCAACCTCGAGCAGTAACACATTTTGACGTAGCGGAATTATTTGGTCTAGCCTACATACGAGCTCAGCGTGCAGAATTGGCCATTAGCGGTTTTCGTGCAACTGGGATATATCCCGTTAATAGACACGTTTTTGAAGATCATGATTTTATTGACGAAGACCTTCCAGAAGTAGAGGGGCCTTCTAATGACCCAGCTCGCGGTATAACGACACCGGTCAATATTATTGCCGATAACCCGACACCTGAACCAAGGGCTGTTGTAACTCCGGAACCTCAATCTGTGAATGAACCATTACCCCAGAGCGTTCATGGCCATGACCAAGCACACGTACCACCAAGAATGCCAACACCGACTATGAATGATTCAATAGTTAGTCCCTCTACATCATCTAGATCATATATTTCGCCAAGGGTGTTGCAGCCTATACCACGTTTAAGGAAAACTATCAGCAACAGAGGAAGAAAAGCCACCAAGCCTACAATTTTGACATCCTCACCTTATAAACAAGATTTAGAAACGTCGATACAAAGGAATATGACAAAGAATACGCCAAAGAAAGCGGCAAAGAAAATGCCAAAAAAGACAGCCCAGAAGAAAAGAAAGATCTCAAAAGAAAATAAATCATCATTTGCAAGTTCTGATAAAAGTGATTATTTAGTCATTGATAGTACCGATGAAAGTCCTGATCGTTCCCAAAATGGTAAATGTTTGTATTGTAATGGACTTTTTTCTGAAGACGTTCGTGGAGAGAAATGGATCCAATGTGCTTCATGTAGGCAGTGGGCTCATGAAGACTGTGCTGGCATAGAAGATGTGGTTGATTTCTATGTGTGCGAATTGTGTACCAACAATTAGTTTTAATCTTAATAATTAACTGATTCAATTTTAGGCAACACGTCCATTTTTTAAATTATTTTTGAACTCAATTTACTATGGTCCATATTTGAAACCATGTGGTCCATATTTTGTACACTTTTTCAAATGTACAATAATGTTACATTTTAGAAAATGTTGATTATTTCTAAGATGTTCATGTTTCTTAAGAATTTGAATAATTGTTTTTGATACCAAATAATTATAGAACTGTTTAAAATATATAAGGCTGATTAATATTTAATATTCTGAGTTTTATTACATAAAATCCTTATGGTGGTCCATAATTGGCGCACTTACTCTACCTCTTTTTCAAATCTATGTACGTATTTATACCACTAGCTCCACGGTGAAGGAAAACATCGTGATGAAATAACTTTGGATTTGTAACCATGATCCAAAAATTGTCTGGTTCCCCTATCTTAGGGTTACGAAGGTCAGATCGGCAGTCGCTTCAATGTAATTACCAGACTCGCTAAATCCTGGATCATCGTCTAAGCGGATCCCGTCTAAACACGGGATATAACGCTAGGAAGATGATGATATAAAATATTTGCTGTTTTAAAACACACAGACTGCGTAAATCTCAAAAAGTCCATTTACTTTGTTGCATTCCTGCAACATTTCATAAATGTGATGATAATATAAAGTTTGCTTTTAATTTTTGAAACAGAGTAGTCGACAATAAATTAATTGATACATTTTATATCAGCAATGTTTACTATGAATTTATCAAAAGAAATGTTTCTATCCAGATTTGTGCGTCGATCGTATAATACCATAGTTGTGATATATAATTCATTAGAATTAGAATTGAATCCAAAAATAAAAAGACGTTAATCTAAAGAAATAATTATTCTGGAGTTCTTTTGTGGTCAAATGGGGCTTGCTGCCCCTTTGTCTCAGCCTGCCCCTACGGGGATTGCGATTGTGGTGATATATGTTTTATCAGGTGTCAGGAGACACCTCAGAACCAAAGAATTAATTGCCAAGTCCACATAGTCTTCGAGTTTTTATTCTCACCAACTCATTCTTCGTCTAGAACTATGCACGACATACCCAGATCCAGTCTTCGCAAATCAATTAAGAGCCCGCGGGAGTTGCAGCGTGCGCCGGGACGCATGCCGGCACTTATGAATTTAATAAGGCTCGCGAACAAATTACGAGAGGAACTGGGAGTTTATTGCGCCTCCCGCGCCGCTAACGCGATTACTGCGCTGCGCCGAACGGTACCAAGGCGACGGTTTACATGATGCGATTGATATACCTAGGAGCTTCTGCAAGATCGATCAATACATCATAAATAAATAAATAATATAAATATCCGACAACATCACATACATTGATCTGACTCCGAAGTAAGTAGCTTAAGCACTTGTGTTACAGATATCGGAATCAATAGTGGTATTACAAATATATACCTTAATATTGGATATTAACACCCAGACACAGAACAAACACAAGTATTCATCATACGAATATTTGTCCTGGGTGGGGATCGAACCGACAACTCTTGGCGCATGGGGCAGGGTCACTACCGAATGCGCCATCGAGCCAGTCAAAATACTAGTATTATATCCGCGCTATCTAGGCTGGGTCCATCAGGACAGTGATACATATATAAATTCAGCAAGTGGTTTTTACATTTAAGCTACCGTTCCCGTTAATCTGACAGCAGCGTATTGTTCTGTCCCTAGTCAATGTCCGTGAGACGCTAGATTTGGCGAGTGGTGCAAAAACCACTTGAAGTTACTAATACCGCAGCCCTTAGGTAGAAAAACTCAACAAATTGGGTCAAGATTAGCACAAGGATGTCAAGAGATTAAGACCGTACTGGTCCGTAATAGGTGACACCACTAATAAATTGACATAAGTACTTTTTACGATGTGTATAAATGCTTTTATAAATTTGGCATAGAAATACAAAAGTCCGACCTGACGATGAGATTATAAATTATGTATCTCAGGTTGCATAAATATGAATCAATTTGTCTGGTTTCTCAGACTGAGGGTTGCGAGAACAGCAGCTACAACACAAAAACACTTACTTAATCTTGTATCACGGTTCTCACAGACCCCAACTAGTCATAACTAGTAGTAAACTAGTAATAAACACTAGTGTTGGAATACTGGTGTACTGTTTCATAGATATAAGGAACCAGGTATTTCTACAAGATCACTCCGTGTAAACCCGTTTACAAGCAGCACGGGTGACACAGATCCGCGATGCGAGACTTGACGCGGTAATGGAGAGCGATTTACAAGCCAGCTCGGTGAATTTCGGTGATCTGAGCACGGAATCGCTTTATTAGAACATCACTAACATTGACTTGTGCGCTTTGAAGCGATTTAATTGTTCTATGACTCTATTGAAGTTATTCTCAGGAAGCCACTTTCATCTTTGACGAAATTAAAGGCCAGAAGTTGGAATCTCTTTAGTGATGGATGTTAATAAACGAATTTAACTGTTACAGTTGACTAGTACCTATTTCGCAAGCATATAATACACGTTAGTTTAAAAAGCACAAAAGGCATCTTATATTCTTCAGAAACCTTCATTTTATCTTGATCGGTGTATGATGCACTTTACGTAACTTAGTTTAAATTTGCCATTCACTACATTAGTTATCTTAATGTCTAAGTTATTAAGTCACGATCCAGCTTCAAGCGACAAGCATAACATTATCTTGCGAAAGTATTCGATATTTTGTACCTAATAACGTTTTCTGTAGCACACTGGGTCTTTGTTTTAATTTTCGATACGACCAATCAGGTTACAGCTCAGCAAATATTGACTACAATAGATAGCTATCAGCCCGGCTCCCGATACTGACGGCCTGGATCAATATTAGGCAGATCTGCCAATCACAGTCTATTGATACATGCATAAACATCAGTTTCCTATAACGTGCCATTTGTACCGTACCGTTTCTAATACGAAAGCAACGTTTACATGCGGTAGGAGACATATTGTGCTGTCTTTATACATAAATAAATAAATAATAAATATCAAACTACATCACATACATTGATCTGACTCCGAGGTAAGTAGCTTAAGTACTTGTGTTACGGATATCAGAAACAACATTGGTATTAACAAATATATTTGACTGTCTTGATGGCGCATTCGGTAGTGACCCTGCCCCATGCGCCAAAGGTTGTGGGTTCGATCCCCACCCAGGACAAAGATTCGTGTGATGAATGCTTGTGTTTGTCCTGTGTCTGGGTGTTAATATCTAATATTTAAGTATATATTTGTAATACCACTGTTGTTTCTGATATCCGTAACACAAGTGCTCAAGCTACTTACCTCGGAGTCAGATCAATGTATGTGATGTAGTCTGATATTTATTTATATTTAATATACTTAAATATTGGATATTAACACCCAGATGCAGAACAAACACAAATATTCATCATACAAATATTTGTCCTGGGTGGGGATCGAAGCTACAACTCTTGGCGCATAGGGCAAGGTCACTACCAAATGCGCCATCGCGCCAGTATAGTTCTACGAGAGATTCTGCGTATCTTGCATGAATTTCGTAAGTATAGCTTTTATTAATCTCTGTGCACTAAGGTAGCAACTAAACTACCACGATTTGTACATATGTTTCAATTCTGTAGCTTCAAATAGAATACTCGTACATACATCAAAACAGAACTTAAAGCTTGATATGTGAAATTGATGTATTATTGTCTTAGATTAAATCAAAATTTAATCTAAGATTATTGTGCACACGTCTCTAGGATTCGGATTTTCCATCTGAATTCCTATAGTCGTGTGCAAACGTCAAATTCAAGGTTTATTTGAAACTCGAGCGCTTCAATGGCCAAACGAAAAATAGACGGCCGAGTTATCTCGTCCGCCCAGATGCAGAGGATTTCACACCAAGCTGGCCGGTGACATAAAATACGAATTTCAGTGAGGAATTGTAATGGATGACTAATTCAGCCATACATTTTCTTTTAGTCCAGCATTTACAGGTCTTCAAAAGTAAATTTTTCGCTGCCAACGACATTTGGATCGAACTCAGTCTATCTACTTACAAAACAAAGAAATTACATAAAATCATTACTTAATTGTGTTAATTGAGAAATAATGCAATACAAATGTTGAGTTGGTGAGACTAAATTATCCACGCAAAGGTTGGAAAGGGAACCCGGAAACTGAAATCATATAATAATAAATAAATAAATGATAAATAAATTCTTCAGACTGGCACACCAATTCCCTAGTCCCAAACTAAGCTCATAAGCTTGTGCTATGGATACTAGGTGAACGGATAGACATACTTAAATACGTTTATAAACATCCATGACTCGAGTACAAATATCCATGTTCATCACACGAAATATTTGCCCCTAGCGGGATTCGAACCCGCGACCCTCGGTTTCGTGGCCAGGGTCTCTGACCACTCGACCAACGGGCCAGTCAAAAAGTCAGGTAGTTGTTAAAAAAGGACTTACGTTAAACTATGAATAAGGGCTAAGAAATGTTATATTGGACATTAGGCCTATATCAAATCATCTCTTAGTAGCTGGCAGCATTTGCCTTCCACGTATGCGATGCCGTGAAATGTTAGGTACCGTACTAACGGATAGTGCGCGGAGTGCGTCCGCGTTTTGTGATGAGCCACGACATCGTTCAAACATCGTTTAAATAAATATCAGACTAGATCACATATATTGATCAGACTCCAAGCTAAGTAGCTTAAGCACTTGTGTTACGGATATCAGAATCAAAAGAGATCAGATATTAACACCCAGACACATAACAAACACAAGTAAGTTCATCACCGAAATGTTTGTCCTGGGTGGGGATCGAATCCACAACTCTTGGCGCATGCGGCAGGGTCACTACCGAATGACTGTTTTGCTCACAGTTAACAGTCAAATTATTATAATTGCTTATTCTACTTATATCTATGTTATATATCACCTCCGATGAAAAAAACGACTAAAGGATTCAATTTAAAATGAAAGTATGGCAATAACTACCTCATATAATATATAAAAATGCTTCAGAAAAGCGTGATCGGATAATACCATAGCCCAGCGACTTTCGTTTCATTATTAACTAACTAAACTTAACGCCACTTCCCTAGCGGGATTGGCAGAGAGAACTGAACGCCATATGGCACGAACCTTTCATTATTATTTCATTAATGTTACGGCATATATAATTCAATAATTTATTTTCGACACCAAAAACAAAAAAACACATATTCACTCATTGGACATTTTAACTAAATACCAAATCACCTAGATCAATGAAAGCGCCCCATTTGCCGTACTGTTATTCTCTCCACTGTGGCACTACAGCTCAGCCATACAAAAAGTGCCGAGCCGAAAACAGGCTTATGGGAGACGAGTCCCGAATTCCTTTGAAATAGTTGAAACCAGTCAACATTTTGTTGCAAAATACAAAACGGTTCCTGTGCAACTAACGGCAGAGGATATATGCTGTTAAGCTTTGTTTTTTTTTTTTTGCTACAGAACCTTTACACTACATTAAACCAAGTATCTTTTGAAAGTTATTTTAAGAGCTACTTCTACGGTCAATAATTTCCGAATTTTAACAGCATACAGGGTTATGATGAAAAAATTTGTAAGATTTAAAACAAAAAGCTTATAAATCTTGAAAAACTCTCTAGCAAATATAGTCTTCGAGTCTGCTGGGCAAGATTGGAATTGAGCCTATAATAATGTCCTCCTAACCGATACCGGTCACGGCGGCCAATCTCAACGAGGATTAGCCAACTGCGCAGGAGATATTCTAGTGCACAAGTGTGTACGCAAACACAGGTGCACTCTCTATTCCTTCACTCTTATTGTCCGGTGAGACGGCAATTCGACATGACCAGAGAAAGGTCAGGCGCAGGACCAACGGCTTAACGTGCTGTCCGAGGCACGGGGGTGATTAAACCGCCAACTTTCTGACTCCGGGCTGTTCAGAATAATTTCAATATTGAAATACCCAGCCACAGATTTTTGGCCCAAACATTTGAACCCGGGACCTCTTGGTCCTGAGGCGGCAACTGCTACTAGACCAACGAGGCAGTCAATATAAACGGATGTAACTAACTAACTAACTAAACTTCACGCCACTTCCCTAGCGGGGTAGGCAGAGAGAACCGAACGCCATATGGCACGATCCTTACACACCTCACTCGCCTCTTCAACATTCGTAATCCTTTTCATACAAGCTCTACGATTTTTATGACTCCTAACATCACCTTCTTTTAATACACCAATCTGGTTGTGGTAGGTGAGCCTGGGCCTTCCGCGGCTCCTACATCCTTCCACATTCGCATTGTATATCTGTTTAGTCAATCTTTCGTCATCCATTCTTTCCACATGTCCGAACCACCGGAGCATGCCTTTTCTTACCTTGACTCCGACGCTGTCCTTCAGACCAATTCTCTTACTTATATCATCATTCCGAACGCAGTCTGTGAGCGATACACCGCAGATTTTCCGCAGCGCACGCATCTCGACCGCGTTTATTCTACTTTCATGCTCTTTCTGCCATACCCAACTCTCGCTTCCATATGTTAGCGTAGGAATCAGCACCGCATTGTGTATGGCGAGCTGGGCCTTCTGGCTTAAGATTTTGCTGCCTAAAAGTTTTCCTAACGCTCCATTCACCCTATTCCCTGCATTCACTCTTCTTTCTATGTCAGCGGAGTACCTTCCATCTCTACTAAATGCAGATCCTAGATATACAATTTCATTCACCTGTTCCAGCACTACATCGTCAACTGTTATCCTTGTGTCCGTTCTGGTTTCATCTCTTTGAAAGAGATAAACGGATGTGACCAGAAATAAAAACTGCGTATCGTGTCCATGACCGTTGGGACCCTAAGTCGAAATTTTTCTAGTGAACGCGGATGGCACAGAACCGGAAGTTGTGGCGCAAATTGGGAGAAGTAAATATTCGCAACTTCCGGCAGCTCCAAGCAGCGATTGATTATATTATTGTTGAAGCAATTTCCTTTGTGAAAAATCCTTTCCGCATTTCGTGCATATTTCTCGAATTTCAGTTGGGACGAGAATAATCGGTATCGGTTCCCTATGCTATATTTTATGGTCAATATGAAATAAATGGAATCGAAAGGTTTCTTTCATTGAATAAAACTTGTTCATGTTGTGTAAACATTTTCGTCTGTACAGTGCATACAATGCGTTTCAATGTTGTTTACACGTGAAAATAAAAATTTTGTAAATTTAAAAAGTTTATGTATTCAGTTTACCGAAGTCCAAAGTTTTGAAGTACAGGATTCTTATGGCAATAAAACTTTGTTGACTTAAAAAGTTAACAAATTGACATAAAATATCGGTCTGGAATTTTTACTACGGAAATAGTTGGAAAGTAAAAAACTGTGTGCGTATAAACCAGTTATATCTCACTCGTTGGTTATGGCTGAATATTGATAATATTGTTGCCTTTTTTGGGTATTACGGGCGTGATGTTATAAAAAAAAAGTTGGTTTTGGTCGAAACTTCTGTATGCTTAGCCTATATAGTCAGAAGATTAAATTACGCGCCTCCTCGATAAATTGCACCACAGCAGTGTCAAAGTAGCATAAAGCCAGTCTGGAGGTGAATTAATAAATAATTTTTCCAGACTGACACACCAATTCCCTAGTCCCAAACTAAGCTTATAACCTTGTGCTATGGATACTAGGTGAACGGATAGACAAACTTAAATACGGTTATAAACATCCATGAATCGAGTACAAATATCCATGTTCATCACAAGAAATATTCTAGCGGGATTTGAACCCGCGACCCTTGGTTTCGTAGCCAGGGTCTCTGATCACTCTACCAACAGGCC
Organism: Glyphodes perspectalis; assembly: GCA_951394215.1. NCBI lineage: Eukaryota > Metazoa > Arthropoda > Insecta > Lepidoptera > Crambidae > Glyphodes > Glyphodes perspectalis. Next base: position 2,621,067 of record OX596200.1, read on the forward strand.
AGTCAAAAAGTAAAAACAAAATAAAGCCGCTGAAACATAAGAGGTGTCACTCGCACTTTGCCGACCTTATGAAGGTTTTCAAGTCTCACTGCGCCAGCATTGTAAGACACAAACGCGAGACAAGTATTTTCAGTACCCCGTCCTCCGTAACTCGAGTTCGTATTTTCGTAATTCTTAGACAAGGACATAAGACAACGTGACTAATGGAAATGTTTTACCACGCCCGACATTTCTGTGGAATAAACTTCCAGCAGCGGTATTTCCAAGCGGATACGATTTGGGGACCCTCAAAAAAAGAGAACAAATTCCTTAAAGGCCGACAATGCACTTGCGATTCCCCTGGCATTGCAGGTGTTTATCTGCTTAGGTGATCGCTTACCATCAGATGACCTTATGCTTGTTTGCCTCCTCTTATATAATAATAAAAAAATAAGACAACCAGTCCATTGTTTATCTTTAATGTACTTAGATTTTACAGGCACTAGACTTCGCCTTCAACATAGCACTTTGTAGAGAAACCCTTTCCAGATACGTGTATGTGTCATCCTGTCGCCCGCAGTGATGTCTCAAAGCAACTATATAGTTACAAATTAAGGCAGGCAGGTCTTATATCTCTCTGATGATTAGGTGCGCCGTGGGGTTTAGTGGGTTATACCCCGGCCACCCACATCTTTGGCCGGAGAGGGGACCTTTTTACTCGAGGTCCCTGGCGTGAAGGGGAGTAAGGCATTCCCCACATAAAAAAAATACCGTGCTATACAGGGTCATTTGTAAAACATCAACAACCTCGCAGCAGTAGATACCGACATTATAAACAACAACATTTGTTCTACGATTTTCCTTAAATGGACAAAAAAATGAATTCCGTTTTTTTTTGTCGATTAAAGAAAAGTCGTAGAACAAACGTTGTACAAAGATATACACAATGCAAAAGATTCCAATATAGTATTGTAAATAAACTATTTATATACACGTACTATTATATAATATTACTGTCTTTGCAAAATCGTGATTGCCTGTATGTTATGTACGAGTAGTTATAATGCTAGTTAATACACTATATTGCATCATGCATCGTAAAATAACTATATTTCTACAAATGTTATTAATAAAATACAGCATTTAAATTAATTCAATATGTCGACAGTAAACAGATATCGATAAACTAGGATGACCATATCGATAAAGATTCTACAAATGTTTAATAAATAATTTAGAGCTGTTATTTAATATCAACTTAATAATTATAAAGTCACGTACATATCATATCTCGCGTAATCCCCGAAGGGGTTAGGCAGAGTGAAATGGGCGGGCCCCCTTAACCACTTTTAACCAAAAAATAAAACTGGACTGGGCTGGGTTGAAATTTGTTAAATAGTAGTGACAAGTGGCTATCTCATCGACTACACAATCACATACCTAAAACCCGATATACCTACCATTAGCCGCCTTTTCGACATGCTAGGCAAGGACACAGTTAGCACATTCTTTATAAGTCCCAGACAAATATGGGACAAAATAAATTACTTATAAATTTACTTCATTATTAAATTTAAATCTTATCCAACAATAGAAATAAATACCGTATGTTTGGAATACTATGACTTGCTGACGGTGTATAGTAACTGCTAATAATAGGTGGCAGGTTATTTATTATAGATAATGATTTATGTTAATGCTAAATATCGATTACTGCAAAGATCGATTATTGCCAGTAAGCGGCCGTCATCGCACATGCAATTTAGAATTATAATGTTGTTGTCAAGCAAGCACGTTAAAGTTCACCCACACACTTAAGGATAATGTAATTATTCCTTAAATATAATAAGTAAATCCTCCACACTTACATAGCAATTCCCAACTCCAAACTAAATCTTAATAGGCTTATTCATACTAGATAGACAATTACTCAAATACATTGCTTTTCAATAGTTAAATATTTTAAAACCTGTTTAATTAGTTTTAGGTTTATCCGTTACAAATCAATAAAAAAGAAAACACTCGTTAAATGTCGTCTCTTTGTTTCTATAATATCGTTAAGAATATCGATAACGTACAGTCATTCATTACTATCGATTACTCAATACGTAGTTGCGATCCTAATGGCCACTCGTAAACCATGTCCCACTTAACGTGGTTATGACACAAACACCTAGTAAACATGCATTTGCATTTCACCTAAATGACACTTAACTGCATATGAAATGACGACCAATAGTATGTACTCTAGTTAGGATGATATTATTATGTAGATGCGATAAGGTGCAGTTTAAATGAGGTTGTATATAGGATGGGAAAAATGTATGCAAGCGATGCATTCTTAAATAATGTATAAAAACTTACAACTCTAAAATGATAATAAATAAATGGACAACTTTAAATACCATTCTTGCAGGTTGTCATGTTCAATAATTTACGTTTTTTTTTACAAACTTGACGTAAGCGAATAAAATTATTCTACTTTACAAATTCCAAAGTGAGAGAGTTCACAAGTGTTCTAAATCGATATAAATTTCAAAAAGAAGACATATTCCTTCCTAGATTTGAAATGTCTGGTTGGTTTATTAATTACTAAAATAATAAATTACTAAAATAGCGAAAGCTTTACCAGCGTTAATAGTCTAAAATACCTTTAAAATTGAAGAAACTCTCATACTGATGAATACAAAAGTAAGCTCTTTGTTCGAGCTTTAAAAACGAAACGAAAACACGCCATTGTGATTTTTGCGCAGCTTGTTTGGAGCCCGACCTACTTCCACGAGCCAAATCAAGTTTCGTTTATTAGTACCTTGTCAATCATGCCGATGTCTGTCAATACTGTACGATTGACGCTAAAGCTTTCCCTGTACGCCAATATTAAAAAATCCGTTCGATTTTAGCCAACGTTTGTTAAAAAAATATCACCGAAACCTGATTTTGATGATGTATGGTGGGATTAAGTACCTAGTTGAATAAAAACTAAAAATGTAACCCGCTTATACCGAGCACCAAAAATTCGAAAACGACTGTAAAATAATTTCGTATTCGTTACCATGTACGTTATATATCTTAAAAAAAAAATTGGAGATGTTTTCACAAAATCTAATTTGAGTTGGGAGACTAGTCAAGCCGAATTAGATTTGAAATGAAACACCAATCAAGTTTGTTTATTCTTTCATCCCAGAATACGTTTAATGATATTTAATACAATTTTCATCACGCGAAACATAAAACTGTTCGTTTATTTCTATTTTTTTTAAACCAGAGTTATTATTATGTTTAGAACATTGCAAACAAAAGTCGCGCCCCGTACAACAGTGCAATTCTGCAGTTACCAAGTCGTCTAGCAATGGGAACATCAAACAGCTACAAACGGGCTCGTTAGCGTGTGCATCCGATGGAGTTGTGGCCACATGAGCGAGCCAGTATATGTGTGTATGTATGTATATAGGAGACTATGTACAAGACGTTCAGGCGCTATAGAGTACCTATGACTTCAGCCTGATTCTTCAACAGTCATTTAAGATATAATAGTTGGATAAACCACAATTTGGATGATGCTAAAACTGATGAAATATCAAAAGGCACCCACTAACTAGTTAGTGATTTCATACTTTATGAGTGAGTTATTTTTTTACCTGACTATTAGTCAAGTCAAAGTCAAAATATTCTTTATTTATATAGGTTTCAAGGAAACACTTATAAATCGTCAAATACAGGTAAAGCTATATGATTCTACCACCGGTTCAGAATGTGGTATCTGCCGAGAAGAATCCGGCAAGAAACTCGGTAGTTACTCTTTTCAATACAATTAAGTGTATGAATCATAATTAACTTTGAACCATGTTTTAGTGTGGGCCTGTTGTAGAGTATCAAAATAAAAATATTTAAATTACAAACCAAAAACTTGTCCCGACCAGAGTAGACCATTACAAAATCAGTTCTTAAATTTTAGATCAAGCCAAATTGGAAACGCTTTGATTTTTTTATTGATTACCGTGTTATCCTTCTATTAAGTCATCATATCATTCGGGCTACTATCAGGGTAGCCGTATCGTCATATTGCTAACTTCAGTAATTTGAAGAAAAATAGGATATTATATAATCGTACGAATAATGCAAAATAGTTAAGACTGACAGCCTTAATACAAATGTTCTTAAATAACACCTCATAGGGCTGGAGAGGAACAGTGCACCAGGGCCGCTTGGGAAGCGCTCACATCTATCTATCTATGTATACTTACTAATATTATAAAGCCAAAGGGTTTGTTTGTTTGATTGCTTGAACGCACTAATCTCAGGAACTACTGCTCCGATTTGAATAATAATTTTAATGTTAGATAGCCCATTTATCGAGGAAGGCTATGATCTATATATAATTAACCATAAACGTAAAACCGCATGCACAGCTAGAGTTTAAATATTAATTGTTATTACCGGACAATAAAATATTGGACTTTCTTTCATTAAATAAGTTACTTAAACTTATCTGATTACTGATTTTTTTATATTATATACAAGTATTTTTATAAAGCAAATCCACTAGGTACCACATCCGAATGTAATGACATTCAGCTAATGAACGGTCAAAATTGAACGGGCCACAAACAGACCGCAAAAACGTACAAACAATAACACAAACAACGACCGCAAACAAATTGCACTAACGATGGTCAGCTCATACAAAATGTACGCCACTCGCACGCTGTCAATAGAAAACATTTACTCCCGCCAATACAATTCAATTAATAAAATTCATATTATTGCCACTGCGGAATTGGATAGGAAGGCAGAAAACTATTTGATTTACAATTTCGATATTCAATAGAACGGCAATGAGAGCCAAGGACAGTATTATTGAAGGCTTCCTTACAGTTGCAGCGATTATGTATATCAAAGAATTACACTTATACTTATAGTTCTGGTTAAACTGTTGTTTCGATATTTAATTTAGTTAAGTACCTAAAAAAACAGTTCCCAAACTAAAATTTTTATTTCGATGTTAATAACACCGAGGGGGGAGGAGAGAAATGTGTGATCATTTTATTTTTTTCATTACCTATGTGCTTCTATTATAATCATGACTTGTCTATGGAATATTAAGATATTTAATTATTGATGTATTGTGCCCGAAGTCGTATGGACTCTTTGGAGGTATTTGCCTCTTTCCTCAGTCGCATGGACTTTATTTTCTTTGCGGACACCAATTCCTCGTGAACAAAATCTTGAATTTATTTTGTGTCTAGCGGGATCGCACTAGAAGAAAGTTTAAAAAACAGTGCTCCAGCAGTTATGTAGTATGGTGCTTATTCTATTTGGAATTCATACCGTTTCATACCACTAGCATGGCGATGATCGATATCTTGAGGAAATGCTCACATTTCATCATCCTCAAACGGAACCGCTATGATTAGCTGATAATTTATAAAAAGGATTCTACATTAGGCCCCGCCAGAATACAGCGCTTCTGCGGTGTTGACCCGATGCCGCAGCAGCATAATGCTGAGGCTGGGACCTAGTTGGTATCACAGATACGTTTCTTTCTAATTCCATCTTTTTATTTTTTCCTAATTTCTATTTGTCTATTGTTTATTGTTTGTTTAATTTTTGTTGTATGTTGTCAATAAATGTTCCATATGGCGTTCGGTTCTCTATGCCTACCCCGCTAGGGAAGTGGCGTGAAGTTTAGTTAGTTTGTTAGTTAGTTAGTTTAATAAATGTTTCTTTCTTTCTTTTCTTTCTTTATATCATAACATGCAAGCCACGGGGATAAGCTGATATGAAATTATTTATTTTATTTTAATATTAGTTTAGACTTACCGATTAATGTATATAAAAGATATATAATCCTGGTCATGAAATAACCCGAGACACTATGAATAAAGTAGAACACATAACTTACACTTGTCAAATACACAATACAGGAAATCACTTGATCACAGAACACGAACTAAAAAATGTTTCTACTTTTATTTATTTTATCCACTATATATTTACGAATCGATCGTACTCGAATAAAACAATCTACCGACCAGACTATTTAAATAATGCGAAGTTAATGTTATCAAAGACTAGTTTAATAAAATGAGAAGTTAATGACTTACTTACATTGTTTTTTTTTTTTTTTTTTACTTCGTTTTGCTAATTGTCGCTACCGATTTCAACATCAACAAGTGTCCAGTAATTTTAGATAATATACAATATTTTTATCTAATACGAGTACGATAGTATGACATTAGAATCTATTAAAATTTAAGTCGACGACGTGAATGCTTTTGTGAAGCCCCTCTGCTTATAATTATTAGTATATTCAATGTTTGGTGCACAAACAATTATGCATAAATTTAAAGATACACATTTGATCACAAGCAGTACAACAACAGTCGCATTTAAAATTAAATGTGTTATTGAACCGATAAAAAATTGCATTTATTGAAACCGTTTTACCAAAGAAGCATTGTATACCGATATGAAGTAAACTGCTGTCCATTGTCAGCCATATTAATTTTCTTTTTTTAATCACTGTCACGGAAATCAAATAGGTTTAATAACAAAAATGTAAACTAAGCAGCTTAGATTAAAACACGACTGGTGTGGCACTGCGCACGCGCACTGTCAGTGCCAATAGCTATTGATATCGCGACCGGTCCACTTGCAGACTTGCAAATGAACAGCCTCCCGAGTAGCGGTATTGAGTGATTGATTATCGAGTCGGGTTCCGGTTTGAAAGCATGTTAATCTTTAGTCAAATGTATTATGTCGTTTGTTGCATTATTCACATTTTTAAAGATGAATTTTACCAGATTGTATTATTTCAAGAATTGTTGACTTCTAAGAAACATTGACAGGACTAAAAGCGATGTTAATATACATTAAGTGTTAACATGAACTTTTAAGGTATACATGAAGTTCGGTATATGAGTCTCATGAGTGTAACTGCTGACTAATTTATTATCAGAATATTTTATAATACAAAAAAAATATATATATTAATAAAATGGATGATGACTGCATTAAAAAACTATAATTCTATTTAGTCCGTCAGTTAGATTGTACAAAAATACTAGACATTTTTCGCTCTATTAAATAAAAAAAAATCACAAAGATAAAGCGCATCAAAGTTTTGGAGCGGGGGCTTGCGACGTCACTATTTAGTAAAAATTGTACAACAGTGTGAATTCACGCGCTACTTGACCGCATTTCTTCGTCTTTGTTTATTTGACAAATAAATAAATAAATACCAACGTGTTAAATATTTTTTAATAATCTAACTAGCGAACTAACCAGTTTTATTCAGTAAGCTTGCCTATTGCTTCTGCTGTGGCCATATTAATATAATTCAATCCAAAAAAATATTTAAAATGCTCAGCTACTAATCACTGATCAAACAATCAACACAAAATGTGAAACTAAATCGAATGATTTAATGCAACTGGTTTACTTATATGAATCGATAATCATAATATAATTATTCATAACTGATATCAGATTCAGTAACCAATTAATAAAGTGACTGTGCATATAGCTGTGATCTCGAAGTACTCCAAGGTCGAGAGAACCCGATCTCAATATGGAAGTAATTGATTTCCATCGATTGTTATTACGTACTTATGTTATTGCTGTAGGTACTTTACAAATAATTATAAGCAAATTAAAATACGGAAGCATAATACATGTAAGCAAAACCTGAACTGGCACAATGAAAAACTAAAAAAATGTTAACCAAAGCCTGATGCCGTGTATAAGTTTATTGTTTGTCTCAATTCCCAGAATTTAATTAAAAAGAATTGCATTAAGAATTAATAAAGTAACTTACTAAATTTCACGGCACTTTCCTAGCGGGGTAGGCAAAAGTAATTAACAAAAAAAAAAAAGTTTCATACACTACCTAGGTACCTATAAAAATCTTTAATCTTATTCAAGATGCTATGCAAATACAACAGATTTCAACAATTTACAAAATATCGTAGCGAAACAAGATGGCAATGTAAATACTTCATTAATCCCTTAAATGAAACGATAAACTTTGTTTTTATTACCCCTCCGGAATAAAAGTAGCGAAAAAAAAGTGAAAATTAAAAAATCTCAAGCCGTTTATTACACGAAAACATGGCAGACCTAAACCAACACAGACTGCAAACATTAAAACGACAACAGAGTAAAAACGCAATCAAACGGAAAGTTTACAGAGGCGGCGCAAACCAAAGACTAGGTAGAAATTGGGTCGCCATTTTGTCTTCGCCACACCTTGAGCACGTTTTTAAATTCATGTACTGTTTTGTTTTTTAGGGACTTAAAAAGAATGTGCCAACTATGGTTCTTGCCTAGCATGTCATAAAAGGCGAAATCGGGTTTTGGGTATGTGATTGTGCAGGCGACAAGCTAGCCACTTGTCACCACTTTTTCACAATTTTCCATCTAACCTAGCCCAGTTATATTTTCGACTGAATGTGGTTAAAGGGGCACCTTTGACTCTGCCTACCCCTTCGAGGATCATGAGCGTGATGTTATGTGTATAAGGTCGACTTTGATTATTACTTGTGCCTATACTTACTTAAAAAAGAACCCACAAAAATGTTTTGAACAACCAAACACGATACCATAATAAAACGTTTCTTTGGCAGAACTTGGTTTATACGAAGTGTAAATAGGTATAGTACAATCTCTGAGCCTATAAAAATTTATAAAAACTATCCTATAGGCCCTATAGTATAGGGAATGAGCACACAGACGCTTCTTATTTTTTGAAAGATATTCTTATGCAATATTATAAATGAAAAATAATAAATTTCTTTGCTTACTTAAAACTACTAAACTGATTTTATTTCCCAATATTATGTTCCAATTTGCTATGAATTTAAAAATTTTAAGGATCACAGGGATACTTTTGTACACGCGTGTCTATTAATTATACAGGTATTGTCTGTGTAGGCGCGAGGGTGGACACGAGAAAACTTAAATCCACAGATAGCATACATCAGCCGTGACCAATTTCACGAGCCATCAACAAACGCGTGATAAACGATATAAAAAGTTTCAGTGTCCCAATTTTTTCGTCATTTCTGATCAAAAGGCAATATAGAGAGAAAATTGAAAATAAATAAATTGAAAAATAAATACGACAAAAAAACAAACAGGACGAGACGAAAATTAGATCTAAAAGCGATACACCGCAAGCGGCGTTTGTCGTTTTGAGAAAATTAAGTTTCATACCGGTTTTCTTTCCGATACATAGGGTCGCCATGCGTCCATATAACGCCGGACAATGTCAGGCTTTTTCAGTGTGCTTCCAGCTGTATTTGGACGGTCGTTTTGTCCGAACAGCTGGTAGTATGCCGGACTTCGTTAGGCCTTTGACCAGTCTACAATTTTAAATTAGATGATAAACAACGAAAATCGCATTCACTTGTTTGTCAAATTCATGCTTAGAAGCAAAATCCGTTCTAATAGTGTTAGGCCTTTTTACTCAAACTAGTGATCGCCCACTGGTCGAAATCCGATCATAATTCATTGAATTTTTTATGAATTTCTAACGCAATATTCATTAAAATATTTGATTTCTGCACTACTTCTCCATATAAACTTGAACTGTGCCAAATCGCATACTCCTCCGTCCGCGGAATGTTCTTAAAAAGGGGTACAAAGATTATGCTTCACGCTCAGATTAGAGATTTGTTCTCTAATCTGAGGCTTCACGTATTAATATATAGATGACTAGCTTCTGCCCGCGACTTTGCTCGCGTGGCACATCGATGAAACATAGCCTATATGGTATTCGGGTGTATGAGCTATATTATTCTCAAGTTTTATTAAAATCCAATCAGTAGTTTTGTTGTGAAAGAGTAACAAACATCCATCCATACAAACTTTTGCATTTATAATATTATTAGGATTGGTTAGATTGACTGGCTTGTCCAGTCCATCCATTCGGGCTTAATATCTGGCAACCCTACAAGGAAATAAGATTATTGGGTGATCCGGATACTCTAGTGGTGAAATCTACTAATGCGGCAGTTTTATTGGCCCATAAAGATAAAACTAAGACGTACTCCCATTGCATTGGAGTTACAGTTACGGCCATTAAAACTGTCCTGAAATGTGATTATTACTACTTTGTAGTGAGTTTAAGGCTCTATATATGTATGAAATATTCCTTGAGAGTAATATATTTTATAATATCAAACTACATCTCAAACATTGTCCGAAGTAATTAGCTTCAGCATTTGTTTTACGTATATTAGATTCAACAGTGTTATAACAAATATACTTACACTTAAATACTAGATATTAACATCCAGACGCAGAACAAACACATGTATTCATCACACGAATGTTAATCTTGGGTGGGGATCGCACATCGCATCCAGACACGGAACAAACACAAGTGTTCATCATACCCCAACTCTGGGCGCATAGGACAGGATCTTATAAGTTGTATTATCTTGGTGCTCAAAGAGACGCCTTTGAGAAAGAGAAATTTCTAACTGTGGTGATATTTTGAGAACTAAACTTATGAATCAAAATTCACATTATATACAATGTGAATTTTGATTCAAATAAGTAAGAGAATGGTGAAGCTACGATGCATGTGAAATAAGTTTATTTGCAGTAAGGATATGATGAACTTGAAGAATACGTTAGAGTTGTTTATGTTATTTTCATATGTTGCTTTTTATTCTAACATCTAAACTACTTATGCCGAACATCATGACGACTATAAGCATATAGAAGACTACATACCTAACATCTCGTATAAAATACTGCTCCTGAGGAATACAAACATCGATACAATTGCAAGCAAATCCGCGGGAAAGCTCATTATATCATATAGCGTAGTATAATAATCTTGTCGTTTATTTCTATGCAAAATTTTAAACCACTACAAAACTTTATTATATTAATACTTTAAATAACCAGTTTATAACTTGGCTCCTAAAATTAGACTTCTTTTAGAACTTTCGCGAAGTAAAAGCGTTTCCTTCTGAATATTGTATGAACTTCGTTAAATCTATTCTCAGTAGCTTCGAAAAGAGTTATTGTATCAATGTCAATATTATTTTTATTGATGTTGCCAATATCCGTAATTTATTAATGTATGAAGAGTACATAGCTGATACACTTCAAAGACACAACATTATTTTATATTATTACTAGCGGCCGGCTCCGGCTTCGCAACGATGTACATTTATTTTCTAACTTATCCTTATTTTTTTAAATATTCGATAGGCTATGTTAATCAGGAATAATATAGCATTCTAATGGTGAAAGAAATCGGCCTATTGAGTTTATTCGTTACATAAATACATACAAATCTACAAATAATATACAAATACATACATACAAATAATAGTGTAGATATCATACAACGTTGTTCCTATACATCCATAACATTAATTCTAAATATTAGCTTCACCACCGCGATTCCGTACTAAGCAGACTTTTTAGTTCTACTTTACTAATTCCTGAAATAATTATTTTTTTAATGAAATGAATAACTACTTCAAGACAACTTTTATATACGTACTTCTAGACTCCACGCAAAAACGACTTGTGAAAGGTTATTTCTTTCTATAGCAACAACAACAATTGTTGACAAGCCCAATAAGTTCTAAGCTTTTTTAAGCAAATATACACAATGTTGCTTCAAGAACACAGAATATCAATAAACAGATATGTTTCGAATTTGTTTTTCAATCGGTGTTTACTAAGAGAGCTTTTTCAAAGTAAATATTCCTCAGACACGATCATATCGTGTTTGTATAAATAAAGTAAAAAGAAAAGCTTACTATGTATACATACCATAACGCTCGCAATCCCCGAAGATGAAAGCAGAGTTCAAGGAGCATTAACCTTCTTAAAGCCTACTATATACTTATATTTTATTCAAAACAATTTACTTTTGGGAATTTAGAAACAACATTAATCTCTTACAAAGTAGAATTTTGTCTACATCTACAAATAAACAGTACAAATATATAAAAAAACAAGCTTTAACAGGCCCATTGGTTTTCTATTCCAGACTTCTATTATCCACGCCACGCAAGCACTTGTACAGATATTTTACAGGTGCCTTTTACGGCTTATTATTTCAGCAAACACGCAAGACTACTCACAGTTAAAATGTAGAATCGATAGATTTCATTCCAGTTACACACGACCTCAGGAGAGCCATTGTTCTCAACCCACAGCTACTCACTGCTAGATCTATACATCTATAAAACACATAGGACCTACACATGATATTTTCTATTTTAGCAACCCAATTGGGTTGCTAAAATGCTACCATTTATAGTTTATATAACCATTATTATAATAATAAAACTAAATTGATAGTTTCTATTACTGACATAATGTAACCACATGCAGTGAAGTACGCCCTGCAATTTCATATATTCGTCATAAATATTAAAACAATAAAACTCAAAAAATTATACATCTTCCTATTTCTAGTTCCGTTCAACAGCAACAAAAAATCATTTTTAAGATGAAACGTTTCACAGACAGGAGAGGAGTTACAGAAATTCTGTAATTAAATTACAGAACTAGAAATAGAATGATGTACCTACGTATATTTATTTAATCTTATGTTCATTGCGCAGCGATATTTCCACAATTCCTGTAATTCTTCTACTCCTGTCTGTCAACGCTTATTCCTATAAATGAATTTGCGTTGCATCGCATCTCCTTTTCAAATGCACCTCTTACACTGAATTTACTTTTTGCCGTACAAATTGGCGCGAGAGTGCAGCTGACACCTAGCCTCGGAATGGATATTTATTTCTGAGCTCTCTTCATTTATTTTGTATTAAAAAGTGATTTTACAAATTACAGAGTGCAACGCAGGCAAGCATACTCCACTAGATAATTTTGTAGGAGCTCGGGAGGAAATTAATAACATGACATGTATTGGTTTCCTTTAATTTTATTATGCTTACACTTTCAAATATTTAGAATAGTTGTGGAATTAATTCGTCAAAGAAGATAACTACAAAGCACGTTATCAATATTAACCTAAGAATAATTACTAAGACAGGTCTTCGTAGAAATTAAACCCCGTGTTACGAACGAGAAATATTGGATGCTGCAGATTCGGCTTTATGCTCTATAACCAATATTTGTCTATTGACTTCAAACATTAGCGCAAAGTACTTAATTACTCGTTTGCAATACTGTAAACTAAAACATTCAACAGGTGCAGCTCTCGCAATTCCGAACTACTGCAATACCTCGCTTAATGAACTCCGAAGATTGCAGGAGAGAAAAACTTCCCAACAGTTTTCAAGGTAGTTAACTGACACTTGAGTGCTGGAATTTCCGCGTCCATAAACAGGGTAGGTGGGTAGTGGAAAGTCCAGAACAAAGGTCGCGAACGCTTTTGTTAGTGCCTCGAGTTTCGCGAAAATGGAACATTTTGCGGACGCTTTTTGTTCCGTTGTTGTGAATAAACTTGGGTAGGTGCATTTGTTCTGGTAATATTGTCGAGAACTTTTGCCTTGTGAAACAGCAACATCTTGGAACATTGCTTAATTTCATTTTGGACAATCAAACCATTCGTATTTGTAAATAAATACGCGTCAAAACAACAAAAATGCAAATAGTCCATGCCAAAGTTCTCCTTATAAAGCATTAACATATATGCCGATGATAATGAATGCAAAGATATTACAATTCGAAAACACACCAAATAACATCTTTAATTTCAAATGTCATTAAAAATACTATTAAATCAAACATCGCTTTAAAAAAATACTAAAGCCGCATTATCTTAACGTCTTCTAGACTAGACGACACATTCTATTTGTCGCTACATACATGCTATCTATCGTTATGACATAATACAATCCTGTTCTTCACATAATGGTAAAAATATATCAAAGCAATCGTACCGCCAATAATATGTTTAAAAAAATGTACAGAATTTTATTCTTCTTCCAAAACATATTTCTAGAATAAGGCAAGAAATCAACAAAACAAATGGCATAATATGTGCACCAATATCTTACTAATCTAAACTTCTTCGCGTCGTAGACAGGGGAGTGTAAGGGGCGTATCTGTCCGCGTATTAGTCAGCTGTCGAGTGAGTCACCCCCAGTCCCCTGGGCTGCGGTTACGAGGGTCTGGCGGAGGGGACGCGGCACTCCGAGCCGAGCCAACGCCGCTGCAGTTTATAAACATTTTTGATCTCGTGAGATAAAAAAACTGTTGTGCGTTAATGAATTTATTCGACGCTTTGTTAGGTGAGGGAGTTTCTTGTGGGAGTCGCAGAGGAAACCGTATTGAGTTTTGATACAGCGTTATCATCATTAAAGAGCAAAACTCATACACAAGAAAATGCTATAAAGTATGTCTTATTCCTTCCTACTGAATAATATGACAGCTATTAATCAATAACAATTTGATACATAGATAAAAAAAAGTAAGATGGAACGAGCGTGTTATGGTAAAACTGAAAAAAATAACACTTGGCGAATTTCATGAAAACGATGAACCGCTACGTCAAATTTAATAATTTAAGGAGTTCTACGAAGTGAATGAATTATAAGACAATCGGCTGCCGATAACTTAAAATTGTTAAATCAAAAATAATTATTAAATATAAAATCTAAAATCCTTACTCAAAATAAAAATTCAGTCGAATAGAGAACCTCCTCTTTTTTTTTTAAGTCGGTTAAAAATAAAGGATCGTGTTGTAAATACAACGCGAAAAAGAGCAAAGCAATCGGTTAGGGCGACTAACTCTTCTTACGCCGCGGGCAGCAAAGACCCTCGCCGTTAAACGGCAAGCTTCATAGAAATTACATGGAATTAACGTGAGCACAAGTCATGGAAATCATTTTAAAACTCAGGAGTAATACGTACAACTTGTTTTTATTTTTGACTAAAAGTGTTCAGTTTAAGTAAATTTAGGATTGCAATCTAAAAATTCACCTATAGGGGTAGGATTTGGTGATCTTCATTTAACTATTACTGATAACTTTGTACCCAAATTTATACGCAATAGTTTTTTCATTTCAGTTCATTTAATTTTAATTGATTTAAATACCGTGGTTCATATCAAGAAGAACTACCTATTCCTCTTCCCTGATGTAGAGGCAGAGGCCTTCTTCGGGAATTGTGAGGTTATGTATCAAATATAACAAGCACAATACTATAATGGTTAAATCAAATCATTACAGCAGCTTCTGAATATTCAATATAATGTGCGCCATGAATATTGTATGCGATTCGAAATGTCTGTATCGGGCGATCGATGATGTTGACTTTACGCGCGTCGGTTTGATGGACAATTACAGTTTTGGGCAGCTATTATTGGCTCTGGCGTTGCCGGGGGCGATGAAATCGGGGATGTGAGCGTTCGTATATACTCGCAATTTTTAAGTACTAAGACAACAATTGAATATCTGACTATCAACTACATCATCATCTTCCTAGCGTTATGTCCCGTGCTTAGACGGGGTCCGCTTAGACCATGATCCAGGATTTAGCGAGTCTGGTAATTACATTGAAGCGACTGCCGATCTGACCTTCGTAACCCTAAGATAGGGGAACCAGACAATTTTTGGATCATGGTTACAAATCCAAAGTTGTTTGAATTTGCAGGTTTCATCACGGTGTTTTCCCTCACCGTCGAGCTAGTGGTACAAATATGTACATAGATTTTTTAAAATCTAGAGGTACATGCCCGGGTTTGAACCCGCACTCCTCGGTTAAGAGGCGCGTGCCCTTACCATTGAGCTACCACCGCTGACTGTGACTATCAACTACATGCGACGCGTAAAGCATGCGAAATAGATTTCAAAAATATTGTGAGAGCGCAAGGTATCTAAATTAACAGTCAAATTATGATAGACGAAATTAAAAATACGCAACAATTAATTAACAGAAGATTATTGTTTTCGATATACGAATAATTTTAATTTCATATCCACTATCGACTGGCCCGTTGGTCGAGTGGTCAGAGACTCTGGCCACAAAACCAAGGGTCACAGGTTCGAATCCTGCTAGTATCACGAAACATTTGCCATGTTTCGTGTGATGAACATGGATATTTGTACTCGAGCCATGGATATTTATAAACGTACCTAAGTATGTCTATCCGTTCACCTAGTATCCATAGTACAAGTAGTATTTATTTATTTTTTTATATCTGAGAAGATTAAGATAGGAACTATTAATAAAGTAATACATTTATAAAATCAAGCCGCGTGTGCTATACCAATAATTTTTTAATGTTGTTAATTCCAGCACCTGCTATTCTTCTTGCATGCAATAACATAATAAATAGAAAATTGGAAAATACAGCATCCTTTACAGTCATACATTTTTGCTTGCACTTCTGTCGTCTAATAAAAAAACAACGCTTTCGTTCCCAAGAGGAGGAAATTAAATTACTAAGGGAACAAACCGTGACACTATGTATCTATACTCAATGCTGAACTATTCACAACCTGCAGAATCAATTTCAATCAATTATTACATTTCCCCTGTCACGTAATCACGTGCACTTCTTGATCTATTATCACTTTATTTATATTTAATGTTGGACAACTCGAAGTCTACAAAAATGATTTCAATCAATTATTACATTTCCCCTGTCTCGCTGTTCCAGCGTAAATGGTGGGTCACTAATTGCGCTCCATTTCCACTTTATATATATTTACTATTTACAACCTGCAGAAACAATTTCAATCAATTATTACATTTCCCCTGTCACGTAAACACGTGCACTTCTCGATCTATTTTCACATTATTTATACTTAATGTTGGACTACTCAAAGTCTACAAAAATGATTTCAATCAATTATAAATTACTATATTTCCCCTGTTTCGCTGTTCCACCGTGAGTGGTGGGTCACTAATTGCGCTCCATTTCCACTTTATATATATTTACTATTTACAACCTGCAGAAACAATTTCAATCAATTATTACATTTCCCCTGTCACGTAAACACGTGCACTTCTCGATCTATTTTCACATTATTTATACTTAATGTTGGACTACTCAAAGTCTACAAAAATGATTTCAATCAATTATAAATTACTATATTTCCCCTGTTTCGCTGTTCCACCGTGAGTGGTGGGTCACTAATTGCGCTCCATTTCCACTTTATATATATTTACTATTTTCAACCTGCAGGAACAATTTCAATCAATAATTACATTTCCCTTGTCTCGCCGCTAATCCGGCGTGAGCGGCGGGTCACTTTTTGCGCTCTATTTTCACTTTACCCTGTCGGGTGAGCCGTCAATGCGGACATTATCCTTCGTTTCCTGCTCCTTACGTCACTGTCTTTTCCAGTTCAAACACATCGGCTTCCGCTTTCGTGTGGAATAGCGAAATCGGATAATGCCAAATGAATTTGTTTACGTTGTGATTTCGTTTGATAAGTGTATCAATCGCAAAGTGTAACTTTTACCCTATAATAGTTCTAAAAATACAGGAGTAAAAAGATTAGACCCAGATACCCCAGTTTTGTACAACACTCGACTATAGTAGCCTATATCTATCTCTATATCGTAGAATTTGAAAATGTGCAGCGAAACAATAGGGATGATGACTGCATTAAAAAACTATAATTCTATTTAGTCCGTCAGTTAGATTATACAGAAATACTAGACACATATTTTTCGCTTTATCAAGATAACAAAAAATCACAAAGATATAGAGCATCAAAGTTTTGGAGAGGGGGCTTGCGACGTCACTATTCAGTAAAAATTGTACGAAAGTGTGACGTTACTCGCAACTTGAATGCATTGTATCTTCGTCAATGTTTGTTTGACAAAAAAATAAAAATACGTGTTCAATATTTTTTTATATTCTAACTGACGGACTAAACAGATTTTTTTAGTCATCTAGCCTATTACGATTTCAAACAAACTTTCGATTTTGGCCAACTATCTAATAACGTACCATTCTCATTTCAGTGTATCTTTGTCCAAATGTCAGAACCTTAAAAAAATATAGAAAGCCTTATTTATAAAAAGTATCCGTTAAGTTACCTACCTGCCGTACCCTTGTAAAACTTGCGACGTGCGCATCCCCCAGTATTTTCCAAGTAGAACATAATACTGAAATATTCGCTGATCAAAAAACGACAACGCACGTAGACGGTGCCGTATGAATAAAATATCGGATATATAGACGATCGCCAAGATTATTTATGATACGGAACCGATACTGGTGTGGATAAAACAAAAACATCTGCCGGGGAATAGCCGATAATAAATATCCGTGGCCAAGGTAGAAGTGAACACGAGAACAATAAATCACACAGTGGTCGAGTTTTCGGAGGCTCATGTGAGAGAGACAATGAGAGTACAGAATCAACGCGAGGCTGATAAATAGCTAGCGACACGTAGAACTGGGTCGGAATCACAATGGCAGATCTTCGCACATTTCCGGAACGATCTTGATAGTAAATAAGTTCCGATGTGTCATCGCAGTTCGCTTTTGGGAGGCTTATTGTATCACATTTTTTATGCGACTGAAGATTTATTGACTGCTATATTTACACTTGTGAGGAATTAGATTAGATTTTTGCGTCTCCTTTTTATATTAATATAGCTGTTAACTCCCTTAACTTTGAACACAAGAAAATGCTAAAATGCATTTTTTTTTATACTTTCTAATCAAACTAACCCAATTTCCGTTGTATGGAAGAGCAATACAGGGGTTGAAACCATATCGATCGCAATTTGGCCAAATATAGCGTTGACAGAGAGCCCTCACGGGAGAAAGACAACCTTGTCTTGAAATCTAAGGTAACTGTAGTGGAAGGTTGACCCTTTGATTAAGTGCTAGGGAACAGATAAGCCAAATATAGGTTTGTTGACAATCCCTTCTAATATTATAAACGTGAAAGTTTGTAAGTATGGATGGATGTTTGTTACTCTCTCACGCAAAAACTACTGAATGGATTTTAAAGAAACTTTACAATATAGCTTATACATTCGAATAACATATAGGCTATGGTTTATCGATGTACCACGTGAGCAAAGCCGCGGGCAGAAGCTAGTATTTAATAATTGTTTAAGCTAGTTTTTTGATTTGACTTTATTATATTAATAATAACAGTAACTCCTATTCCTCCTATCATTACCCTTTGATGTGGGAACCGTGAAACGCTACAATTAATAAATCATTATTATCAGCCTTTGATAGTTTAATTTCGTTGACGACACTATTCATTATCTTCAATAGTGTTCGTCAATTAAATCTTAATATACCTATATAAATTACGCGTCACGTTGTTTGTCCGCGATGGACTCCGAAACTACTTAACCGATTTTAATCAAATTTGCACACTATGTGCAGTTTGATCCAACTTGAAAGATAGGATAGCTTACATCTCAATTTATAGTCGCAATATTAAGTATTTTATTGCAAATTATGTTCTTAAAAAAAAATCCATATAAGAGCAAAACCCGATTATGTGTCATTGACTGTTTGCGGAACGAAGTTCGCCGGATCAGTTATTATTATTTAAATAATTAACCCACTTCAAAAAATGGAGGAGGTTCTCAATTTGACTGAATTTGTTTTTTTAGATTTCATATCCACTTTATTGGAATATAAATCATAAAACAAAAAGTGTAACAAATAACGCGTTTCTAACTAGATATTTTTCCGGACTTCCCAATTTATATCATTACTCGTTCACTCGTTACATCAAGACGCAAACATAGGGTTATCTATCATCCGTTATCCTAACAGCAAATAGGATAAGTTCGGTATCTGCAAAATTTATGAGTACAGCTAGCTACAGGGCTAAGCCTCTCCGGCCACTCTCCCGATAATTCCGGATCAGATAGGACTCTCGACTCAAACGCCACATAATTGCTGGGGTGCGATTTACTACCGCTCCCTACGGCGCTGTGGGAAAAGTACAGTGAGCTTTCTTCGCACTAATCTTATAAATTGGTATAAATCACCAACGATCAACGCGTTTTCTTATGGGCATACTGTATTTTCGTTGAAAATCTAAATATGATACTGATATTATTAGGTACTACTTGCGTCTTCCGTTATATTTATTTATTAACCGTAAAGCTTGTATGAAAAGGATCAGGAATGTTGAAGAAGCAAGTGAGGTGTGTAAGGATCGTGCCATATGGCGATCGGTTCTCTCTGCCTACCCCGCTAAGGAAGTGGCGTGAAGTTTAGTTAGTTCGTATATATGTTGCTGTAATAGCTCGAACTATGGTAAATTTTAAGATTTTCCAGTAAAACCTAAGATTTACCAACTCTTAACGGTAAAAGTCCGAACAGGTGTACAATTCGAACTTTTACCACCATTTACTTAGTAAATCTTAGGATTCTTTACTTGGAAAATTTTACCTAACCAAACCTAACTAAGATTAGATTATATTATAGGTTAGGTTAGGTAAGGTATTTCTTTAATCAGGTTAATAAACCTAACCTAACTAACCCATAATATAAACTAACCTAGAAATGTTTACATTTACCAACTCATGTCGGTAAATCCTAAGATTTACTAGTAAAACCTAAGATTGACCAATATACGGGCTTTTACAGTCACATATACATAAATCTTTGTAAATATCCTATACACATAAATAGTTAGCTGACACAGATTAGGTATTAATGTTTTTTAATAAATTGATCGAGAAAAGCGCTTCTATGAAAAAAGTTATTACAAAACAAAATTAAGCGTAACAACAACAAACATAGTTAAGTAATAACCAGTTTTACTTCTTTAGAGTGTTGTAGTCCCAAAAAAAAAAAAACCTAGAGTTTCGTTATACGTCAGCCCTGTGACAATTGTAAGCAGTGGCTTCACTGTTAACGTTTTTGTTACACTGTATCTGACCCGATACCAATGATTTTTCTACCAAAGGGGGCCTTACCACTTCACTACCCTTCACACTTCATAAGTTTCTTTGTGAAATAATTGATAATACTCCTACGGGTGTGACAGTAATTTCTCCGCCCCTTAATAACTGTCGTTTCCTCACCGAGGAAAATTGAGGAAAATCTAGGGATTTCGTAAGATATTTACATATTTTATTGGAAAAAATGGTTTGCTACTTTAATATTGGACGGAGGAAAATCATGGCTCAGAATTTAATAGTACTCTTATGTAATATATTACTTATTCAATCCAAATCGTGATCAAACAAAGAAGGTCAAAGTTTATGTTATTTTTGTTCAGTTTATACTGGATGAAAACAAATATCTTTACAATCCCCAAAGGGGTAAGCAGGTTCAAAGGGGCAGCGCAGGCCCCTTTAACCACATTCAGCCAAAAATAAAACTGGGCTGGGTTAGATGGAAAGCTCGTCGCCTACATAATCACATACCCAAAATCCCATAGACCATTAGTTGCCTTTTACGACATGCTGAGCAAGAAACACAGTTGGCACATTCTTTTTTAGTCCCATACCAATATGGGACATGGATTTTTATTTTTTTATTTATGATAAACTTGATTTTAAAAGGTCTCTTTGTAAACAAAGAATGGAATATCATTTAAAGTTTATCGTGATTAGGGGAGTATTTATTTTACTTACCTGTTTCAAATGGAGAGAAAAGAGATTAAAAAAGTACAACTATGTTTTTACACTATTAAGTCCGGGTTATTTAGACATCTAAATTTGTCCTTTAATGGATTTTGTAGTAATGTTCAGATCTCATAATAAATTAATTAATGAAAACCATTGCGAGAGGTGTCTCGTTTTCTCGACATTTCCCTTCTATGTAAATCTCAGAGTTATTAGAGCATACACTATACCGCATGTTACACCGTTGAAACAACATTGCCCCAAGACCATAAATCTCTAAAGCTGCATGCCCCATTTACCTGCACATATACCGATCTAACTATTGCTCCAGTTACATCCACTGCCTTTGACATAATCGTCCGAGTGATACCGGATATTGCGAGGGCTGGACCAGCCAACCTCACACACCGTCAGCAGTTACACACGGCCATTCTCTTTGAGAGCTTACCCGTGGGTAGAGTTGCATTAATTTAGCCCACACGTTTGAATGTTTACTAACTAAAAAACGAAACGGAGAAAAAATACTGAAAAATACTATGTAAATATATATTTTTTGCTGGTGATAGGTAATGTTTAGTGTTGCCCAAAGCAAGACTCTTGCGGCGGTCTTGCATGTCGTCATTGCCTGTGTTAAGACCAAGCAACAAGCAACATTTAAGCAAGAACAAGACTAAATCTGCAAGATGACGACATGCAAGACCGCCGCAAGAGTCTTGCTTTGGGCAACACTAGTAATGTTGGGAGTTTATACAATAAAAAAATCAGTAAAAGATTTTTTGCCAGTTTCAGTTATTATAATTTTGCTTGAGAGAATATGTTTTGACCTTTTGATCTACACAAGGTCAAAAGCTGTAAGAGTTGTTTTTAAATAAGTTGGTTTTCTAAACGTATCTCAAACGCCGTTCAGAATATCAGAATCATTTTATATATAATAAATAGATAAAAAAGAATCTCCAAATCATTTAAATATTTACTTACTTGTATCTCATGAAAAGTAAATTTAAAGATGACCTCGTTGAGACGGGATAGTGGACCTGAAATAAAGAGAAGAAAGTTACGAGCATTGTTTAGAAACAAAGGCAAATTAGCAAGTAGTAGCTATTCTTATAAAACTTGGCTGAAGTTCGCAACAGTTGTAAACCAACGAGTTAAAGCCAAGTTTTCATCCAGATGTTTTACGGTCAAAACGTGAATGAAGAATGTTTTTTATAAATAAATAACTAGATCTCCAATATTGATCAGACTCCAGCACTTTGATCACTTTATAACATGAATCAGAATAAACGAAGGCACAAATAGGTACCAAGAATCGAAACAATTTTTTCTTTCAACAACAAACTGTCCCAGTGCGGGGAATCGAACCCGTATCATTTGCGTCCGCCGAAGGTACTAAAGCACTAACTCACTGCTTTACCTTTTATAAAATCGTCAAAATGTATTGTTTCTAATATATGTCGTTGGTGAATTTCAAAAGAAAATACAACTCTGACACAGATTTAGGAATTAAATATAAAACAGAACAGGCACATTACGGCTGAATGCCAGCTATAATTTTTCGCTGCCACAAGAACATAATATATCTGTATGTTCATATTGTATTCGTATCACAAATGCTACCGTAACATGCGACACATCAACAAGTATAAGTGCCTTCGATAAAAACCTCCCAACAAAAGCAGAATCCTGAATTGACAGCGATACGGTTAACGCGTTGAGGGTATCTGACAGCCGTAGGGTTGCCATCTGTTAAAATATGAAGCAGGGCTCTGTGCTATGAAACGCCGGACATTTTACCTTCAAAGCCAGACATTACCTCTTTTAATAACCAAACATCAGTTTTATAAAGTGTCCGGCTTTACTTTGAACATATTTTCATTACAAAAAAGTATTTTACAACTAGCTGCGTACGCCGCGTTACACTAACAAAAAGCCCAAGAAAAGCTGAATAATAATTAACCTAACTTGACTACAAGATAAACATGCACAGATGCAACCCTTAACAGTCGCAATAAACCGGTAGTTGTCCTCGCTTACAGCCAAAAGGCTGAAGACCAGCCGGAGACCAGGGCGGATGCTGCGCCGAGCCGTAAAGATAAGTTTGGACCGGCTGCAAATGGACGTAAGGGAATACGCCATTGCGATAAGGGACAATAACATTTTCGTATTTGCTTGAATTCTTGTTTATAAAATACCTTTAGTACTTACACATATAGATACTAAGCAGGGATCAACGTAATATATTATAACTAGTATGTTACATGTACCTATAGGATAAAACCGCAAATGCTGAGTCAGTTTAGATTATAAACGGCAGTGTCTCAATTGCTAGGATTTAATTATTTAAATAAATTAATATTGGAATCATAGGAAAACTTCTAGAGTACTTTACTGTACTTTACTGTACTGGAAAAAGAAACCTACCTTTTATAAATTTAAAAGTATCTCTAAAATAACTAACATACGAGTATAGACGTTTCATTACTGGCTATTATCAAGTAGTTACTCTGCTTATAATGTGTTAGTTAGTAGTCCTCGCATTTGAAATCAAGTCGAGTGGCAAGCCAGCGATGACAGGTCGTACATTAAACGCGCACTGGCCATGCCGTACAATAGCACTCCAATTGATATTCAGCGCAGATGTGCCGAGCAGGCTGCCTCATAGTTCATGGGCAACAGCACCAGCTAACATGTTTATTGGATCGCCCACTGTTTCGCAGTCCAGACTAGAGTGTGACTGCATACATTACGCTTTGCGTTAGCGGTACCGCTGATTTAAGAGTTGATTGCTGTAGCCGGTTAAATTATATTTTATATATACAAAAATATGTGGACTGCTCAGTTAGTCATATCATCATCGTCACGTCGATAATTATTACATTAACAAATAAGTAAGGAATCATACAATATTCCTGGTTGACACCTAGATGTCCCAACCGATGATCTGGATCACCAATAAAATAATGAAAAGAGCTGAGCACCTATTCTCGCCTCGAAAGGGTCGACGAGGACCACATACCAGATCAGCCCCCTGAAAATTATAACGGTAGGTATATCTTGCGGTAAGAAGTCAAAATTCATAGAGATTCTAGATATAGCATTAATTCTCTTACATTACTCAGTTCTACGATTACAATAAAACTTAATTCTCCCGAAGCTGTCTGAAGTACGAAACAACGAAATAAAGTTAAAATACAACCAGTCCATCATAACATCGTGGATATTCTGGGATCAATCATGATTTGTCTGGGAACAGACAGCTGTTAGAAATGGCGTAGTTCTTGTGGCGCTAAGGCGAAAGACGTTGGAAGTAAGCCGATTATGTTTTTAATCTTAAAGTACATCAGTAACCACAATAGGGTTTTATTCGCTTAAATAAATAAAAATCCCTTTTTTTTATGTCTATATTTTAAGACCAATACACTTTCCAACGAGAAGAACTCTATTTCTAGGGTCGGCCTTAACATCCTTGAATATTGTGGTTAGTATCAGGTTTCATCTTCGAAGCTGCATCCACCATTTTCTGCTCAGTGTATAAGACACTAACCGTATAGAACGGTATAGAATTTGAAGGCACTTAATCATTCCATTTTGTTAGTGAACAACCGCGCGATCTTTTGCCTTCGATGTTGTCAAAAAGATTGTCTATTCTAACGGATATGTCGTAACTAAAATGATCTACTTTCAACATATTTGTTACCAGTAAACATACTCCCGCTTTTTGTTTATTACTTACTTAAAAAAATACTTAATGACATGGACTTCCATGTCAGCCAACAAGTTCTCGAAAGTACACACACGTGCAAATTAAGGAAGAAAGCCAAGTAGAGCCGCGTTCGCTTATGCAGTTAACAGCACGCAAGAGGTTTACGCCGCTTAAGTTCCATGCTTTGAACAGCTCGCAGCTCCGGCGGCGTGAAGACTTAAGCACTTTGTTGCAGAGCCTTGAGCGGTTAAAAGACTTTCACATAGTTTTCCCACCCTCGCGGGATAAAGATGCCAAAATAAGAGGCAAGTTCATCTGCACGAGACGAATGGGAAAACTTGCAAATACCGTGGAAGTGCATGAAACTTAAATGTCGGGAATTTTGTTGTTTGAAAGTATGCAGAAGTCCTGAATAGGCGTACAAATTATTTGTTGAATTCAATAGAGCCCTACCTTTTTAAATCAAACTAGCTACCTAAACTTCACGCCACCTCTTTAGCCGGATAGGCAAAGAGAACCGAACGCCATATGGCACGGTCCTTACGTGTCCTCAACGGTCACACACCTCACTTGCTTCTTTAATATTAAATCAAACGTGCAGTAAATAATAGAACATTAATTCCACCAATTATATCAGTGATCAGACAAAAAAATATACCTATGTACATAATATCATTCCCATATCTAACTACAATAGTTTTCGTCAAGCGCTGATGGTTGTCTGCACAATACCAGTTGAACTAAATATGAAATGAATGAAATATAAAATTAATACCTTAAAATTCGATTGGTTCCTTCAGTTCAAGATGCTGTATGTATAGTGCTCATGACATTATATGAGGATCACCTTTTCTAATGACAAACAGTTATATCAACAACAACAAAAAATATTTCTCGCATCGAATTCTTGACCAAAATTTAACAACAATCAGGCCCAATTCAACATATAACTTTGACGATAATAAATAATTCTATTGTTTCTTTTATTGCTCGGCATCGAATATCGATGCATTTTTTACCCAAAGCCACACCTAGTGAGATTTATGCTCTCAACGTGACGAGCGCTTTCCTTAGTCCTAAATCAGCGAGCTCACGCCAGGAATTCATTTTCTTCCCCTTAAACAGTAGGCAACTCCGACAGTCTAGAAAACAGCCCCATAAATCAGGCCCTCTTTAGAATTTTTACCAATATCTGCTGGCAGTAAATAAATTCTACAGAACTGCAATCAGACACAGGTACCGAAGTTCTTTGAATAATTTAGTTTTTCGTATTTCTTTGTACGTGACTCGATATTTATGAAACTAGAATTGATTGTACTTATATTGATTGGTTAGATTTCTTCACTAATTAGACTTTGGTCGTATTTTCGTGGCAATGGAAATTTATTTTCATTGCAACCACAAGTTGTTCAATGCAATACTAGTTGACGACCGCGCTTGGTTAAACTTCTAGGTGTAGATAAAGGTGTACGAACAATGTATCTATATTAGCCAGAATAACTACTTCTATTTTTGTCTCTTACTTTACTGGTACCTACATTTTCCGAAGATAAAAATAGTCTATGAAAGCAACAATACAACATTATTTTTACAGGAATATTCCTGCAAAGGAAAAATAATGAATTACGCGCTGTGTTTAATACGACGCATGCCAGCAGGCATACTTTCGCAAATGTACTAGAAACCTCTACACAAGACATATGAGGCACTTCATCCTAATTGAGGGAAGGAGAACAACGATTTTAACAACGGCCTAGATATAGTCTAGCTAGTTATTATATTGAGCGACCTTGAAACTAATTAAATCATGCTACATTACGCCTATAGTCCATACTATACTTACTAATACTAATATTATAAAGCTGAAGAGTTTGTTTGCTTGAACGCGCTAAGTATTAGATAGCCCATTTATCGAGGAAGGCTATATATAACATTAACCATAAACACGGTAGAAACCGCGGGCTTTTTTCTGAAAAACACGAATATATCCTATCCGAGTCTGAATGAACACAACTTATCTACGCCTGTCTACAGCACATCTATACATTATTGTAAACTAGATGTGCTTGCGGTTTTGACCCGCGTTGATGGTTAACTTTAAAAGCCAATAGCCGTTCTCGATCAATTAACTATACTTACAACACAAAAATATGTTTTCAATTCGGTACAGCAGTTTCCGAGATTAGCGCGTTTAAACCAACAAACAAAATCTTCAGCTAATATATTAGTACTTAATAGAGTACCTATAGATTCATTAAAAGCATAGTACCTAAGTTAAAATAAAGATTGTTCGAAGAACCAGCAAATTTACATAGCACATAGCACGTGTATATGACAACTGTCTCAGTAACTAAACTTGGATGAGCAAGGCCTGAGCGTTCCAAAACATGTGTACGTAAAAGACAGCCTGAAAAGCAAGCTTTGGAACAGAAATTTGTTGTGTGTTTAAATAGACACAACTACAGAACGCCTTCTATGTAAATAATAAATAGATGGACATTACATATATCACAAAACATCCCATTTTGAAAATATATCAAAATTTACCACACACTTATAGGTGTTAAATTATTCGTTGCGAAATTATTTAATATGCCACTATGTTTTCGGTCTTCACTTTGTATTCTATTTAATTACCGCTATGAAATTTCCGTGATTACTATGGTAGTGATATAGGTACTTATTTAATTAATTCATGGTTCGATTTAAACAACAGTACTTTACGGCTAGCAGTTTCAAGTAGCACAATTAAGCTGTTTTCCATTTGTAAATTACATATATAATTTGTGGCCTTCCTATTTAATTAGCGGATAAATAAGCTTTCGCTTATTGAATCACAATATTAATGTATATGTATATTGCTATACATATACGAAATACATCTGGTTTCCGATATACACAATTTACTAACCTAAAAAAAATAATAATAACACCTAACAAGTGACTATAACGAAATCTAAACACCCAGTTGTGGGGAAATTAAATGTTGACGACATTAAAAAAGATTAAATACGGTCTACAATTTAAAATATTAGATAAAATCCTCCGTGATTTTAAGTTTACTTCAAAACCAAGAATGAAATGTTTTAAATAGGATGTATTTACTATAGCAATCTATAGTCCAAGCAGTTGAAAAAAACGTTCATAATTTCTCATTAAAAGAACCTGAGACTGGCTATTTTCAAATGCTATATTATAATAGTGTTCTTTTATGACATAAAAATGCATTCGAAATTCAAGATCCACTTCAACAGATAGTTTGTCAAGCGCGGTCTCAATATAACGGCTGTAACCGAGTTCATTTTATAACCGTTTACCGGTTGTTAATCCGGCGTACGCCCGAACGGTCGATGCTCGCAATCTCTTTGTGGGACCGTCACGTGATGAATTACGAGCGCTCTGCATAATGCTCGGATAATTGAGCCCTTTGCTGCTTTCCATTACGCGAGTATTCTCATGTGTGCAATGTTGTTTTGCATGCAAAGGGGTCGTTAATTCGGAAAAATCGGGACCTCGCTCGACAATTATGAAGGTCGTAAAATGAAACGTCGCCGGTGGCTCTTAATTTTACCGCAGAGTAATGTCCTTTGTTCCAAAGCAGAAAACGGACCGAGTGAGTATGACTTATCTACATACATAATGTTTATTAAAAGGCGTTAGGAAATACTGCATCGAGAGTTATAAATGGTAAAATAAGGACATCAACGTGTAGAAAAAAATATACAGTCATCGCAAGATCACTATACCTTTTCATTCATAAATTAATTAATTATGTATATATAAAAACTTTTTCATTTAGATTTTTAAATGTTAGCCCGACACATAAAATGTATTATTTTGTAATAATATTTGGGGGAGTTACATTTACTCAGCTCAATCCAATTCATTTCCTATTTTCAAATTGTATATGTTCAGTGCTGCAAATTCAAAATACACACGGATGCTTTTAAAAGCTTTTACGCTCCATTACTCCCTATGTACTAGTAGTAATGGTTTTTGAATTAATATTTCATGAAGTTTGTGTTCAGTTTGTGTATCCAAATTTTTGGTTATTAAGCGGAAACAAAACACAATTAAATTGTATTGGCAACCCATCAAAGCAAAAATCAGGTAAGTTTTCAATGTTTATTGTATGGGTTACCTATCTGAAAACTACACCTGATAAAGTAAATTACTCTGATGAATTCCCTAAAACGGGCTGATCGACAGATAAAAGTGGGAGACCTAATAAGTAATAGCAAACTCTTCATAGTTTAAAAGGTGGTGCTACGGGATGAATCCGATGATAAACATTTACCTTGAATAATCCTGACCCGAACTATCGTCCAATTTGTTTATAGCGCCCTCGTAGTAATCCAGATAAAGTGATAAACTATCTTATCAAACACGCCAAGCATTGTGCGCTTTGAAGGGCCTTTTAGACGAATAATCTTTCAATCAGATTGTTCTATCGACATGAATTATTCAGTCAGAAGATTTTATATCTATATTTGCTAATTCTTTCTACTAATTCTCCGAAAACGCGTTCTGTTAGCTTCGAAAGATATTTAGGTATACACACAACGGCAGAGGTCAAAGGACCGACATAAATTATTTAATAATATTTATTTACTAACATATTATATTAGTAGATGTAGGCACCTACATATAATCAGAAATATCAATTGGAATATCAACAGGGAACAAGACAAAAGTGCACACACATGCAGAAAACGAAATAACTGATTTATTGTCAAGTGGTGTTCTGAAAATTTCAAAAATCATATCTGGGTATCTTGCGAATTTTGGATATCCTAGTACAATTTTAATAATTAATTATTAACCAATATTATAACCTTCATTTATTCTTTTTTTTTTTTTTTTTTTTTTTTTTTTTTTCTTGGCTTTGCACGGTTTGTGCTTTAGCCACAAACAACAAAGTTAGGGAAAGGGTGTTAATAATATTTATATATTACGGATCGGATAAGAAAATAGGATAGGATCAGTAAAGCAAGGAGTGATAAAGAAATAATATAATAAGTGAAGTAATAGGATGAGTTATTAAGATAAAAATAAATTATGGATATTGTAACTACATACTTATAATTTAATATTATTTTCGAACATAAATAATGACAAAATATTATAAATGTACATGTCATTCGACGATAAAAGAGTAGGAATAGATGTTGGAAATGGAATACGGAGGGATTTCAGAGAAGCAAACATAGAAGAATGGTCATATTTCTCGCAAGCAAAAAAGATGTGGTTGAGGTCTCCCACATCAATGCCGCAGTCACACATATCAGCGTTAATAATACGTAAACGTGCTAAATGAGCAGGGGTACAAACGTGACCTAAACGCATTCTAATGAGGTTGGAAGTAGCCAACTTATTCAGCCTCCACCTGGAGAACCACGGTTTTATAGGAATCTGAGGTTGGATGTTCTTATAATAACGGCCTTTAGCTTTACTACTCTCCCGCCAGTCGTCATCCCAGGCCTCACGGAGTGAGGTTTTTGCAAGAGAGCGCAGGTCATGACAATAGTTCTTATATGGATATAAATCACCACTGACAATCGCATCATTCGCCAATTCATCAGCCTTCTCATTTCCTAAAATACCACAGTGCCCAGGTATCCAGGCAAAAATAACTTCAAATCTATTTAAAAAACATTGATGTAATAATTTTTTACAGTCAATTATAATTGGGTGGTTATCATTGGACTTAAAAGAAAATTTTACTAACGCTTGTAAAGCACTTTTAGAGTCAGAAAAAATTATCGATTTTTTTAATTTTAAAAGAAGTATATATTCCAATGATTTATAAATGCCGAAACATTCCCCTGTAAATACCGAGGATTGGGGAGGTAGTTTAATTTTCTGGGTAATTTTATATTGTTGATGATAGACCCCAACGCCAACGTGAGAATCCTGAGAGTGCTTCGAAGCATCACAATACATGTAATGCCAATCTGGCCAATTTTCCTCTAAGATAAAATTGAATTCACTATTACATTGCTTGTTATTTCTGGATATGTTTAAATCAAAGGAAACGTTCGGCGGCAGGATTAAAGCCTCAAAATCAATTGAAAAGATAGGAAGATAAGCAGATTTATGTGTTGGAGCTTCGAGGGAAGAAAATTTACGATAACTAATTACTAAACAAGGTGGAGATTTATGTGCCCAATATGGCGAAATTTCTACTAAACGGGACAAACGTTGTAACTTAAAATAAAGGGGATGGGAGCAACTCTGAAACGTTCTAAATAAAAATCTGTCGCTTAAATATTGGCGCCTTAGTCTCAGAGGAGGCTCACCGCATTCAACTTGCAAGGCGTTGATAGGACTTGATCGCATAGCTCCAGTGACAACGCGAAGAGCTCTAGACTGGATGACATCTAATTTTTTCAGACCAGCAATACTACATGGTTCTAAAAAGTATGTCCCGTAATCAAGTGTACTTCTTATAAGCGCATTGTATAAGAGTTTTAGGGGAAAAGGGTGGGCTCCCCACCAAACACCCGATAAACAGCGTAAAATATTCAAATACCTTTCACACTTTGCAGTAATGTAATAAAAATGAGAAAGTCCCGATAATTTACAATCCAAAATAATTCCCAAAAATTTAGTTTCATTCATAATAGGCATAGCACAATTATCATAAAAAACAGAGAACATAGGAGGGCGACGCATTCGAGTGAAAAGGATAATTGAGCTTTTAGGTACAGACAGACTAAGTCCATTTTTGTCTAACCATGACTTCAAAGTTTGTAAAGATGAAGTTAAAGATTGTGCTAAGTTGTGAACGTTACTACCAGATATATACAGTAGTAAGTCGTCAGCATATTGTAAAACATTAATATTGTCATGAACAGACTTATCTAAATCATATGTATAAATGTTAAAGAGCAATGGACTCAGCACCGAACCCTGGGGAAGACCTTTCCACAACAGTCTTGAATGTTTTTGCGATCCGTCTTGAATTAAGTCAATAGCTCTCTCAGACAAAATATTAACAATAAAATTAATTAGTAATACTGGAACCTTTAAATCAATCAATTTTTTTTTAAGAATTGATATTAAGACGTTGTCGTATGCTGCAGTTATGTCAAGAAAGGATGCTAGAACTGATTCATTACAGGAGAGAGCTATACGGATATCAGTGGTAAAAATACCAATACTGTCCATAGTCCCCTTGCCTTTTCTAAAACCAAATTGATTTTTACCTAATAAGTCTTTACTTTCTACAAACCATTCTAAACGGTTTTTAACTAAGTGTTCAGCAATTTTTGTTAATACTGATGACAGAGCAATGGGGCGATATGAATCGGCGTTATCGGTCGGCTTGTTCGGCTTGAGTATAGGTATTACCTCTTGTTCCCGCCATTTATGAGGTATACAACCAGTGCACATAATAGAATTTATTATATTTAAGAAATAGTTCAAACAGGAGTCGCTTAAATGCGATAGGAATGAATAAGGAATTCCATCAATCCCTGGAGCCGAGTCTTTGACATATGCCAGAATCCCTTTGAGTTCACATAGACTAAAAGGAGAATTCAATCCTGTTTGATCAGTATCAAGTGGCAATAAGACTTTTATAAAATTATCCTCTGTAACAAATGGTGGAGCCAACTTATCTAAAAATTTATCTGCCAAGGGCTCCTGGAGAATGCGAGGAGTAGATTCTTTAAAAACAGATCGAAATCTTCTTATCTTAGACCACACAATGGTTGCAGGAGTATTTGGAGAGATAGATGAGCAAAAACTCTGCCACCCTTCCCATTTTTTCTTTTTTAAAAGTTTTCGTGTGTTAGTAATAATGATTGAAAGTTCATTAAAATTTTCTATAGTAGAATGAGTACGATATCTTAGCTCAGCTTGTCTTCTTTTTTTGATTGCCTCATAGCATTCACTGTCCCACCAAGGAGGAGAGGGTAATTTCCTACATGGAACAACTTTAATAGGGAATATTTCATTAGCTGATCTTAATAATAATGAAGCTAATGCCTCAGCACAAGATGATTGATTATTATCAGTGACTGTTGGAAGTGAATGAATATTTTGCTCAACTTTCTCTCTAAACAATAACCAGTTTGCGTTAGCCAACCTAAACTTCATACGTGGAGGACGATAACTGGGTGTTTTTTGAAAAGTGGGAAAGGTGATTTGAATCGGAAAATGATCGCTACCAAACGATGAAGATAATACTGACCAAGTAAGACAGGATGCTAAGTCAGGGGAACAAATGGTTAGGTCCGGGGCACTGATACCTTCATGAGGTTGGGTACGGCGTGTGGGATATCCAGTGTTAAGGATACATAAATTATTATTATCTAAGAGGTCCAAGATACGATTCCCATAGTGGTTAGAACTTGAACTTCCCCAGGATTGATGTTGTGCATTAAAGTCTCCCATTATAACCAAAGGACTTGGTAAATTTTCAAGGATATTATCAATTTCATCATATATTACCGAAGAAGGATGAGGAATATATACAGAAACATAAGTAACACTATTTACACGAATGGAAACAATAGAAAAATCATGACTATGATTATGGATGGGAATATGTACAAATGTTGATGGATGCTTAATGAGAAGAGCTACTCCGCCGTAGCTGTCAGCCCGGTCTTCTCGCACACAGGAGTAGCCCGGAATTTTAAAAATGGAGTTAGGCCGAAGCCAGGTCTCCTGTAAAGCAATAATAAAAGGAGAAAACTTGTTTATCATAAAAATTAAGTCAGATTTCTTATTTTGGATGCTTCGGCAATTCCATTGAATCACTTTGTCCGACTGATCCATGTTGGGAATTGTTTACTTCCGTTATGTCCTTAACTGGCACGGCTACGTTGGACGGTACACTTAGAAGATTGGATGAAGAGAGTGAATTTATCAAAGCTATTATTAAGTCTTTAATCGGCAAATTGTCAAGAGATGCTTTTGGAAGATTATTTATTAAGAGATTATGGCTTGGAGCAAAAGGAGTATTATAATCCTTGACTAAAGAATCGTGGCTAGCACGATCATATCCTTTACCAGGCTTAGAAGGGGATTTAGGTTTTAGGAAAACTGTCTTTTTGTATGAAATATTATTAGGAGAATTATTTGATGAGCTATACTTTGACAGATGGTTGGGACTTGGAGGAGCTTGTATAGCAGGAGAAGCAAGAACATCAGCATAAGATTTAGAAATAGGAGGATGTAGTTTTAATGCTTCAGCATATGTTATACAGTTTTTGGCCATGGATTCTTTAATGTTCTTTTGCCTGAAAAACTCTGGACAGATTCTACTAGTGGCTACATGATGACCGGAGCAGAGACAGCAGACAATACTTTCTTCTTCTACTTGACAATTATCTCCAGAATGACCTTGTCCACATTTAAAGCACCTGGGAGTGGAACGACACTGGCTTTTAATATGACCATATCTACAACAGTTGAAACATTGTATTGTTGGATATATATAAAGATCAACGGGCAATGAATTAAAACATAAGAAAATCCTTTTTGGTAAGGTTTGTCCATCAAAAGTAAGTACAACAGTCTCTATGGGTACAAATTCTGCTTTACCATTAATAAAATTTTTCCTTTTAATACGTCTAGCTTTCAAAACTCGCCCAACCCCTATAGGCGTAGAAATATTTTCTATTATTTCATCCTCAGTCCAATCAGTAGGTACTCCCCTAACTACACCCATGCGTGTCACATTAAAAACTGGTATAAAAGCCTTATAGTTATTGTGCTTTAATGTTTCATTAATTAGAAAAGCATTTGCATCTTCAAATTTGGAAAAAGCAATTGTTAATCTGTTTCTACCAATTCGTTTTAAGCTGCCGTTAATAATATTTTTAATAGAACTCTTTTTTAAAAAGTGGCCAAATGAGATCGGGTGAATACTGCGACTGTCATTAGGCGATACCTGCTCTCTCTGTACGTGTACAATGTATGGTGCCAAGTCAGAAGCTAAATACGTAGGTCTCCCAATCGGAACCCTAACGGCATTATTGTCAGACACATCACGCACTAAATTCGACGCCGAGGTGGTAACTTGAGTAGCGACAGGGGTTACTGAAGATTCCTTAAGAGGATCATTATGAAAAGTATTACCACATCGGCAATCAAACTCATCTCCTGAACCTGGCAAAGTTGAGTGTTTATGACTTTTCCTTCTCTTCTTGCAATGCTTACAAATTTTACGGGCAGATGTTCTTTTTCGTTGAATATTATTTTCTTTTGTATGATCACCGTCCGTATCCTGCAATGATCCTTCCGTCTCCATACCCGAATTTGCATAGCTAATTGTTATATAATTAGCCACCGGGAGGCCCGTGCCCCCCGGGTCATCGGGTTCGTTCATCCAAGTATTTTAAAGTTGTAAAAACTCACCCAATTTCAGGAAAAACACACGAATTAATGATATATATACAAATTAAGTTATAAATCTACACACTACACTACTTAACTGATCCTATTAATGAAACTAAAAATTAAAATAAAAAACGCCAAAAAAAAGTCGACCGCCTCGTTTGCCGTTTCCCGCGCTTTTTTCATTTATTCTTTTTACCATGTATAAACTAGTTCAATCTTCTTCTATTTCAATGACGCAAGCAAAAGAATTCACTTGGATACAGCCTCAACTCCGCTGTAGGATTAAACTGGGCAAGTGTTTTAACCTAATTAGACAAGCTGTCTTTGTCCCACGTCTTATCGCTGAGATAAGAGATTTTTAACCCAAACTAAGTGCTTCAGGCGGCAATTGGGACGCTAGGATAACTCTCTAAATTGGAAGTTTAATGGAAAGTGACCCATTTCTAATTGACACATTTTTCAAATGGTTCCTTAATTTGAAAAGAATGTCTAGGAACATTTAAAAATATTTTACTTTATAGTGATAACATTTAATTGCTTTTAGATTTTAAAGACCAGGTAAAAGACTTATAATAAATGTCTCTAAAACGGTCTTTGTATTTTTACAAGATTTTATTTTTATAAATCAACCAGAATGTTAAAAGCTCACTTTGCTTGTTACGCTCCGAAATAAACATTAACCGTTCCCGATACTTAACCCCCAAAAATTTTAAATTAACTTTCCAATTTCATGTTAACGGCTGCAAATATTATCCTCGAATTCTAAAACTCGTTACGCTTGCAGTTATTAGGGCACAACGTCAAATAATGGGCAATCACTTATAGTATCATAATGATTTTGAGTTTGTACCGCGGTGCCAAATTACTCTAAATCCCGTTATTGCAGGCAGTAACGATAAAAATAAATTGTTAACTTGAAATATGCGGCCATTAAAAAATTAAAGAGCAAGGGCTTTTGACTTTAATAAAAATTTATGTCAGCAAATTTAGAAGGAAACAAGGAACTCGCTATAAAGTGGGAAAAATATTAGCCGGAATGGGAACACAGAAATAATTGCCCAAGTAATTCATGCTGAAAATTTTTGCAAGGAAAACACACCGGTAAAAGTTGTTAATTTTCTATACTTCTCGTAACGTGTGGTTAAATCAATTTTCCGGTATTCATAGGCGTGTTTACTTACACAGCACTTCTTTCTTTTGTTTCCAAGCTAACAACAAACCTATCTCGCACATGTGACCTAATTTCAGTATAGTGATTTTCGCCAAAGAATTACAGAATCTCACCTCTGTATGTATGATAAATAAAGGAAGCGAATCGGGCGACCAACCAAACATCTTGGTGAGGTTTATATCCAACTATATATCGTAGTATATTTATGTTACACAGTAAAACACAATTGTTTAGTGCTTCATAGATTCTTCATGATAACTTCCCGTGGCAGCGAGTTGGAGACATCAATGAGGTGAAATTTTCCTTTTGCGACAAGTCGGTTAACACAGAGCGACGAGTTTGATATATTTATATACAAAATGACAGATTACTCGAAAACATTGCTATTATTAGTACGAGTATAAGTACCGGCCGATTGAAAATATAAGTGGAAAAATAAACACAATAGTATATATAAAAAAAATATATACTATTTTATATCTATAAAATGTTTATTTATTGAGGCACGATAGGTAGTTGATTTCTAGTAAAACTTTGTTAAAAGTAAGTACAGCCGAAAGCACCAATATTTCCACTGCTGAAGTCAAGTCTCAAAGTTGCCAGTCGCTGCGACTCTGTCACCAACCTTTGAGCTCGCGCTGAACTGCTAACTCGGTTGGCACAGTTTCAGTAAACAATATCTTATGGCACAAAGCACGCCCCAGTTTGAGATAAGACTAATGCAAGCATGCATTATTTTGGATGTGCTTTATTAAGTTAAAGTTATAAGATGCTAAAAGTTCGTATTTGTTGACTTACAGTAAATACTTTAGTATTTACGTTTAGTTTTGTACAAAGCACATTAACAAAAATACATTAATATTAATTAATTTAAGCGGAATACAAGTAATTTTAAACAATATCTGTCAAATACTACATAGCACGACACTTATTTCGTTAATACCATATCTGGACTATCTGGTAATTAATACCAGCGTACTTTATTTTTTTTGTTATACACACGATTTCATATTTTTAAGATTTCTGTTCATACTGATTAATTTCTCTTCATGAGGCTTTTATTTATCTTGATCATGACCCAAATTACGCCCCAAACATTATGTCACCACCATTATGTGGTTCAGACAAACAGTAACAACATTTTAAATTGGGAATCTATTTTTTGAACCGTGTTGAAATCAAGTTCCTACTAGTTTTTTGTTTTAAGGCGCATGTGCATAACAAGCTGTACCTACTCGAAATGTATGACATAGTAGTAGGTACATTTAAACACATGTTGATTCTGTCACGCCAATTTCGAGTAATTTAGCATACTAAATTTTCGACGAAATGGTAAAACGCTCATAAGTGCAAGAAATTCCGAGCCTGATATAAGATGCGTATAATTTGGGCCACAGCGTCGGCGCTAAGTTTCAACTCGTAACTTCGACACCCTCTTTGAGCTCCTGAGTTAACTCTCCCCGTGCACTTCAGTAACGATGTGTTCTGTACCACG
This sequence comes from Glyphodes perspectalis, assembly GCA_951394215.1. NCBI lineage: Eukaryota > Metazoa > Arthropoda > Insecta > Lepidoptera > Crambidae > Glyphodes > Glyphodes perspectalis. The sequence continues at coordinate 2,659,290 of OX596200.1, forward strand.
TGAAATAGTCTAGTGTCGGATAAGATAAATATAAGACGTAGAAAGACGAAGAGGATAATTTCGAAGTTGGAATATAAGTATTTTCGTTTAAATCTATAATTCTTACAAGGTAATATCATATGAATTCGAAAGTATGTATGTTTATTACGCTAATTCAGCCGTTTTATGACACGACACGACTAACTGAAAGGCACACACATATATCATTGATCTGTCTTATATTAAATTTACACATTTCACATTGCACAATACACGATTTGATATTTCAGCTAAAATTTATCATAAAGACTGTTTAATAAAATTTGGGATAGCATATTTATCTAAACAAAACTAGTACATATATCACTGGCCAGTCATTACCTGCGGGCCCCCTTTGATTTTTTTTGCTACAATAGCGTTTATTTAAGTCTAGAAAAACAAACTCGTTTAGTTCCTGTATTGCCCTAGTTTCAGAAAATATAGGTACATCTATAGGTAAGAGAGGAGACGAAGGAAATATTTTCAACGCATGCGTGAAATTACGTCGGTGCTGTTAAGTTTAAGCGCAGTAACCTAGTCAAACTTGACGTAGCCACTGGAGTAGTAACTCGGTTAGTTTACTTTCGGTAACTGATACAGCGGAGCTAACTTAAAACTAAACAGATGTAAGAATTAAGTATAGACCGGGGGTGCCAATATTTGCGACGGTAGTTATTACGTCAGCTCCTAAGTTATCAGTCTCAGTAACTTTACTGGACAATTAACTTCGCTTTAGATAAACGATATGAATAAATATGTACCTCTTTTTTTATATATTTTTTTATTTTCGGTTGTTAAATGGCTGACTAGCCATTTAACAACCTGACTAGGTATAGTAGGTAATAGGATCTGAGTAGATTGAATAAAATATGTATTCATTCTGCACATACCTACTAACTTTTCAGAGATACAAGACATAATACAGAAGACAGCTGAAATAATTTCTGCGCTACCTATCTCATTTTTATAGAGACTTTTACAGTAGAATACTCACACCCATACTACAGTTGACAATATCACTATGACGTTTCACATTATGACATATCACATCCAAATAACAAACCGTCGGCATTGTGACGTAATAGTTCATATAATTCACGTCAAAATGAGAAGCGCGAGAGTGACACAACATTATCATCTGATTATGAATTACTTGTAAATTACACATTTGCATTAAAACAATATACAATTAAATATCGAATGCCGGATCCAACAACTGAATGTTAAACTAACAGCATGTAAAAGAGTTTATGAAACAAAGAACCATCTATAACGCATGCGCTTAGGCGAGTTCTGTTCCTAGCGTAATTTTTTGTTCAGTACACGGTTGAATGACAAGGCTTCATATACCTAAGCACTAGAGTACACGTCCCGCGAGCGCTCGACAATTTGTATCGACAGGCTATCTTATTGACAAGCAAATGGGTCGCAAACAACTATGTAGCCTAGATGCGTGCATAATGATTGATTATTGTTTCAGTCCGGGTATATAGCATAATCTTCGTTTTCTTAGCTTGCAGTTGTACTATAAAATGTATAGTATTTTTGTGTTTAATGTACAGACAACAGCACATCAAACTATCCACTTCGGACTTTGTACCGCCCTTATGTCGGTGGCATAAGCGCTAACATTGAACTGCAAGTGGGAAACTTGACCTGCTGTTGACTGTACAACATAAAATTATTTATCGACTATTACCTAACTAAAAACAAAGAAAAACAAATTATTTAATGCTTCATCCTAAGCACGATGGTAACTGAAAATTGCAAAAATGTTTAAGAATAATCTATTCATAGCATTTTGGATCTGTTGAACAATCATTGAGTTTTTTTAAGGGATAAGTTTGCATAGGTATATTTATACGGAATCCATTTTAAATAAGGATCCAACTATGTCTAAAATACATGTTTTTATATATAATCATGATAATCAACATGGTAACTTAATAAGCCCGTTAAATTCAGTCCTGCAACAAACCATTTACTAATCTGTAAGCTTTTGCACGAACAAGCTCGCCTGACGTCGTAACACGACGCGTAATCAGTCAAAACGTGACGTCAACTCATTTAATAATAATGCCCAGAGTCACAGCTCCGGTACAACTGCACTAACATGTAGTTAAAGGACGTTCACTGCAAATTCCGAAAACAAATTATTATATTTCGCAGACAATTTCACCAGATTTCTATGAATAATACCTTAAAATGAATATCTACTAATTATTCATTACTATTATTTATTATTTACCTATACCTTACAATTTCACCAGGCTTCTATTAATTATATCTTAAAAATCCAGTAGAGACGCCTAACAAAGTAATTAAAGTAATGCTACCTGCCTTTCAAAAAGGTTATTTTAATATGTTATGGCAGAATCACGATCCGAAATAGAACATGAATCTTACAATGGAAATTTATGTTGTGGTTTAGAATATACGTAACTACTGTTCATTATTACAAAACTAAAATGAGCTGTTGCGAATCTCAATAATGTTTTTTTTTAATTCACTTTTTCTTGATTTTTTTCATCCTGGCATGCAATAGGTATCTACATATTAAACAGCAGAGATTGTATTGGTCTGAACACAATAGCCCTGGGACCATTCAGCGTGTTGTTGTACTCGGTAAATCTTCGTTTTGTAAAGTGCCAATTGCAAAGCTTGAACGGTGGCGCAATAATTAACAGTAAGGCAACTGCGCGCTAACACGTAAATAATAGGGTTGTCACCTTTTATATTTAATTTTGAAATATCAATGCCGTTAAAGAAAGTACAGCTTGGTATTTTGTAAAACCTTATTTATTTTTAATTATATTATGTCTACGATTCAGAATTTTACAAAAACTTCTTATAAATATAATAATAATAGAAATATTTAGTTAATTGTATAGTCAACTGACTAAATATTAACGAGTGACGTCATAAACTCTCAATCTTATACAAAATCTATGAAATGATTGCGTTTAGACAGCTTTTAAAAAGTATCTCTTTTGACATGCCAGTCAACATCCCTATTGCTAACAACTAAGAATAGCTTCTTAGTTTAAGTACAAGTATTCATAGTTATTCGATAAATTGTCTCCTTATCTTGTATAAATCATATATAACTTTTAATGGTTACAACTATTATTGAGTAGGCGTCAACGTAATTTTCTTGTGTATTGCGAAAGTTTCATGTACAACATAATATTTTCAAGGATATCGTTACTTCTTCCTGTAGTTTTAAGCAGTCTTTATTTAGACTAACGAGGTACAATACTAGCGCATGTATATTGTTTTATTTGTACATATAAGATGTCCCTGGTCACAACCTATCGAAAAATTGCCTGCCACACTTTATGGGCAAAGCCACAAATTTTAGCCACATCGTGCTGCCGGAATGTTAACACCACACTAGTCACAATTTTCCTAGTGAATGCCAAAGCATTATCGATGTAGTTTTCGAAGTAGGTTCCTCTGAGTTTCCACAACTTTTTATAATAGGTTTAGTTTTAGTTTAGTTTAATTTATAGAATGTTTAGTTACTTAAACATCAGAAGGCATAAAATGTACCCGTTAAGATGCTACGCTATGTGAGCGTACTGCTAGACATACGCTAATAATATTTAGAACCCAGCAAGTGCAGGTAAAGTATAACTTAAGTAGTTACAAGGTAAGACATGCATGGCCGGAGAACAAACTACTTGTAACGCAGCACGCAATTTCTTCACCGTTTCCCATCTTTGCTGTAACAGCAGCGCCGATATTTAGCGAAACCTCCATTAGATTATTGAAATGGGAATTGAGCGTTAATCCCATTAACGATTGCAGATTGTGTGAGGCTTAGAAAGGTTCGAAGCGCGGCTCAATTGGCTAAACGATTATGCTGATAACTGCTTAATCAAGATTTATTGTCAAATGTTTCCTAAATGGCGAATGATTCGTGTGTTCCACTATTCTGTTACGAATATAATTGTTAAAAGTACGAGTAATTTATGAGGTATTTTCAGTTAGTTATACGGACCCGATTTTTTAAAAGATAACAATTCCTAGTGGTTTTACTTATTGTTGTATATGTAATATGTTCAAACAGTAAAATGAATGTGAACAGGACTTACCTACATGTGAGTGACCCATCCAAATGGAATGAAATAGTGTTGATCTTTAATGAAGATGTCACACATGGAAAGGCATGCATAGTAACATTTTACTAAGAAAATAATAAACGAGAGATCTATGTCCTCTAGTTAAATAGTACATTTAAATAAAATTCAAAAATAGAACAGGCAAAAAACAAAGGTTTCGATGGCTGATAAAAAAATAACGGATATAAGCTTTATTGTTGTAGTCCGTGTTCGTATGTCGGTGCCGAATAACAAACAATATTAAAAGAATTCAATGGGTTTCATTGCCTTGTATTGTAACTGGATACATGGCACAATGGACAGTTCAGTTTCTGTGACGATCATCTATTTCTGGATTGTTATTAAGTGGCAGAAAAATAACAGTCATAGGTTTTTAATTAAACAAAGCCTGTAAAAGGTCTTGTTACGAACTGTTAAAACAAGCTTTTTTATTGTCCCTTCAATTAAAATAGACAGATAACTTTGCTTTCATTTGTCGTGTGATACGACAAATGAAAGATAAAAGCAAAGTTACAGGCAACCCAAAGCATAATAATTGTTTTAATGACTAAAAGAATATTTCTTGATTAGGTGTCTGCTAATATACCTGAAAATAAAAGAAAAAGAGATGTGGAAAAATATGATAAAGTTTACCTTTAGTTAACAGTGAGAGAAAAATGTGATAATTATAATGCTGATTAATTATTATAAATAATGATAACACGAGTTTTAAAATTTTAAAGCGAGGTTGTGGTAGACTTCTGCTCTTGGTGATTATTAATAAAGCTTAATATGAATAAATGGAATCATTTCATATACACTTATTACGTGTGGCCGGGAAAGAGCCGAACTCCATTAATTCTGTATTTACCTAGGTCCGAATTTTACCGCATACCATAGCTATCAGAATGGCCCTATATCAGATCCCTGCTAATATTAGTATTGTAATGCCGGAGCAAGGCTTTGCGACAAGGTTTCGCACTCAAGGAAGGATGATTAATACGTGAACAGCCCTTCGGATGGAAGGAATAACCCACTTAGCTCTGAGTGCATTTGTTTAAAGGCCCATGTATCATAGGACACTTAAGCGGGACCGAAAATTGGATTTTTTATCGTCGCAATCATATTTTTGAGGGGAGTCCGAGAAAAACTAATGCAAAGGCAACGTACATTTAAATTAGCGACTCGGGTCTGTCTAGGGAATCTAGTAGGAGCAATTTCGATAAAATGTATTGGAAACTATATGAAGGAAGTCGAGATATGTTTTGCTGTATCGTCGAGAAAAGATAAAAGAAAAATATGTTAATATTTTAGCTTTTAGACATCTACGTTGACGTTATATTAGTAATTCCTTTAAGTAGATCTTTTCCATATCTGTTTTACAGTAGATATGTTTGGAGTAGAGGTTTTCGTGAAAATTAATTATTAAGGCAAATATTCATTTAAGAAAACATCATGAATGAGAAAGTAAAAATGGGCTATGATCATAAAGTTATAATAACGAAGAAGTTTATAGAAGTTAATATTAGGAGACCGGACAAGTGAAATGTCTAACCCGTTTAGAATTGAAAGTGAAAAATACAATACCGCCACACCCAAAGGTTGAAGTACAGACACATAAGTCTGTCCTTTTGTTTCCAGCTCTGGCAAATGGCGCCAGCTGCGATACTTATGGTAACAGAAGCGTTAGAGCTTATTTGGAAAACAATAACAAACTGCTCGTTTGAGACGCAAGACCCCAATACGAGTACTGCTAATGCAATGTGCCGTGATGGCTTGATGATCAGTTTTATTATTATTATACAAGTACATATGTTTTTTCGGCTTATAAATTTTTTGAAATGTGCGCATGTTCGGTTATGGACTGTTAAGGGCATATACCGATTTAATGTAAATTAAGATTCTCGACTGTCACAATATTTTAAATTGTAAAACACTTAGGTATACTAAGCATTTTAATGCTTAACCCTGTACACAAACGATTAGAAAATATCAAAATCGAATGGATCATTCATACTATAGCAGTTTTCTAGTCTACTATAAAATAAATGCTGAAGAGATAAGTTAATTAATTTCTTTTCTGATCCTAGAAAAATATTTTCATATTCCTCTCCTCTCTCCTTTACCTCTTTTTACCTGTTGTTCTATAAAGTAAAGAAAGGAGGGAATAAATATCATATCTCAAAGGTGAAGACAATGTGTTGCAATAAATTTACAAAAACTCAGTGAAGTGAAATTACGCAATCAAGAAAAAAATATCAACAACCATTTTGTAATCCATAACTGGCGTTATTCTTAGCGCTTATGTTAAATCAACACCGAACAGCTATAACCTCCTTCATCTATCCTCGTTGTAGGCCGCCTGTTGCTGTATTTGGTAACCGGAGACGATGCGATTAGTACAACATTTCCCGTTGCGCCTCCGCGAGGAATACGTTTTGGGTCAACAAGTTTGTTTATCGTATAAGAATACCGATAGAATTACCTACGGTTTCATTTTCAGCGTTGACTTAGGTACTTGGATTTTGTAAACATGTTGGTTAAACAATCTCATGATGCAAATAAAAGGATAATTTTGTACCAATAGCCCTTTAAGCGCGCCAAATTTACCACAGGTGGAAGAATTTATGATCATATACAAAAAAATTCAAATGAATAAATTCCGCAATGAAGCCAACTCATGCTTAATATTTTTGATTTCCAATACGGCTTACCTATATTTAAACATTAAAGGCACCGTAAGGCTGACCATAGACAGTAGAAATGGTACATAGCTGTTAGAAAATTAATAGATGTGACTAAATAAATATTATTTTGTAATATACCCACATGTTTACAATAGAAAAAAGCTTTTCTCACATAATAACCGAAACTGTTAATTAATTTGTTAATCGCAGTAATTAATTCAACATGTAGTTACAAATAAATTTTCTCTTACACCCATCTTTATATGAGTTAGTATTCGGTTATTCCGTAAATAAATCAGAGATGCAACAAGTTAGCAAGGTTAATCCTGGCTGTTCGGATTTATAATATATGTACATACTCCCTGTTTTACTCTTGTGTGAGTGATTGTAATAGGAATATAATTTTAACTGGTGACGATACAAGCTTAGCTTAGATATTGGATATGGTCGAACGGTGTGTTATAAAAATCACCGTAAAGGTGATATTAAAACGCTTAACCGCTGCGTCAATATCGAAAAGGATATTTTTACACCATTTTTTTAAAGTGTCATTTGTTTCAATTTCATTCAAGATTGATTGCATATAGATGAAGTTTTACTTACTCGAAGTTAGTACCTATAGTGCACTTGTTATAATAATATAAACTACCTACCAATTTTTCAGATGAGAAAAAAATGGTTCCCTCCATTATATTAGGTACATTGTTTAGACAAACGACATGCTATCGCTAAAACAATTGCAAACAAAGCCGTAAAATGAACTACAAACAAAACATAAAATAGCCATTTACGATTTGGGTCACTAACATAGTTTGGATCATATTCCCTAAGGCGCATCAAAAGCGGCCATTTCCATCCCGGCTGATAACATTTTGCATTTTAACTGAGCTGTAGCGAGTCATTAGCGCATTCAGATCACTAAGCATTCCTAACTCACAGCTCACTATATTCATGAGCTTGTCTAAAAGCTAAGACATAGTCTCAATACTCCTCAGTTAATGTTCAGGTAATATAGGAGATGGCTATATATTTTCTGAGAGTGAATACACAGCCCCATTAGAACGATACGTGATCAAAATCGCGCCATCTGACAGAAATTCAGGGTTGCCAGATTGTTTGAGCAATTGGATACAAGATCCGCATAATAAGTCGTTGCTTGTCGCTCGAGATGAACCATTATACGGGATACCTACTTATTTAATAATAACAGTGTCTAAATATGATTGCATCAAATATTATAAAGATGTTAAGTGTCTCAATTTAAACAACATTTATTGGATACAATACTTTCTGCTGAATAATAAAATATTGAGATATATATTAATAATTCGAATAGCAACTGCGTAAATTTGATATTTAATTTACTACATACAAACACGCTCATAGTCCCTGAAGAGATAGGCAAAATCAAAGGGGCAGCAAGCCCTCTCAACCACATTCAGCCAAAAATAAAACCGGGCTGGGTCAGACGGAAAATTGTGAAAAAAAAGTGACAAGTGGCTAGCTTGTCGCCTACACAATCGCATACTCAAAACCCCATATACTATACGGTGCCTTTTACGACATGCTAGGCAAGAAACACAGTTGGCACATTCTTTTTCAGGACCAACATGGGACGAGTTTCAATTTAATACACCCATCCAGCTATATGAAGTAGTAGATATATCTAATTCAGCTTTGCTGAACTAAATTACCACAATATAAATAAAAATTGAAACAATAGTGACTAATATTAAACACATTATAAATAAACATCACAATATTGTTAATCAAAAATATGTTTAACATAACCAGAACCAAATTCACCCTTTCTTTATATTTTCCTCCTGGCAACCCTGAACAGAATTAGTATTCAGGGCGAGTTGGTAGAATAAATACGACAACCGTTTATTTGATGTATATTTCATGCATGAATTTAATCATGTGTGCGTCGTAGCACAGAGACACAGTAGGCCTTGGCGTGACGAGGAGACACCTGATAAAACCAGTGCGGAGACTTTATTACGTTAGTAAGACACCTACTTATTGTAGATAAAATGTTGTCAAAATTGGCCCTCTTGATAAAAGGTCAATATAGATCTTAAGCATATCAAGAACAGCTTAAGTTGATAAAGATCATCTTCGCTTGGTTGAATATCTCTTTTTCAAATTCGAAAGACCCGACATCGAAACTTCAAAACTACTACAATACACCGGCTCACAAGAATCTAACTGCGTCATCATATTCATAGTATATCTACGTTGGACCATAATCCCGTATTACCTAAGTTAATAAAAAACCCTGCCCCAGTTCGTTAGCCCAATCGTCTGCTAACAGGCAGCTTGGAAAACCTGACTAATCCTTTTGTGACGTCACCGGCTCCCGTCGTTAATCTACCAACAATCTTCTTACAGGCCGTTCGTTTAGGCAAATGGCGGCGTAATAAATGTTTAAGTAAAAACAAACGTTTATGAATTAGTTACTGTTGAATTTTGCGCTGTGAATTTAACAACGCTTTGGTAGGGATGCACATAGGTATTTTGGAAATTGTAACCGAAACTTTATCGGTACTACAATCAGTGAAAGCAAATATTTCGGTTATTAATACGTATGGTTTTAAAGATTCAGTCTTCTTAAGCCCTATTAAAGATTCTTAAGTACTTAGATACTTTTATTTTCTTGAAAGTAATATTTTAAAGAAAATAAAAATATTTGATAGAAACAGTTGTGAAAGAAAGTAAAACTAAGTTGATAAGTCATACATAAAATATTTCTTTGATTTTATTAGGAACTGAATAGTATTTGCGCTTATTCCTTCTTTTCGCTGACGAACGAGTTTTCATTTCTAGTTAAATTTCATAAGTAACAAGACAGAAGAACAAAACATAAAGGTAGCCAAACCAGATAAGATATAAATCGCTTTTATTAGACATTAAATGTCTGATAGAAATGTTTTTTTAAATATTGTAATTCTCAGTGCAGTAGGCAAAACGCGATTTAGAATTCGGTCACAACTAACCGATACAGAAACCGAAACTACGGCCAGTCACTACCTAGGAAAACCGGAGCGAATTCGTAACGTTGTCTTAGCAGCAAATATTGTTTGGAGTAACTTTTACCGGTTTATTTAGACATAATTTATCGCCGCCACTCGGAGCGACGCCACCTGCTCTCATATTTCTTACCAATTATATGCTTAAGTCTTATTCGTTTATCCGGACACCGAACGAAAATTCTCAGAGCGAAACACTTTTTTCGAATGAACAGGAATATTTATTAAACATCTGTGAAATTCTTGGGAAAGTATGTAGCCTATTTGTTTTTTGTTTTTTTGTTAAATAATACAACAGAATAGATATTAAGCCATTAGGGAATATGATATATGTTACAAAAAAAATAAGTACATATAAGTACTTTCTTGGTAAATGGTATTTATTGAAACAAAGAGTTGTTCTTTCTATTTGCAGCCTTTAAAAACACCATGCTGATTTGATATAACTTGGCTCTTTCACCATTTAGCCGGTCTTAGTAACGAAGAGCGAAAAATAAAACTAGATTTTGCATAAAAGCACCGTAAACATTAACCTCAGCTCGAAATGTAAGAATACAAGTCGAAGACTGCAATAATAATAGACACGATATTTGTGTTAATATAAAAATGGCCGCTCTACAATACATAAAGACCCAAGACAAAATGAATTGCGCTTAATAAGGAAGAGACTGATAAATCAGAGATTAAAATGTTTAATTTGAATAAAAATACTCAGCAATATATTATTACAATGAGGTTAAAATCACTTAATTGGGTAAAGGTGGCAGTATTTTATCTGTCCCTGATAAAATAATGAGCAGGTCTGCAATCGACGAAAATAAAATCTTAATTGCCTGGGGCTACTTATCGCCAAGGGCTATAATGTGCCGGCTATAATTCATTTTAAGAGTTTTCGGCCCCGCTGTCCGGAAAACGGGAAAGCTTTCGACGTCATTCCCGCGCTTTGGCGGTTGAAACGACATTAAAATGAATACCGAACATCATGTCGCCGTTTAGAAATATCAATGGCCGCTAAAAACCTTTGCATCGGATTTGAAACAGGGGGAATATTATATTATGATGAACGAAGGGTTCTGTAGTCACGCGCAATTTTTAGGTATTACCGTTTAGTTATGTACTCAATATAATGTGTTATATGCACTGAAAAAAATGTGAAATACAAGAATAGATAATGGGTATTAACCACGCTGGCACTATTAGACGTGAAAATAATAATGACGTTCTAAGTAAATAATGGAGTTTTAAAGCGAAAGTTAATTTTTAGCGCATTTTTTTGCAAATAAAAGCTTGCTTTTATAAATGTTTTTTACTTTTAATTTATTTCTTACTTTTTAGTTACTCGACTTATCCTCGGAAAGCTCTTTGTTACCCATATTGTGGGAATGCACTAAAAATATTTAGTCCGCCATCTTGGATTTACAATAACGTCACACAGCTAACCATGTATTGTCATCAAAACTGAATGTGTATATAAAATTTAAGCTATCCTCCATCATCAGACCCTGCACACCACCTAGGAATAAAGTACTCATCAAGACGAAGCAAATGAGCCTAAACTAGATGTGGTTACGTCATTTTCACCTTCCAGGCCCATCATCGGATCCTGGTCACCATCTAGGATTAAAGTACTCTTGAAGCAAATCAAACGAGTCCAAACTCGAAGAGGTTACGTCATTTTATTACAGAATTCCAATGATCACCTTCCAACTCCATCATCAGACCCTGGTCACCAACAAGACAAACATAGCAAGTTAAATAAAAGCTTGTGATAACGAAAATTAAAGTACTTAATACGCTATAATCGTTTATATATATCGTAGCAAGCTGTCAAAGCATAGACCCCTGTTTATCTAAGGGGATTTCTGGAATAACCCGTATTTTATCATATTATTCAATATTTTATTAATTGCAATACTGGCTTTTTAAAAATAAATTACCTCTTTGTAGGTACTTATCCGTTTTTACTGTATAGGTTTACTGTATACGTTTTTTCTGTACTAAGTTACAGAAAAAAACGTACCTACTTTCTGAGCACGATGACAGTCAAATCAGATAAGTGACTAGAAGTGCCCAAAGTAAATAATTGGCGTTCCGCTTTAGCCCTTACGAGCGGAACCCATAAAGAAATATGCTAAGTTAAAAAATGGCCAAAAACGCTTTTTAATTTAGTCGAGAGCGGATTTCAGTGAGCACGCGTCAAGAGCTTCTAACTATTAATCTTGCGGATGTTTCCCGAAACAATTTATAACAAAGGCACTGTGAGCTTTGCAAATTGCGACGTACAGATTAGACGGGTCAGTAATATAACGTTCTAATGTTAACAAATGATCGGATACGTACGGCTGCTGTATTGTAGTTAGTTAACAAAGGCCCACTTTGCGTAAACACGGGCGGACCACCTCATGGATGGGTCTAAAATAACAATAATACGGACAAGTTACATTTGCTACTTAATACTTGGGTTTTAAATAAATGATAGTTACGTGTAGACGTATTTTAGAAATGTGACACAGCTACCGACATTAGTGTCATAGACAACATATTGCAAAGCTTTGTAAAATTGAATATTTACATACATAAATATGAGTACATACGTACTTTTTCTTAAAATAAATCATCATCCATACAGCACCATTATTTTTGAACTCAAAAGATGCTTATGTAATAAAATGTTACAAGAGCCATCTTTACAATAAATAAAAATCTAATTATAACTGAGGTAGAGACTACAATAAAATTTCAATAATAGCTAGGTACTCAATGGCAGACCGATTGAAGTAGAACGAACGAAAGAAGTCTATAATTATAGATTTTCTTCGTTAGCATCGAATGCCCTTCAAACTTGTCTAACAGCATCCGTAGTAGCTGTTTAAGCAAGTTCAGCTCACGAACAGACCGAGTTGAAACAAGAAACATTTTTTTTTTCATTTCAGTGAGTTTATAACTTCTCACAATAATCCCAGAATTGTGTTCCGTTTCAAGACGGTTGTTCGTACACTAAACGAGAAGGAACAAAACAAATTCGATCATAGTTACATATTCATAGGTATTAGAATGTGCAAGTTTTCTCACAATGTTTCCCTCTCTGGGTAAGTGACATAAATACGTACTTAATTTGAAAGCTCCAGAGGTATGGACTCGTTTTCACGCAGTACCCTTTGATTCCACAACTTCGATAACGTTTAATTTAGCAGGCGCGTAGTACGTCTCTTAAAACATAAATCATTGAGGATGCTCCACACTATTTGACCGGCAAACGCATGCAACTCATCGCTCTGGCAGTAGTTCGATAGAATAGTTTCTGCTAGTCATGTGCCTGCAATTAAAGTTGGAAACAGCCATGTGGCTGAACGCCCGTCAGGGGCTTGGATACTTCGCTGACGGTCCATCAACCGTTCACTTACTGCTGGTTCGATTACCTATGATTAATGAGGGTATGAAGAGGATAGATAAAGAGGATATGAAGAATATGACTATTTCAATGAAGTAAATTTTGTTATTTTTTAATTTCAGCCAATATTGCGTGACAAACCTTTTACTTACACAGCTATGCATAGTGCGAATTGACCATTCTAAGTGAATTTGTTGATAATTATTTTTTATTACTTTAGTATTTCAGACATTTATTTACATCTTTTCTTTCATACAAAAGTAGGTACTGACTAAACATACAATATGCTTAACAGAAAACAAGTCTCCCTTAAACTATATTAAATTATTTTAGTTGTCGATCGCCCATGGTATAGGAAGGTATGTCAAGTCTTTTCTTCTAGACAAAATTAAATTTAAAACAAACATTAAATTATTAAATTATTATTATTCAAACTCCAAATGATTAAAATATATAAGTTCCAAAGGCCGTATTTAAAAAGAAAGTTATACTTAAAACTATTTCCTTGTATTGAGACTATTGAGGTTAAACATTTAATAAAACATAAATTACCTACAAGCAAAAAAGTCTAAACAAAATCAAATTGCTTTAAAAACTCGATCGCATCCACGCCTAGTGGTTTTGTCGGAGCTTTCAGAGTTAATCAAACGAGCAATCTTCCAGATCGTAGCCCCTGAATTAGGCCCACTTTGTATCTTATTACAAAGAGAAGTTCAAAAGCAAACGGGAAAGCAACGCCCTCCATTCAAGTACAGTAATAAAGCTAGGCGACAAAGCATATTATCGCAACGTCTTAGTGTTGTGCGAAAAATGTATCGGGTTTTGGTCTTGTTTTTCTTTTACTTTCAGACAATTTTTTTTTTAATAACGACGCCAACTTATTTTTACAGTTTTATAAATATTAAAGTTTTAGATAACCTATAGCTGATAACTCCATGTAATATTAAAGAGACTGACGTAAGTACCTTTTATAGTTTGTAACTCATATTATTAATATTATATTAACGTAAGAACCTATTTTCAGTTAAATACCTAATGAATAATTTCGTACATCTTTGGTTAAAGTTGAAGTCTTTAAGCTTGACTTAGGGCGACTTGCAGCATTTTATTTAAATCTGGATTACATTTAATCTCGATTTAGCGTCATTCTGTTGCTGTCAGATATTGCGTGATGACAGAGACAGAATGACGCTAAATCGAGATTTAATGTAATCCAGATTTAAATAAAATGCTGCAAGCTACATATGTACCCTTAAAAACGAAAACTAAAATCTCTTTATTTAAACCATAAACAACCAACTAGGCATCCCATGTAGGCCTGGGACTTAAAAATAATGTGCCAACTGTGGTCCTTACCTAGCATATCGTAAAATTCAACTAATGGTATATCGGGTATTTGATTGAGTATGTGATTGTGTAGGCGACCAGCTAGCCACTTGTCACTACTTTTTCACAATTTTCTATCTAACCCAGTACCACTTTTATTTTTGGCTAAATGTGGTTGAAGGAGCTTGCTGCCTCTGACACTGCCTACCCCTGGGTTAACGAGCGTGCTGTTATGTTTAAAAGATATCTAAGATGAACAAATCAAATTCCTAATTTAGGGCACAATGCACCTGTGAACTAATGGTAGCTTTTCCGAGATTAAGCTGCCAATACCTTTATACTACTGTCATTTTGTTATCATTTTGATTCAAAAAGTTTGGAGCGACCCAAGCCCATATTAACCGACATTAAAAAAAGTACTTATCTCTTGAAGAAAACTGACTTCCGGACATACACATTTAAAATCGTGCCAAAACAGAGTATAAAATTTTACTTAGTCTCGCATACATATTATTTCATAAATATTTATAACGAAAAATATTTCTATCTATAACCCAAGAATTTAATTTTATTATTAGTTCGAACCGTACAACCAGCTATTGTTTTTTTATTACATGTAGAATGAAACAATATGCTTATTGCAGCCTAATACACATTTGAACAATAAATAGTGTATCGAGGATTTTAAATTCGACGGCTTAAATACTAAACCGCTGGGACTGTAATGCGGTATTTACCTAGATAAATTCAGCCAGCCTGATCACTGCCGGCCAGGCTCACCTGAGGTTTAATTACGAGGATAGTGCGTCCGCGAGATAAAACACTGAATCTAGGTCACTGGCCAGCCCGGGCTAGGCTAGCTTAGCGTCTAATAAATACAGCCAGCGTTCATTTAGCTGCTCTTGACGTGGTTTAGCAAATTAATTTTAGAATTTACGGGGCTAGTCATTATTTAATTAATAAAAAAGGTTTTAATTCTTAAGTAGGTACTTATAAATAAAGGTGAAGTGCATATCTCTAAATCTTTGAACTTATTGTTTATTTTAACTAGTATTTTACAGAAATATTCCTTCGTAAAAAATACCATTAAGTACAGCAATAAACTCATTGAAACGTTATTTTCTAACAAGATTTTAAGGAATGTTTTCTAAAATAATCTTCAAATGTTTAGTGCTAATACTTAAGAAAAGTCACTAAACCATCAAACTAAGCCTCGTGAAAACTACAAGCAAATAACAAAGTAAGAAGTTATATCTTGAAAATCTCTCGATGTTATTTCCGCCAAAATTGCACACCAAGAATTTTGCGCTCCATTAAAACCAGTTCCGGCAAAAATCCTCCACCAAACCGAGCAGCCTAAGAGAAATGTTCTTTTGAGAACCAGAAATTCTCAATAGTCACTCGGCGGCGAAAGGAGTCGTTCAACTTGTAAGTTCAGATTGGACGCAAAGGAACCAGCCGTACAATAATAGGGACCGTCCGGGATAATGGCTTATTCAAATTTAACGGCGGAAAAACCGCACTTCGGAAAGCGATAGGCGCCCCGCGCACCTGCGCTTCAGAGCCTTTTAGCATAACTTGCTGCGCTGGTCAATTATTCTATTCAATAAGTAGGTCCTTTTAAACGTACAAAAAGTATAACAGGGTATTTTATGTTTTTACGTTACGTGCGAAACGAAAATTGATGTGCAAAAAAAAAAAATTTCATGGCAACACGGACTAGTAAAAAAAGGTTTAGTAGATATTGGACCTATTCGCAAAATGGCTTACGCCAAAAAAAACGACCTATTCTCGAAATGACCTATTCTTAAATAGACCTTTTCGCATAATACCTCATTCTGCAAAAGACTCATTCCTACAATGCCTTATTCTCGAAATGACCTATTCTTAAAAGGACTGACTTTTTAAAATTCCTATTAGCTTTAAGTTTAACAGCAAATAATTGGTAACCTATAAGGTAATAAATGATTTATAAGCATTATTTTTATATTTTCGGCATAAAGCCAATAATTAGTATTTGATGAATAGTTTTGAATTCATAGACTTTTCATATCATGTTAATGTTATGACGATAAATTAATTTATCAATAGTCGAGTTCATTTGACTTAGCCACGAAGATAATAAATTATTTACATGTATTTTTTTCTTTTTTTCTGCAAAAACCCTTATAGCATCACATATACATGAATCATTTTACGTTACTGGTTACTCAAAATTTCCTTGTTTATGATCAAAAAACAAAAATACATATTTTTACCATAAGCGAACACTTACATAAATATAGGCCATTTCAAGAATATGTCCTTTTAAGAATAAGTCTTTTAGCGAATGAGTCCAAAGTATAATAAGGTATTTTTCGAATAGGGCATTTTTAGAATGAGGGATTTCGCGAATAAGTCCAGAAACGACTGCAGGTCATTTTGCGAATAGGTCCAATATCTACTAAACCTAAAAAAAGAAGGACTCCGCGCCACTAACTAGACATTGAAGCTCCTCAGGTGCTCCACTTGACACGCAACTTACGTCACACATTGACATAATAAGTGCTCCACATGACAGATATCCGATATCTGGTATCCATAAGTATCTCACTCACACATGCATAAACGTGGCTTCACGCTATAGTATGATAGCGTGGAGTCCTTCTTTTTTTATTAGTCCGTGCATGGCAATAATTTTTTAGAACTTCATAGGGCTATTACAAAATTCAAGCAATTTGGCTGCAAAATGTCAGTAATATCAGTAATATAAAAAAAAAAATTAAGCGTGTCTCATTGTTTGTTTGAGCTTCTTTAAAGTTGGAAAAAAACGTTATTTTCCCATACCCCTCTACGTGGATGACCCAAGAGGAACATAAGCTACAGTTTACGCCGATAAAATATCTCATTACCACACCACAATTAGAATATTTTGGAATAACTCATATTATCTACTTATTCAAATATGTATTCCAAATCGTCTTACCATAATATTTTAAGATGGCGTAGATATGCTTTGCAAATTAATTATACTCGAACAGCAGGCATGAAAATGGGAATAATTTAATGACATAAAAGAGAATGTAAGTCTGTAGACAGATATCCCCTCTTTTCATTCCCAGAGACGGAAGGCACCGTTATTAGAGAAACTTTTACAGCCACCCGGGAACAACTCGTAACGTCCCAATCCCTCTTTCGATTTACTCAGACTATTTACCTTGGATGATGGCTTCGAGAAAAATATGTAAAGTTATGGCGCCGGTGTCCCGCGCGACTTGATTTTCCGGGGAAATTGGAATCGATGATGGTATGTAAACGCTGTTACCCCGAGACCGATAGCTTTAAAATTTGAAATATCAAGTGTTTAGTTGATCTTCGGTATAGAAGCGAGAATTTGCTGCCTCATGTGAATTATTTCACTTTTGACCTTTGTTCAGATAATCTTTACCCACTTCTTTTATTTACGTAATAAAACATATGAACTGACATGATGCAAATTAGTCTATAACTTACTTTTTCTGATGACAGTTTATATGACCCTTAAGGTGTCTACTAGGTACGTATTTACACATTAGTACCTATGCACGAATAAAATGTGTCCTTTACAACAATTTTACGTACCTTTAGTAATTAAAGTAGAGAAGGAAGTACCACTAGTTCGGCGATGAGAAAAAAGTAGTGTGGTCACTATAATAAATTTGCTGGTCAAATATATATAAATATAAATATTCAACATCACATACATTGATCTGACTCCGAAGTAAGTAGCTTAAGCACTTGTGTTACGGATATCAGAAACAACAGTGGTATTACAAATATATACTTAAATATTGGATATTAACACCCAGACACAGAACAAACACAAGTATTCATCATACGAATGTTTGTCCTGGGTGGAGATCGAACCCACAACTCTTGGCGCATGGGGCAGGGTCACTACCGAATGCGCCATCGAGCTTGTCAAAGCGTACTAAGTTAACGTTTCAGGTTGCCAACGGGACAGACGGCTAGAAAGGAGATTGCAGTGCAGCAAAATCATGTTTATCTATTTCTTTTCTTAAATAACAATATAATTTTGATTGTAACATAAAAACGACATAGGTACGTATTATGTTACAAACAGGTTGTTACCCTATTTTGTGACATCATTAACTCTGAAGATCTCGATGTCTTCAAAGAAGCTTTTAAATCGCGATGACGCATCAATCTACTCCAACTCCAATATAAGACGAATAAAACGATCAGTCCGTAAGATGTTAACGGAAAGAGCCCATTGTCAATTATAATTCCTCCCGATAAATAAGATTAAATCAGCCAGTTCGGCATTCGCTTTCCCATCAAATTAACAATAAATTACGCTCGCTAATGCCTTCTGTCATTAGGGAGCAATTAATCAAAAAGCGAGCAATGAAAGCCTCAAAAAATAAGACAGTGATAAACATCATTGCTTATTCTACGCCACAATGCTATATAGGTAGTTAGTACTTCCACAGGATCATTGACACACGTGTTTTACATTCCTGCGGGTATATCGTACACGATATAATTTTAAAAATTAAAATTGCTAGGTACCCCAATATCTACTTACGCAAATTTTATAAGATTCATACATTTCAAGAAAATAATGCTACTACTATTAATATAGACAACACAAGCGATTCGATCGGATTCCATGCCCCGTCGCGACAAGTAAATAGTCGGATACAAAACAAGTACCTACCTTGCTTCTGATTTCTACAGCACAAATATTCTAGTTCTAGATCTTTGGATTATTCCAATTCAGATCAGTGCAAATGATGTTATCTTTTTATTAAATATTAATAAGAAATCTCTTCATGATCACTTTGAAATCTATTAACATCACCAAGTATCTACTTGAATTCTAATTCAAGCAAGCAAAATTAGGATTATGATGATAAAAGGAAAATATATGTTAAGTCCAACAAGACAATGACTGAAACTAACAAACAAATATTACAGATTTCCTTATTTATCTATGTTCCAGTGATAAAAACAATTACCTCTGGTAAGACAATACAGGTAGTGTACATTTAAGGTCACATATTATGTATCCAAACAGTTCATAGCTAGAATGGATGCTATAATGCATAACAATAAGTTACAAACTAAGTTGTGAAGACAATGTGTATGCATGTATGCAAATACAGCAAATTTAGTCTCTTTGCCTAATACAATGTCAACACATTCTTACTTTTAATTGTCAATAAGACTCTAATGCAGTGATGAAAATAAAAATGTGTTTAAGGTCTGAAGCGCGCTTTTTAATAATGATTTTCAAGTGGTCTAGTAGTAGATATCCTGCCTACAAAGCTCTATGTCACATGTTTTATCCCTACTAAGGGATATCGTTAATATTATAGATGTGGTCACTATTCAAGTTTCTGCAACTTGAAAATATAAATTTAATGTAATATAAATACAGTGTATACCTACTTAACTGGACTGTAGTAAAACTGTAAAAGAAACTTGACGGTGAAATAGGTGAAATTGATTTTATTTTATAGATGAATTCTTACTCTCCACTAGTAATCTATATTATACCTATTACACATATTGTAGGTATATTATGTGTAAACAAAGTATTCATTACATCACAGGTACTTATCCTTAACTTATTTCAATTATTTACATTGAAACATGATGCCCAAATCAGTCCATCTAAATCCAGAGTCCGGAAGTTAGGTAAGTATACAATTCAATTCAACACACACATTCAAGCCTTTTAAGTACTTGTTGTATTATACCCTCCGACTGAAATGTCAATTATATTTTTCCACTTGAATACTTTTCTTCATTCATAGGAAAAGGGATAATCTATAAGCCATATTCCAGGATAGATGGGAACATATTGATACAGGAACAACGGAAGGATCTGTAAAAGTAAACTAAATGTATTTTAAGGTATTGAATAGATGAAAAAGCTAAGAAATAATATTACAAACACATGTAGCATACTTAAATTACCAGAATTTTTAAAAATTCGGTCAGAATAAATTTGAAAAGCTTTGAGTTACAATTAATGAGACTTTTTGGAATTCAATGGTAGGGTCGTGTTTTTCTTAATTTACATAACATTGCTAATGCTTGCACTATGTAAAAAGACTGACACTACCTCTAAACAATATAAATGTATAATAAATATTAGCGTTAACTTAGGTAGGTATACTTCTTCCACATTTTGCGGTATTAAAATTGGTAGTGCTAAAGTTCATGTAGTTAAATTAACTTGTTTTCTAGAAACATTAATCACACATGCCACAAAATTGAAAATTCGGTCTCTCTCTGAATTCTAGATGCAGAAATAATAATTTAACTCAAGTTGCAGCAGTCACGCAGTAGGTATTAATGGTTACAAAACATGGGTAGACTGCGGAAACTGCTTAAACCCGTTGTGAAACATTCGACAGATCTTGTAGAAAGTCACCTTTGTCCCATTTCATAAATGGGCCACTACATTCAAACCACTTTATAAAGTAACTAAGACATCCAGCGTTCCATATGGTTATATAAAAGAGTACAATAATGTCAATTTTATAGAATAAATTATTAGTTTTCTAATATCGATCGACTACGTTTGGTGTCGGTATGTAATAAAAAATGGAGCAAACAACTCACGTTTGCCGGGATCGCTGCGAGCTACTTTCACCGACACAATTCTAATTGGAACAATTCGGGAAACACTCAAAAAACAAATCCACTTGGAACCGTAAAGTCGATAGTTTTTTGTTTTTATTTAGCGCAAATCACAAGAAACAAATCGCGAAAACGAACGAAATAAATTTTGGAGGCGGCGCTAGTGTACTAAATAAATGTGAAATTGACGTTTCTCCAAGTAGTTGCCACAGCATAAAAATATTATTTTTTGGTAGATTTTAATGAAATTTATGTTTTGTCTTAAAATAAATATAAATATCTTTAATAAACTTACATACTACAAAGATTTATATCTGACATACTTCGCAGACTTTTTAATCGGAGATCACAGAACGTTCTGCGTATAAATGATGTAAGATGCAATATGATATTTTAGAACAATAAATACACGTCTCATGTCGTCCTATGTAGGTCTGGGATGGGATGGGACTATAAAGAATGTGCTAATGTGGCATGTGAGTTTTGGGTAGGTACCTATGTCATTGTGTACGCGACGAGCTGGCCACTTGTCACTTTTTCACAATTTCCTATTTATCAGCCCAGTTTTATTTTTGGGCTGAAAGTAGTTGTCTTGCCCCTTTGACTGCTTACCCTTCGCGGATAACGGCCTTGATGTATTATATGTATGCAACATACATACAACAACATACACAGGCCCGTTGGTCAGAGACCTTAGCCACGAAACCGAAGGTCGCGGGTTCGAATCCCGCTAGGGGAAAATGTTTCGTGTGATGAACATGAACATTTGTACTTAGTCATGGATGTTTATAAACGTATTTAGGTATGTCTCTTCGTTCACCTAGTATCCATAGCACAAGCACAAGCTAAGTTTGGGACTAGGGAATTGGTATGTCAGTCTGAAGAATTTATTTATTTATTTACATTAGTTAAAGGCTGTTCAATTAATATTAAAACTGCAGATAGTTAATTTACATGTAACATTTTGCCCACATGATGTCAAAATTAAAATATTAAAATAACTTGTTGGTCTAGTAGTAGCATGCGCCGCCTAAGGACCAAGAGGTCCCGGGTTCGAATCCTGGGTAAGGCCAAAAATTTGTGACTGGGTATTTCAATATTGAAATTATTCAGTAACAGCCCGGAGTTAGGAGGTTGGCGGTTTAATCACCCCACGGGGGTTAAGTACGACCCCACTTGGTAAGCACGACCTTGGTCCTGCGTCTAACCTATCTCCGGTCATGTCGGGTGGCCGTCTCACCGGAATATGATAGTGTAGAAACAGAGAGTGCAGCACACAAGTGTGAACATAAACAATTGTGCACTATAAAATATCTCCTTCGTAATTGGCTATTATATAAAATCCTCGTTGAGATTAGCCGCCGTAACCGAAATCGGTTAAATAGGATATTATAATTATTACTATTAAATATTTTAAATATTTAAGATAACGGGAATGGTTGATTTATTCAAACGAATACATATAAAGATAGATATTTTAATATTTATAAACCAAACGCGTATAAATCTATGTATAAAATATTTGGACTGCACAAAAATAAATTATGTACATCATTTTATTTATTTTACCTAAATCTATAAATGCAAAAATAACAAATTGGAAAATTCAGTCTTACTTACGATAAAGAACATCATATCACGTTAAGATAGCTGAAATAATTATAAAAGAGCTTAAAATAACTTATCTTTTATAATTATATTATCTTTTACTAATTTAAGAAGGTAAATAATATGATAGTCTTAAAATGTGCTTGCTTTTTTATATCAATATCAATCGATATTCAGTAGTCTCGCAAGCATAGTTTCAAGATTCTCAAAAATGGTTAAATTTCTCTGCAATTGATACATTCATAAAATTGCTGAGCTACTATTTCTTAATAAAATTATTGTATCTAAAACCAATCCCTGTACATTTCCGGTACTTAATTAGAGTTTGTACTCTTAGGCTTTAATTTCTATCATTTAATTTATATATTGTTTTTAGATTGAAATGTTTTAAATTTGAGTAATTAATGGGGCCCTATTATTTTACTACCTTTAGCATTAGATCAAATTAGAAAAATAATAGGGCACCATTTAGAATCTATATACTTTTATTTGATTGAGAAAGCATCAGATGAAAGTCATTGACCTAAATTGCCCTTTACAATGAAAAAGAGATTATATTGGCAAGTTTGGGATACTAAAAAGAAATTGTGCATTACCTATTGCATCAGTTATATACTGGCCATTGATGGAGCATGACAAAAACTCCTCCATATCCTGTATTTAATTATGCTTATAAAACCAGGTACTATGACAAGCAGTGAATAACATACTTTTTTATTTTTATATATCGCTGCGGTAAGATGCCAAAAATATTTTTTTAAAACAATTAAAGGTGTATAATTCAGTCAGTGGAATTGACCAGGACAGAGTTTGATACGAATTCTCACGACTACTACTAATAAGGAGGTTAGTTAACAACGGCTATATCTATCTACCAGGCAAGCCTGGCAAATTTATGTATAGTTATAGACTATACTACTTGCTGTGTGGCTATGTACCTGTGTAGCTTGTATTATAGTCTTTACTCTTTTGTTATTCCGTTTTCCAATCTTTCTCATACCGGCTATATCTGTAAATAGTAGTTTCGAGCCTCTTGTTCAGCCTTTTTTATCGTCGTTTGGCAGTAAAAACCCCGGAAGTCGCATTTGCTTATTTTTTTTTATTTGTTTTAAGTGACATCAGAGTTATTTAGCCACGACATATTTAAATTCGTACGATTATGTACCATTAATTACAATGATTCTTAAAAAAATAACATTAAACACTAGAATCCATAATTTTTTTTCAGGAGGCAGTTTTTTCTTCCTTCTGTAAAATTTTGTCAAAAGCATTTACGAGGTTCTCACTGCCGAAATGCGTTATATTATTTTCTTAAGTAAACTATCTAAATAGAGTATACAATTGTACTTGTTTACTAGTTACTAGTAAACCTTTTTAATATATAATTAACGGTTAGTGCTCTAATTTTGTCGACAGTATTAGGTGATACATTAATGACTTGTACCAGTTTTTTTTTGGAATTTCGCAATACTAAAATGCGGTGTGCGATGCATACGCATACCAACGTCCATTATTGAATTTACTTTTTGACATTTCATAGTTTTCGCACAAGCGTTACTGACCCACTTGGTCTGCGTGAAGTAGGTCACTTAATCCAGGAATTTCTAGTGCTTACAACATTCTGGGAGTTGTGAGTAACCTAGTGGCGTAACATATAGGGTAGGGCAGATATAGAACTGGGGGATAGACCCCAGCATAAAAATCGAATATTGTCATTAAGCGAGGAGCCCAACTGGTTAAATTGGCACGGGCCCCGTAGGGGACCCCGGAAGCCCATGGGCAAATGGGGCCATATCTTTCATCAATTTCAGTTATTTGCACTTTAGCCAGTTAAGCATCCGAAAACGTCACTTCACGCTTTCGTATTTCTATAAAAACAGTACGTATCGACAGATTTTAAAAAATATGGCAAATGCTTGGCGGGGTCATCTACCCTATTGCCACAAGCCTCAACCGATACAGCGAGTACAGGTAGGACACTGTCGCGTCAGGCGAAGTCCACGCCGGTGTCGAGCAGGTCCCTGATGAGCACGGTCGCGCGCCGCGGCAGCACGCGCAGCAGGTGGCCGAGGTACAGCAGGTGCTTGGGCACGGACGCCTCGGGGTAGTCGCGGCGCACGCTCTCCAGGATCGACGCCGCCGCCTGCGACGACGTTATCGTGCCGAAGTAGCTGGGGATTCTGCAACCGATAACCATGTAGGTACATGACAACCAATACCGACAACCCGTATCATCACCCCTGAATTATCCTAAATATTATTGCTTATCGAAAGAGTTCAGAGGCTGAGATCTGTCCTAGGCAGAATAAAGTGATATTATGATTATGATGGAAAAAGTACATACATACATAACAACACGCCCATAATCCCCGAAGGGGTAGGCAGAGTCAAAGGGGCAGCAGGCCCCATTAACCACATTCAGCCAGAAACAAAACTGGGCTGGGTTAGATGGAAAATTGTGAAAAAGTGGTGGCAAGTGGCTAGCTCGTGGCCTACACAATCACATACCCGAAACCCCATATACTATTAATCGCCTTTTACGACATGCTAGGCAAGAAACACAGTTGGCACATTCTTTTTAAGTCCCCAACCAACATGGGAAAAAGTAGATTCTGACAATTAACACTATTGGTACTTTTTTAAAATTCCAGACCAACAATTTGATTTTCATAATAGATAATGACTAAATTGGTTAGAACTAAATTGTTGGTTTGATATTTTCATTTGGTACATATTTAAGGATATTGTCTGTAACCTATATTATTAATTTGTTTTTAGTAAAAAATCATTAAAAAACGAATACAAAAGGACCCTTACCTTAATCTCAAATCAGTACTATCATCGCTGACAATGAAAGGATAGATATGCACAAGAGTGACATGGACACCATCAATCTTGTTTATCCTCAAGTCTTCCATCAGAGACTCGGCCAAGCCCTGGACTGCGAACTGGGCCACACTGAGTGGCATCTGGTCCTTAATGTAGCTGAGGCCAGCCACTGAGGTGAGGGCTACAATATGTCCATTTGTCTTTGCCTTCATATCTGGCATGAATTGATCAATCAGCTGGAAAAAGGAAATTTATTCATGTAGTCAATGTCAATCATCAACACCTGTTATTTACTGGTAATAAATATTATACAGTACAGAAAATAAAACAACTAAGACGCTTACCAGTATAAATTGCAAAACTTGTAATTTTTTTTTTTAAAACAGTCCTCAAATCAAAACTAGGCACTTAAGCCTTGTTGAAATTCCTATAACTTCTTAGAACTTACATATATGGATATAATTGTTGCCTTAAATATATTAACCATATTCCATACCATAAAAAAAACATGCATACCCAAAAGTAGGATGTCAGCGTCAGATCCAATGTTCCATGAATATCTTGAGGTGGCTGCGTTAATAAAGATCTTGGGCTCGGAATACCACAGCAATAGAGGAGCATGCTGACTGAACCCAAGTCTTTCTTAATTTGTGCGGCTAGATTGCTGATATTTTCCTTCTTAGTGATATCGCAGAGGTAATTAATGGCTGAACCACCCTTTCTCTTTATACAATCAATAGTGTCTTGGTTAGTGCTCTTGTTTTTGTCGACACAGATAACTATTGCCCCCAGACTGGCCAGCTGGAGAGCTATCTCACGGCCTACCCCTCTTCCAGATCCGATCACCTGCATGAAAAAAGTACTTGTAACCTTTCTGCTATAAAACTCTTAAGTAGTTGAAAGAGTCGGAACTGATAACTTTAAAAATATAAAATTGCAGCAAAACATAATAATTATACATACATACATAACATCACGGCCATAATCCTCGAAGGGGTAGGCAGAGTCAAAGGGGCAGCATGCCCCTTCAACCACATTCAGCCAAAAATAAAGCAGGGCTTGGTTAGATGGAAAATTGTGCAAAAGCAGTGACAAGCAGCTAACCAAGAGCCACAGTTGGCACATTCTTTTTTTTGTCCCAGATCAACATGGGCCAAGTCCCAGACCAACATGGAATTAATTAGACCAACATAATAATTATGAAATCATCAATCCTGTACTGTTATCTATCAACGAAAATATTATATGCCAGAATGTTGGTATGTTTTTATAGAATTCCGATTATTCATAATGAAATTAAATATTAATGAATAGAATATGTCAATACCTAGTACATATATATTTAGAAAAACATTTTCCTAGACGGGATGATTCAGATCTGATGTAGATTCTATCTGCCAATATAGTACTTTATTTAAAAATATCTTCAACTCAGATCATTTTAGTTTTCAAGGACAGATTTCAAAATCAAAGTGCTTTAAAAATTTAATTTAGTGAAATGGTCTTACCAGAGCGGTCTCCATTTTTACAGACTTCATAGGTGGTGGCTTAAAAAGTTCATAAGTGGCCCGCAGTACTGCACAGATGGCATTCACCACCACCCAGGATATGTCGACCATCAAAATGCACAGAGAATATGTCCGGAGCAACATCTTGATGGGAAACATAAAAGTCATCAGTAATCCCAATATGTTATCAAGCAAACGGATTTCCTGAAATAATAATAAATATAATATAAATAGCAGCACAAATTCCAATAATTTTCTGAAATTCTCAACTTTCTTTGTACTTAACAAAGAAAGAAATGATAATAACAAAAAAGATGATATAAGTAATTAAAAAAAATTAAGATAGCTCCAAGTTGGAAAATAAACTTAACTTACCATTTAATTAAGTGAATCAGTTAGAATTTATTTGAATTTTTATATACTCCTGTTGTGGAGAAGAAAAATAAATTATAGTAAAAAAAAAATGTGCAATCCTTAACAATAATTTGTTTATTCCAGCTGTTGTTAAGTTTCATGGGCGAGTAACAACCAGATATATGAAACAGATCCGCTTGACCACGATTAGCGTTCATATAATATTGATTAAATAGATAAAATATATGTATATGTGTATGTATATTGATAACTTTGATGAATGTTATCCACATGCACTTGGTTCTACATCGCATAACCTGTACATGACGACACAGATTGGATTAAAGGCTTAAAATATTAAGATAAGCAGGATGCAAGTTGAGTATTAGATGAAATAATTGTGGTTACGGTACTAATTACACAAAATCTTATAATTAAAATACAATAAATACCCACCAAATCAAAAAGTTCAAAAGTTGGGGCGCATTATTTTAACGCATTGTTTTAACAAAGCTGTCACCAAGTTTGTGGCTGTCACAAGTTGTCAGTAGGCAACTCTATAAGATTATGACAGTGACATTAAATTAATATCGATGGATCGTTAAATTAGTAAAACAATCATTGTTTAATGTTTTGACTTTTCTTTTCCCTCCCTAATCTTTTGGGCGTGATGAATGTATTGTAAATATACAAAATACCTAGTATTTTGTATTTTTCAGTCTACGTAAAATCTAATTCCATATTACCCCAATGGCGTTCGTGTATCAAGGGGACCCGGATTTAGAAGCAAAGGCTAAAAAAGGTAAAACTCAAACCTGTCTTTTGTCATGCTATGTTGTAATGATTGAATGATTGTTTTGGTATCAAAACCCAAAACGATATTCTTAGTTTGTCAACATTATATTTACAGCTGCTGAAAGGATATCAGAAAACATGCACATAGTAGCGAACGAGCCGTCGCTGGCGCTGTTCAGGCTGCAGGAGCACGTCCGGAAGGCTCTGCCCCCCATGGTGGAGAGACGCGTGGAGGTCACCAAGCTGCAGCACGAGCTGCAAGGAAGATGCTACGACGTGGAGTATGCATTGAGGTGATGTGAAAAATATAAGTAAAAATTATCCATAGTTTCAGCAATGCCCTGCAAGCTGGCTCAGAGCATACTAAATATATTAGCTATTCAATCATAATGATTTTGATAAATAAATTGCTAACTTCTCAACCAACATTTGAGAGACAATAGCAGTGTTTCAAATGTGTCATACAATAATTGCATTTATAAAAAGTACCATGAAATATTTGAATTTATAGTATTTATTATTTGGTATGTTAGATGATCAAAGCATATTTCACTAGTTCACTGTTTTACTTGAAAAAATTGCTAAGTTATTGCTACCATTTCAAGGCCACATTGTTACATTAGAAAATGTAAATAATCATTTATTTTGTCATTTCAGTGCAGTGAAATCAATGGATGGTGCAGCCACCAGTTTCAAGAATATCCAGGATATGTTAAAACAATCAATATTTTTAAAACAACAATTAAAATATGAAGAATCTAGGCGAAATAAAAAAGATTCTAATTCAGTTTACAAACGTCTATCTGCTCACATTGTTCTTGATTTACCAGACTTGTCCGAATTCTCCATGGTGAGGGAAACTACCAACAGGATTGAGAATATGATGGCTCATGCTAGGGGCTCCACAGCAGAACTGCATAGGTCTCATACTACATTGCATTAGTTCATTCTTTGTGTGGTTTAGTCATTAACTATCTAGTCCAGTCATAATTTTTAATGTCATTTTATGTATAGTTTAAGGCTTGTGATAAACAAGATTGTTAAAGGCAATCTTAGGCATAAGGGCTTTACTAACAAACTGTATTCAAGGTGTGTGGTCACTTTAATGGTGATGATTGTCTCAATCCAATTTATTAAAAGGTTAACAATGGGACAGGCCTTATAAAAGTTACCATTGACATACAGTGAAAATCTCCGTCTTCAACCTTTGATTATTTTGAATTGAAGCAGATAATTTCACTTTAGTAATGTATTATACTTATTTATTGTGGGTTGTGAGGATGATGAATGGTACTAAAAAAAATTATTTACCCACAGTCAGATTAAATAATTCTATAAACCTAGTATCACATAAGATTTAAAAGTCATAGGTCATCATCATATATTAAATGACCACTCTAATGTGTATATCAGATCAATGTTAGGTTTATAGAATTGATTGTTCTGTCTGTATATACGCTGATTTTTTGTATGTAATTGAAATACAATAGGTACTTGTATGCTTGCTTGGTGTTATGTACTGGTGATCTGTGTGTTGTAAATAATCATTCAGTATTATTATATTTCTAACATCACTTAGTTATCAGAATTAAAAGTTCCATTATGTAACATAACATTTTATTAATTTTTAACAAACACTAAACCTAATTACTTTAAGTGCTAGCTTATTAATGGAAGGAATGCTTTGGTGCGTATGCTTACTATTACTTCACTGGGTAATTGCAAACCAAGCTATATTTATTTAGCTTTTTCATGTAATGACAAATTTAAATAATTAACACTTTTAGTTTTGAATCTTATGCTAGGATTGGTTGTTGATATTGAAAATAATTACCTCCTTTCCAATCTGACGTGATTCCTCTGAATTTATTTATTTATTATACATACACATTATCAGTAACGGTTAAAAAATAAACAATATGCAAAAAAAAAAATATTTAAGGCATGATTCGAAAGTGTGTTTACAAAGTGGGGAAAAGAAAAAAAACACTCTTTAATTAACATAGTGCTACTCTGAATTACAATAGGTTATTTGACTAGTTTCTGAAAACCATCGCACTTTTTTTAATGATGTATAAGGAAATAACATTATTTATTATCATCAATTTATATACCTCGGTTTGCATGTACCTACTTCTAACATTTGATACTAACTTAAACAGCAATTCTAATAACATAATTGAAAAAATCTAATGTAATGAAGTGTGGCACATTGTCCATAACAAATACCTAACTGAAAATTATTCCAGAGAAAAAGGAATATCCCGTATGACTGTTTCTGGAGTAGACAGTAGCAAGCGTGCATACGCAAACAATATTTTTGTTTGCTCCAGAAATATTTTTATCCAGCGTCAACCTGTGAATAATATGTCTATCTTTGGAAAATTACAGACCATGGCAATTCTTTCAGCTGAGTAATATCGTACTTCTTTTCGAAGGGCAAAAGTTTGTCCATGACTTCTTTCTTCGGTTTCTTGTAAGGCTGGCGGGCAAACATATTCCTTAGACAAAACAGTGAAATTAAATCGCTAGTCGGCTTTAAACCTTGTTCATTCGTGAGGATAGAGTTGTAGATGTAGTCTATGGGTATGGCAGAGATAATGTACGAGTACACTTCTGGGTTCTCTGCCTGGAGCAGCTCCATCTTTTCGAAAATGGCGGACCAGCTCAACTCGGTATCGTAAACTTGGATGTTGACTAACACCTAAAAATAAAAAGATTGTTTATTAGATATATTTTTACTCGCAGTAGGTACTGTTGTAAAAATACATCTGGTTAGCATAACTAAAAAGCTGTATAGGTCAACCCGTCTACAGGAGGGTAAGAAGCCTATTTTTTTCTTTTAAAATAAGAAAAACTGAAACAAAAAAGTTGTTGGACATTTCACTGATACAGCCAATATGCGATGAAACCAGGAGAAGAAATCCTCAAATATTTTTACCTCTGATACGTCGTTGATGATGAAGTTCCTGAAGTATCGAGCAAACATGTAGGTGACCTCCACCTCATCCTTGAGGTGCACTACTACAGTGCAGCCCTTATTGCTGTACCTGTATGAAATGTGTATCATCTGTTAGAGCAGTAACTAACTATGCTCTGGAAGCCCTTTGTGGTAAAAAGTATTTTTATGCAAGATCGAATCGCCCCGATGTGCGCGAAGTGAGCCTAGAGCCCACTCGAGAGCAATAGGATGCCGGAGGCGGTGACATGATGAGCTAAAATGCCCCACATGATGAATTGCATGAACAATAAATGCAAATAATGTGTAGGTATGTAATACTCACCGCTCAACTAAAGCGTCCACGTGGTCGATGTCGTAAATGACCCCGTCCACCAGTATCGCCAAACGATTGGTGATCGGCAAGTGGCTCTCGACACTGTAAGCAGGAAAATATTGCACCTACCTGTAATTTAGCAGGTAATACTTATACTTAAGTATACCTATTTACTTACTTATAGGTATAGTGAAGGGTCCATTGTAAAAAATATCCAGAATTAAGATAGTATTTTTTATATTACATATTCAAACTACATATAAAACTAGGTAGGTACCTTATATGCATAACATCATCTTCTTAGCGTTATGTCCCGTGCTTAGACGGGGTCCGCTTAGACCATGACCAGGATTTAGCGAGTCTAGTAATAACATCGAAGTGACTGCCGATTTGACCTTTGTAAACCTAAGATAGGGGAACCAGACAATTTTTGGATAATGGTTACAAATCCAAAGTTGTTTAAATTTGCAGGTTTCATCACGATATTTTCCCTCACCGTCGAGCTAGTGGTATAAATACGTACCTACATAGATTTGATAAATCCAGAGGTAGATGCCCGGGTTTGAACCTGCACTCCTCGGTTAAGAGGCGCGTGTCCTTACCATTGATGGTAGCTCAATGGCAAGGACCGCTTTAGGTACCTATAATTATAACATGTTTGAATAACCCTTGCTAAAAAGGGGGATTCTTGGATTCTTAGGTAAAAGCAACAACTAACTTGCTAGAACTGATGAAGATGCCATGGCCGCGCTTCTTCAGAATATACATTATGTAGTACATGGCGCGCCTGACGGAGTACTTCTGATAAGCCGTGCACTCGTCCAGCAGAAGTATCGGTGGGGCGGCGAGGACGGCTGCCGCGAAGTGGAGCCTCGCGCTTTCGTTAGAGGGCAACTCGCATACGCGTCTATTGGCGTAATCGTGGAGCTCTGAAGATATCAATCAGTGCTGAACACGGTGGGAATGTGAGAAGCTTAGTTATATAAGTAAGAAATAGGATAGAGGCCTGTTTAGCAGATAGAACGACGCAAAATTAAGTGGGCTGATTTGACTTATGTATAGGTAGCCGTTAGCGCCATAATATTTAAGTCTTGGGCATTTCGCACCGCAAGCGGTTCGAACCACGGTGCGAATAGCTCAAAATCATTTTTGAATGGGTCAATTTAGACCGCAATGACTAACAAAGCAGTTTTCTTTCAAATGGGTGAATTCTGACAATTTTATTGTAAACGCCTAAAGACCCTAATATTTGCTACATTCTAAATTTTGAGAACAATTATGTGTTAAATACTAACAGGCGCTTTGCTTTGTAATGTGCTCCTGACATGACACATAAGGGCGTACCTAAAGCGTCTACGTAGTTTTGGATCTCCTGGTATACATAAGCGTTAGGGACGCCGCGCAGCACGGCTAGGAGTGTCAGCGCATCCGTCACTCTCATCCAGTAAGGCAGCGGTGCCCTTTCACAGCACAGGGCCACGTTCCTGGAGTACTAAAACATATATATGTACTTATCTAAATTGCTCTCGCAACATTCCCATATAGAAAACTTATATGAAGATTGAAAATGCATCAGTAGGAGGAAATCGTTCAAAAACCTGATACCTAGAGATGTGTTTTACAAAGAGTATTTGGTGTATGGTGACATCACCAATAAACTTAGTAAAGATTTTGTTATCCGTCGATAAAGAGGTGGATGTTTGGTGGGTTTTTATTACGATGGATTAATATTTGACTTGCTAAAAAGACAATGAATACCGAATGCGGCTGGTCTGTTTCTCGCCACCGGGACATGCACCACACTTGCCCAGAGCTAGGCATCTTGTACCCAGCCAAGACCTCGCACAGCTTCATGCGACCGTGCCTCTTCAGTCCCGACAGAGCAAGCACTTCGCCCTTGCTTAACCCGAAGAACACGTTCCGGAGGATGAACATATCCTGAGACTTGCTGGTCACGTTCACCGATAGCAGGTATTCTCCATACGTTACTATTTTTTCACCTGTCAATGTGCAATCTCTTTAGCCATTAGTCCCAGTGTTTATCTGTATATAAAAGTGCGTTCAAAAACAGCCTAATAGATCAAAACTTACAAGAACGGGTCATAGTGCTAGACTGTGTTATATTCCCAACCGTTTTTAAATTACCGGCCCTCTTTACAAGAAAAAAAAAACCTAACGCCCCCTTTTAATAATATATCTACCAATTTCATATCGTATTATTATTATTTATTTTTTAATCTTAACACATTTCACCATAATTTATCTGTAGGTATATTAGTTATGTATTAATAATAACAAATTAAATTATATCTGTAACTAAACTGCAATTCGTGGTCGTGGCTGATTTTATTATGTTAAATTTCTAATTAGGAAATACCATCCGACCGTCCACTTAACTGTCATAACGCTTTTGCCTCTGGGCCTGCTATCACCACCCCTTCGAAAATCTCCAGCGCCCACAGGGGGGCGGTAGTGCCCCCGTTGGAAACCTATTTGCTAGACTATGACCCGATCTTGGTCTGGGTTCACTTTAACCCATGTACGAGCAACCAGACAAACTGGCCAATTCCTTAATAATTAATTATCCCAATTTATTATGACTTTCACCAAACTAGTAGTATGAATCTGTACATTTGTAATAAGTAGATACTTATCATAATCTTCCTAGCGTAATGTCCCGTGCTTAGTCGGGGTCAGCTTAGACCATGATCCAGGATTTAGCGAGTCTGGTATTGGTTACAATAAGTAGATACTTATATAGTTTTAAAATCTTGAAGTATTACGAGTATCCCACTGTATTCAAAACTAACATCGTTTGGACTTAATTTGTGCCAACTTATCCAACACATCGGTCCTCTCTCTCCGCGCGCCCTCTGTGAGGTCCGTCTCCTCCTGTTGCCCAGTGAGCACAAACCACGACTTTATGTATCTGAAGATCCTCTTTATCACCCTGTGCTCCCACAGGAGAAGGAGCACCATGAAAACCACCGCTGTACCGATCATAGATACGACCTCAGTCAGTATACCCGACGTCCACGAAAAGTAGCTTTTGCGTTTGAAACATTTTTGCAAGACGCCGCACTTTTCTGAAGAAAAAAAAACAGATACGTTACGGTCTTGTAGATATTTCAACAAAGATTCTTTGTATCCGATCCCTCTAGGAATTTTAAACGTCGCCAGTAATTTACGTGACAGAGCCACGCTTAGCTAAATGATGACGCCTAATTAGCATATAAATGTGTAGTAGCCATGAAATTTTTGGGTTTTAAATAAAGCTTACCGCAACATTTATGTAGTATCTTAGACGAACACAAGTTTTTGGTCTTGAAGACGACACATTCACTGTTGTAGAGGAATATTTGTTTGATCTTCACGTACGCGTATGCCATGTTGAATTGGGGGGAGAGCCGCATGAAATACAGCGCATAGTCGAGAGCGTTGCCGTAGAACAGTTTCGCTATCACTGTGGTCTCTCCTGAAATTTACCTTGTATTGTAAGGAGTCGGTATCTTCATATTATTCATCAAATTACTATAAGTACGCCAAGCAATTACTGTCGGTGATCTATGCAAATGAGCAATTTTACCTTTGTGTCCGTTTGACGATGAATCTTGGTAATGCTATCACCAACTTAGTTGAATAAAAAGGCGGGTCATACAAAAAATCAAGTCTCTTTAGAGAAGAAAATACCGTAACTAAGTTATAATTAATCATGAACTGTTTGGCGATACAAAGTCTACTTTTTTTCCTAGTTCCCCTATTTGGTATCCCCTTGGTGTTCTCCCCTGACTGCAAACCTAGCATGTACCTAGTTAGTAGTTATCACTACATACTGAATATTTTGCAATACTTACCAAATACAATGTTTACAATGACAAAAGTCATTGTGTTGAGAGCAGGCATGGGCCCTAGACTAAAGAGGTATGCTTGAGGAACACAGCCCATTCCATAAATGATCAGGATTATAGGGACCACCGCTGGAAATTACAATAGTACCTATAGTTCGTTTGCGGTAGCTTAAATTTAAATATCAACGTCAACTTCAGGCACATTAAGAACAGCTTTGTCAAAATTATGCTACTTTTCAACGGACTAAAATAATGTTTGCACTTATTTATTGAGCAGTGTTGATATTTAATGAGTTTACAATAAACTCGACTTTTAGTTGATGTATTTTTCTATTGATAAGCTATTTATCGAAACGAATAAAAGTAAAATTAGAAGTCATTACCAAGGTCTGTATAACCAAAGTGCCCAAGAGGCACCATGTAGTGTATGATGGCGAATATGTTAAGAGTCATGATCCCAACCAGCACCCAGTACAACATGAGGTCGCATAAGTAGAGGGTGAACCAGTAGTGAGTAGGCGAGAAGTTCATCGACTGACACTGAAATTAAGAAATCACATTAATTTTTGGACCTTCAGATTTGATCCAAATAAAATCAAAGCCTCAGCCTGTTCTTTTTACATGGGGTAATCACTTCAGACTAGCGGTCTCCACTGGTCAAAAGTCGACCATTATTCGATTATTATTTTTTATCAATTTTAAAATATTAGCTTTTCCATAATAAACTTAAACTGTCATGTAATATTTGTAAAAAAGGAGTACAAAGTTCTCTCTTCGGTGGATACCTGTTCAGCTTTGAAGGACCAGATATGTTCGACTTTTACGGACTTAACCACCACGGCAGCCCGGGATCAGCGCTATGTTAAATTTCATGGGAAGTTCCAAAACTGGGTGGAACTTGTCCAGTTAGGTAATTAGCTCCTTAGTCAACTTAAATTTACGAGACTACAGTAAAAAGTAACCATATAGGTATGTAACTTATAGAAACAGAAATTATTACCTGCATATGCCTCACAAAACCGTACTCCTTAGAAGGTATCAGAGTGATATGAGATATGGTCATTATTAGTAGGAACTGAATCAGTAGAGGGGGCTTTGATGCGTATTCCATCCACTGAAAAAATTATATTCTATGTGAACGATTGCTAAATGCCAAAAAACTTTGCAGGCATTTTATTTCAAACAAGTGTGGGCTCGGTTCTCTCGATTTTCTACGGATTAAAAAATATAAAAATCTAAGCGAAAAGGTAACGGTTTTCTTCGTTACATACACTATTATCTCTCCTAATGAAGAA
This sequence comes from Glyphodes perspectalis, assembly GCA_951394215.1. Classification (NCBI taxonomy): domain Eukaryota; kingdom Metazoa; phylum Arthropoda; class Insecta; order Lepidoptera; family Crambidae; genus Glyphodes; species Glyphodes perspectalis. The sequence continues at coordinate 2,695,992 of OX596200.1, forward strand.
TGTGACTTCCCCAAAAATAAACTACTTCAAAGGTGCGATGAAAAACTGCTAGGTATAAAAATAACAACCGATTATGTTCGTTATAAGCAAATTATACCGTCAAATAATGAAGGAACCAACCGGAGTCAAGTCCAAGATCAAAGGATCGTCAGTGACCTCTATGGAGGCATCTAAATTGTCCGTGTAGTGACGTAGGAGGGCCATGTAGACACGGGCCAGGGATCGCGCCGCAGCCCCATGGTCATGGTGGATTGGACTGTATAGGACTTGCACCTGTCGACATAAAAAAAATTACAAATACATCAAATAAATTTAAGTAAAATCAAAATCTTTAAGGAAAATATACATAAGCACAATACTGCAGTGTGCACAAGGTCACGTCGGCATATTTCATGTAAAGTTAATTATTGTAGCCTACTTATTATGATTGTCTTCCTAGTTTTGGAGCCAACTCCAATATTGTGCTATCTCTTCTCATTAAAACCAGTTCATATCTCAACTTCGGGAAAGCTAACAATTATGGTAACAGCTTACTGTGAGGTTGCCCATTCCGTCGCTGGAGACATCCATGCCGTATGCGTACATGTACACGTATTGCTGTGGCGAATCGATTGCGCGTGTCACCAGGTACTCAGTCAAACTCTGAAGTGTAACAATATTACCAATTTTTCACAATTTTCCATCTAACCCAGCCCAGTTTTATTTTTTGCTGAATGTGGTTAAAGATGCTAGCTCCCTTTTTTACTCTGTACCTTTGTGGATTACGGGCGTAATGTTATGTACCTATGTGTAATATTCAACTCCAAAGACATTAAGTTTGAAATATGTTTTAACTACTTAGCAGTTTATACGAAATATCATCATCATGGTATTCAGTTGTAAAATTTGGTCTTTAAATTCCGCGAAAGCATCGGTTAGTTCAGCTCGATAAACCAGCAGCGTATTGGTTCAGGTATAAAAACATTATTCGCAAGGAAATTCATAATTTATACTTTACTCATTTCCAGGTGACCTTTAATATGTTATCGTCATTAAAATAACTTTTATACATTACACATTACTACAATATACATTTTGACTGGCCCGTTGGTCGAGTGGTCAGAGACCCTGGCCACGAAACCAAGGGTCGCGGGTTCGAATCCCGCAAGGGGCAAATGTTTCGTGTGATGAACATGGACATTTGTACTCGAGTCATGGATGTTTATAAACGTATTTAAGTATGTCTATCCGTTCACCTAGTATCCATAGTACAAGCATCAGCTTAGTTTGGAACTAGGGAATTGGTGTGTCAGTCTGAAAGATTTATTATTATTTATTATTTATTTATTTTATACATGTAGGTACCTCCGTATGCGAAAGAGCCGTATATACCATGTTTTCAATTTCGTTTGACGTTGCATGCGTTTCGGATAGGACGTAACTGAAAAAAGGATAACAGACAACATCAACGTTTTCTACATTTTGGTTTTGTTCTTTAATCAGACTAAAATACAAGCTATTGGTGTGTCACTCTAAGAGGTAAACAGAAAGACGATCTTTGTGATAATTATTTGGGTTAAGAAAATAATTATGTACAAAAATTATCTCCGTATTTAGTAGGTATCAGTAAAATAAAAGTGTTACTGACGCATTTGCCACAGACGTTGCATCGTCGGTAAAGTCCGAACGTAGGACAAGGGTCGTAGATTGTTCTAGAGCTTCCACAGTAAGGACCTAAGAGTGAAATTAGACATTTTAAATTAAATACGTAATTGTAAATATACTATACAAATATATTAGTAATATAATATATAACTTGAACCACGACCAATGATTTCGCACAGGATTATTGAGCGTAGACACTAGTAGTGTCTACTCGATGCGCTTGCATTGCTTACGGCGGTAGTAATCATCTGTCTGTGTGTGGGTATTCTTGTCTTAAAGTTACCTTACTTATTGTTATAAAAATGGATGAATGTAGTGTAAGGTAATGGAAACATTGTACTTTACATTTACTTATATTTTAAGTTTTCATGTCAGTGACACCAAAATGTCTTAATGAAAATAACTAAGTTATTAAACCGAAATATATACGAAAACAGACAAATATTTTTAGGTTCTGAAAAGTTAGTACGTACTTAGTTTAACTAACATGTAGCTGTAAAAAAGACAGACTCACTTATAAATTTTCTAATAATGGTCAATAGGTATATTATATGTATAACCTATAACGTATGCATTATATTTATTTTACCCACTTCTCCATGCAACATTTTTGCAGCTTCTTGACTTGTATCCAGGTGTGACAAAATGATGGACAGAGAGATACCGATAAATATGCCAGCCAATAAAGCAGCGACTATCTGTGAAACAAAGCCTTATTATATTCATTATAGGTAATAGTGTGTATAATAATAATATAATAGGTATTTAATAATGTAATAGGTTCGTATTCCGAAAATATAAATGGTTCCCGTGGAAGGAATTTACACGTAGTGTGCATCAGTACTGCGGATAAAAATTAATGAAGTAGGTAAACTAAATAAATTGAAACATTAATATTTATTTAAAAAATAAATTATGTACTGATAATATTTTTGCGCTATTTAGTTAAAGAACAACTTACATTTAAAATAATTATGGACTTGTGGTAAAAGTAAAACGATAAGAATTTCCAGCCAATTACTTTAAAGTGCGCGTATGTAATACAAAAGGAGTTTTTTCTTTTCCATTGCGGCGGTACTGAAAAAAAAAAAACATCAAATTTCTAAAGAAAGGCAGAAAAATTTAATCCATTTAACAATTTACGTGTGTTAACTCAGGCTACAAAAATAGAAGTTTACCTCTTTTCATGTCTTTTCAAGATTGGCTCGATAGCGCATTCGGTAGTGACCCTGCCCCATGCGCCAAGAGTTGTGGGTGCGATCCAAACCCAGGACAAACATTCGTATGATGAATACTTGTGTTTATTCTGTGTCTGGGTGTTTATATCCAATATTTAAGTACCTATATATTTGTAATACCACTGTTGATTCTGATATCCGTAGGTATATGAATTCATATACCTATTGATATATCATAAATGGATATATGAATTTGCTTGCTATAGATGAAGTTAATGCGAATGTATTTGTACGTACCAGCAATTTTCTTTAAAGCTTCTCTTGATATGGTGTGATGAAAAATAGAAGTCTCGTGTGCAGCAGCCCTTGATTCATATATGGCTCTGCAAAATAATTCTATTACTATATTCAATGACACAGACTCGACCGGAGAGTTCACGTAAACTTTTTTCCAGTGCCGACGACTCCTCTGGCGAGTTCAATTATCACATAAATGAAGGCAGCTTCCGAGAGGATATTATTAAATCGTAGTGGCAGTGAATGAGTCTGATGAAGTGAGGTAAAAATGATTTATATTTTTTACACACTCTCCACTCTTTACAAGCTTTCTCATAAAGATAACCTATTAATTACCTGCGACTGACTTCCTCCGAATCCGGCACACTGATGCTCATCGAAGTTATTCCATACTTCTTAGCATTATCGTCTAGATCTTTCATAAGTGAGGCTACATTTGCAGTGGGACTCGAGGGCAGGCGGAGTATGAGCAGGGAGCCGAGGTGGGCTCTGACGGTGGCGCCGGCAGCCATCGCTCGCTGCAACAACTCCGTGATATTCTCGCTCTCGCTCTCAGTGAGACAGCCGTGACGGAAGGTCATGCGCAAGCGGTATTCTCGACCTGGGGTTGACGATACAAATCTAATGTAACTTTACGCTGATTCTCTAGCGGGGTGGGCAGAGAAGTGCGCGCAATCTGACGAGTTCCTTACACACCTCATTCGCTTCTTTGACATTGCAGCGGGAAAGCAGCGTAAGTACTACCTACTAATTATCGATGCTAATATCACCTTCAGTTAAAAAATCTATGCTATCGATTGCGTGAAACGTACAATATTTATTTTGTACCGTAAATATACGATGCATGCCGACATTATATCATAAATGCTTTGCAGCATTTATGAATAATGTCGGCATGTAATGATGTCATGTTTCATATAATGAACATAATATGCATAAGGTTCTGCGAAGATACGAATTAAATAAAACACAATAGTAGTGAAAATGGATCAACTAAACGAAACATTTCATTTATGAGTCAATTCAGTTTATAAACATATGGCTTATAAACATTTAGGAATTGGAGGAGAAGGAATACTCGTGTACTGTTTTGTTCTTAATTGTTCAGGACAAATGGAACTGATTCAAAAATCATCACTGTGCCCTAATAAAAGGAGATTGGCTGTAAATTTTGTTGAAAAACCAATTGGAATTATTGTTTTTATGCACCCTGTCATCGATTATTTACTCCTGGACATGAATACACACGACGAAAGTGATGAAGTTTTGACTTTTTGACTTTTTATAGTTACCATACTTGAAGAACATGTAAGCTGGCGTTCCTCCAAATACCAGGACCTTATTATCAAAGATAAACACTCGATCAGCGTATTCTAGCTGAATGCTGGTGTAACACAACATAACGATGCTTTTGAACTTCTTGTAGTGCTGCAAACAATACCAACATAGGAGATATTAATCTCATTACCTAGATGAGGGTATGAACGATGGCCTATTTGATCCTACAGTTTTCATACGTACCATAATTTTATCTTTAATCACTCGAACGTAGTTTGGCTTGTCCATGAAACTGGGAATAAAAATGATCTGAAAAATAGTAGGAGTAAAATGTAAAATGTATGCAATTTTTTTGATCCTATCCCGCTCTGTGACATTTGTTACGAGTTACGTATACAATTTTGTAACCGCAATTACTTATCTGTAACTTTAGTATTTTAAGTTAAGTATCCTATTAGGGTACCCGTGGTTCCAGCAGCAGAGCTATCGTTCATCACAACTGCGCGTGGCAGTAGTAGCCCAGGTTGCGGATGCACTCGTACCACATCGACTCCCAAGTCGCATTCTCTCATCAGCCGCTGCGAGCAAACGCCCGGCACTCGTTCATGTACTGTCAAGTAGCCTATTAGGTACCCTTGGTTCCAGCAGCAAAGCTATCGCCTAGCACAGCTGCGCGCGGTAGTATTGGCCTAGGTTGCGGATGTACTCGTAACACAGACTCCAAGTCGTACTTTCTCATCAACTGCTGCAGCAGACGTAGAGTGTTCGTTCTCAAACTGTCAAGTGGCCACTTGACAGTTCGAGAACGAACAGGCTTGTTAGGTACCCTTGGTTCCAGCAGCAGAGCTATCGCCCAGCACAGCTGCGCGCGGTAGTATTGGCCCAGGTTGCGGATGTACTCGTGCCACACAGACTCCAAGTCGCATTCTCTCATCAGCCTCTGCGAGCGCATGTGCGCGTACTCGTTCACGTACTGTTTCGCCTCATTCCAGAGACAGATCTGATGATAGTAGGGAGACGATAGTAAGTCAAATGATTAGTAGATGACGTAATCACAAATAATTTGCCCATTTTTATGAGCTATCAAAGCAACGCTTCCATCAAATTCGTATAGAACAATGAATTTACAGACTCATCAATAAATGTTTACAAAATAATAAAAAATCTAGTTTTTTCACTTGAATGTGTGACAATTTTTACTTACGTCAGTAAACAGTATGATATGTTCCTCCACGGTAAGATCGTCAAGCAGGAAATTGCTGCGGTGGCAATAGCCCATCATATTGGGCGTCGCCATGAAGTATACGTCTGGTCCCGTGAGATGGCCCAGTACGTTAATCGTACCTTCATCTGGTTGCGTAAGACCTAGAAGTATGTAGTAAGTATGTAGTAGTGTAATGGATCTGATAAAACTATTAGGAATTACCAAAAAATCTCTGGACCACCAACAATACACATTATGAACAATATTGTTCAAAGCAAAAAAATTTAGATACCTGTGAGTAAATCTTCAATGGTGATAATCATTTTTTCCTGAATTCGTTCCGAGAAAAGCATTGTGAATTCACCGCGGTACATATCCAGTGAAATGTCGTTTAGAACAGCGACCTTCATGAGACTCTGAAAAAAATAGGATGAAATAATATCTACGAAGGTACTCGCAAGGTCAGTAATGTAGATGCTTGCGTTGCAACTTCCCATAAGCTACGATAGCCACAACTATCAGAATGATAGATACTTTTATTTCCTTTAATAAAACAAATCTTAGTAAAATACTCAGGTTAGGTTTACTGGCGACTGTGTATTAAACATTAAGCCAGGAACTTGCCTTGGAAACGTTGCGAAAACTTATGGCTTTGGCAACTAAATCGTCCACCTCTTGCAGCTTAGCGTTTTCAATCGCACTGGGTGTGATTATTTTACGCAGTTTGCCCTTATCCTGAAGAATTTAAAATACATTGATTAAGGAGTTATAATTACTGAGCTACATGTTTAGCTTCTATAAGTGAATGGAAATAAATGATGCCCCTAGTGACATTATAAAAGTTTTAGTCGTTATAATGACCATAGAGTGGTATGAGAAGAGTTATGAATGTCAAAGAAGTGAGCGATTTGTGATATGACTATGTCATATGGAGCTCGGTTCTCTCTGACTACCCCGCTAAAGAATAAGCGTGAACATAGAATGTTTTTTTGGATAAAACCGATTAAATTTGTTTACTAGGTCTTCATCTTAGGAGATTACGGGCGTCACATTATGGATGCATTAAAAAAACCTGTTTATTTAATGTTAAAAGTCTCTCTGTATTATTCCAGTTGCTTTACCTCAACCTTCTTGAAGATGATGGACTTCCACGAGACCTGTCCCCCGATGGCCTTCGTGCTCATCGTGCGCTGCATCAGCATCAGGATCGCGAAGTATATCAGGTTCATGGTGGCCCACAGAAATATCGTGTAGTACAATGAATGCCTCGATGTGCGGAAAGCCCCTCCTTCAAAAATAAAGTCAATTGTGCGGAGGCTATATAACTGTAGTTTTTTATACTTTATATTCTTATTTATATATATATATATATATATATATATATATGTTAGTTATGATGATGATCTTGACTATATATATGCGCAATGGCAGATCCAGAATCTTAATTTCAGAGGAGTTTGACCAAGGTTTTTTAAATAAATGATTTTAGGGACAAACTTGAACGCTTTTGATATAGGGCTGCTGCCCCTATGCAACATTCGAATCCATGGTAGATTCATATTATTGTTTAATATTCTGATCGATGATTTATAAGAGTTTGTTTTAAACTATCTAAGTAAAGAAAGTTAGACTAAACTAATTAAGTACCTACGTATGCCTACATCAATAAGCCTCTAGTCTAGCCTTAAGGAGACTCCTCTACAACTCACTGCCAGTCTGCAGAAGAGCGAACTCGTTCAAGGCGTGCACCAGCCCTAGCGGCGGGACGATGATGTGCAGCACGAAGGTGAGCGCCTCATGCTTCACGTCGTACTTGTGGTGCACCATCAGCTCCGCCAGGAACGACTGCAGCAGCGTGAACAGCACGCTCCACAGGCACGCGATCCAACCTGCGGGAACGGCCGAATAGATAGTGATCCGTTTCAAGCACAATAAGTAGTCGATTCATTGTAATTATCAGACTATATGTCTATATCATGACTACGCATGGAACATAACGCTAAGAGGTTGATTATGTATGTATTGTAATAACAAAATCTTATTAGTAGTTTGATTTCAGAACCTGTCTGTGTGCTAAACGTTTGTTGATGAGGATATTTCGCTTGGCTATACAGTTTCATTTGATATGATATGTAGAAAGATTGGACCATCACTATGACAATAGAAAAAGTCAGCAATAAGCCTCAACGGAATGTTACCAGCCATCATCGCGAACTGTGTATAAAGAAATTTATAATTAAACGGTAAAGTTCTTACCTTTGTTATGAAACATGGCCATGATGAGAGCGATCATGATCATGACGGATATGTACGCGAGCAGGATAACCAGCGCGAAGATCAAGTGGATCCAGCGGAAGATAAGGATCAACGTGAAGGCGCCGAGCACGCACACCGGGATGGCGGTCATGTACGCGAACACCAGCCACGCAATGTACACCGTCGAGAAATCCACGTTGCGCATGCGCAACGCGCGCTAACAATAGAGAAAAGTTACAATAAGTTACTTAATTAATTGATATAAGAGTAACTACCGAGTTTCTTGCCGGTTTCTTCTCGGTAGAAAGCAACATTCCGAACCGGTGGTAGATTCATATTATTAGTTGATATTCCTGTTGAATTGACGATTTATAAATGTTTGTTTTAAACCTATATAAATAAAGAGTATTTTGACTTTGACTTTGACTTATAATCGACCACCCCGTTGGTTTGTCGGCTAACTTGCACCGTCTACAGACCAAGAGGGCTCGGGTTAAACGAATAATTTGTGGCTGGGTATTGCAATTCTGAAATAACTCAGAACACACCCAGAGTCAGGAAGTAGATGGTTTGTTACACTCGTGTCTCGAAAACCACATTAAGGCGTTGATCCTGCGCCCGACCTTTCGACGGTCAGATTGCCGTCTTACCGGACTATGAGCGTTAAACAATAAAGTTGTTTGTTGTGTTTGCGCGCACACTTGGGCAGTATAATATCTCCTGCGTAGTTAGCTTCTCATTTCGACTGGCCGGCGTGACGGAAATTGGTAAGGAGAGTACTATTAATTAAATATCTCAAATGCTAATTTATGTATAAACCCTTTCAAGCAAAAACATAGTCCGTACCAATCTCTTTTTACCAAGAGTAGTGTATTTTATTGCTTAGAAAATGGTTCACCAGTAACGTTACCTACCTTGAACCTACTGAGAGTCTCCTTGACGACCAGCGCCTGTGTCTCGACGACGGGCGGTATGAGCGCGATGGTGATGCTGAGCAGGATGCCGGAGATGGTGCGCCGTACCTGCGCCTCCTGCATTAGCGGCGACACCGGCATCGACACCAGGCTTAGCTGCACGGAAAAGAAGAAGAATAAGGCTTAAGCTTAGATGCACGGTGAGGAAGAATATATTTAAAGAAAGCTTAACTGCAAGGAAAGAAAGAATGATGTACTTGAACTAAGTTCAGCAGCAAGGGCAATATGCTTGAAGTACCTAGAAGATAATCTGCTCTTACTCCTTGCGCACTAGTATATAAAGTGGCCATATTTATAAAGAAATACCATGAGGAGTAACTTGAACTTATTATTATTTTAGAAAAATAATTGAGTTCCACGCAAAAAGTAAATTTTCCGCGGGCAACAGCTCGTCTATCTATCTATAAATAAAACAAAGTCGGGTTAGTTACACCATTTATAACTTAAGAACGGCTGGACAGATTTTGATGAAATTTGGTAAGAAGGTAGTTGACACCCTGAATAAACATATGCTTTTTACCCCACTACCCAAAAAAAGAGAGTGATGTTTTTAGTTTTTTTCTCTAGAACGGGGCGGTACGAAGTTCGCCAGGACAGTTGGTATTAGTTAAATAAAATATGTGATTAATCTTAACTTTCGTCAATCAGTGTTTAGTAGCTATCAACTTCTTTCTAATGGTGAAAATGGAATATAAAGCTACTTTATTACATTTTTGTTCTAGCTCAGACTACAAGATAAATAAACCTCAAATAACGGTGGTTTAATCTTTTGTATACAACCTTAATTTTAGTATATACGAATCGTGAAAGCTGTGTGCATAATCCCTAATAGAATCGATTGCAATAATTTTTGTAACATGTTATATTTTGACAAAAAAAAATACAAAACCTCATTTAAAGTTACACCCGATCAAAAACTGCATGGCGCGTAAGCATAGCTTGTTACAAGATCACAAGGTCGTTTGGTCCCGTTACTATTATTTCTAATAATCCCAAACGTCGTAAAAAGCGCATAACCATACTCGTGCGGGGACAACAAGGCAACACAGAATGCTTTTAACTTCGTGATACCACTATATATATTTTTTAAACGGATTCTTTAAATGAAAATATTTGACCCGTGTTTCAGTTTTACTATATATTAAAATTGACCTTTTTTTTTTACGCCGGGAATGCATTTGCGCACCTTCACACCGTCCGGGGAACGACGTGGTGTGTGGGACTCACCCGCCCTGTGCAGGGACGGGAATACCCACTAAACCCCGCGGCGCTCCTCATCGCTCGAGTGGTGGGAGCCGTGGGAATCGTTAAATGTCCATAGCCCCACCAGCAATATTAAAATTAACCTGGTATATAGATATGCGTTTCTTGCACACGTACATAATGTCACGCCTTTTTCCCATGAGGGTAGGCAGAAATCACATCCTTCCATTTCTTGATGCATTTTATTTATATTCAAGGTGAATGTGCATTATCAATGTAATATAACCCTTAACCTGTAAACCAACCAATAGACGCATGTATTTTTATTATTTCCATAAGTACCTACTCCCGACGAATGCTTATCTTTGACAACATTAATGCAGCCGAAATAGCTCAGTTGGGAGAGCGTTAGACTGAAGATCTAAAGGTCCTCGGTTCAATCCCGGGTTTCGGCAAATGAATTATTTTTTAATATAAATGATATTTTGAATAATAAAGGTTCGTTTAGAAATAATATTGGATGTTGGGCCATGGTCGATATAGCCGAAATAGCTCAGTTGGGAGAGCGTTAGACTGAAGATCTAAAGGTCCCTGGTTCAATCCCGGGTTTCGGCAGCAAAACATTTTTTTTTGAAAAACAAAAACAAAAATCTTTTTTATGAAGCAAACCATGTCTGCAAAATATATCAGTATTATTCATAAAGCAGCTTAATACATTTTTATTAAAAATATTTTACTGCCGAAACCCGGGATTAAACCGGGGACCTTTAGATCTTCAGTCTAACGCTCTCCCAACTGAGCTAATTCGGCCATGGTTACAACAGCAAATTTACAAGTAATAAGTACCTTTTGCTTTTTCACACATCACTGAAACTACCATCGGATAATGTCAAAAACATTTGATTAAATTATTATTAACCAGGCAGGATGGTTGTTACAAAGCAATCATCTGCTACCTTACCGGCCCTACTATGTCGAATATATTTTAAAATTTAATATAAAAAAAAAAGTAAAAAAAAATTATGTTCAATGTGAGACCACAAAAAATAACTGCAGATGGAATACAAAGAAAAGAAGTCGGTTAAACAATATGTTCGGGAAACAACTCAATTTCATAAACCATCTACAAAGCCATCCACGATGAATGGTGAATTTTTATTTCTGACGTCTTTAGAACGATCGGTTTTCACTATCGTTATCATTTACTCTATATCTTAAATAATTACCAAATATTTATAGGAGTATTGCGTTGAATGACATCATTATCATTATCGAGATCAGTTAGCTAATTAATGTGCTCTTCATAAAAGTGCCCACTCATGAATAAAAATAGCCTGTCTAAAAAGACATTTTAAAAAGTTGAATACAAAATTCAAAATAAATTTTTATATCTGTGATCGGTTCTCAACTAAAATACCGTAAAATATTATATTAGTCCCAGCTGAAACTTTTCGCTTACTTCATTTAGTTCGGCGACGATTTACACAAGAGCCGCAGTTACCGAACATTATCCTATTCCATTACACAATACACCTCGTATTTAGGAGGGCGTGGGTCTGGCGCACTCCAGTGCAGCCTGACAGACAACCATTTCAACCACGAAGAAGCCATCGCGGATGTGAGGGTCGGACGACCGACCTATCTAACCTCAAGTCTATTAGCTTTATTTTTCAGTCCCTGTATTCTCCCCTATATTATATACGTCGAAGCATTAGGCTACGCCGTAGCCAAATCGGCAAGAATGATGATGATGATATACCTCGTATCTAGGAGGTGTGGGACTAGCGTGCTCCAGAACAGCTTGACTGACAGCCACCTGTACACCAAGGAAGCCGGCGCGGAGGTGAGGGTTCGACGACCAGCCGATCTGACCGCTGATCTTGTACCGGGCGCGCTCAGTGCTGCGAATACTGAATCGCCACATGTTGCCATTCTTCAAATATAAAAGTAAACGGTGATGAGTGCAATAAAATATTCACTCTATAGACCGGACACTTCCTTTCTCTCTCTCTATTTCTGTCTCTCACTCATAGCGATGATAGTAATAATGATCATATGGATCATAAAAGCAATAATAAAAAATAAAATGCTGCGGACTAGATAAAGCGCCAATATATTATTATTACTTATTAATTACCTTTGGTTTGAATATGACCCATATCACAGGATTTTCAAGGGGCGTACCCATTGACCGATTATACAATATATTGTTTAAATCCTGTTCTGTCGCTGCTGAAATCATTTCTAAATCTGAAATATAAGCGATAATTTATCTACGTGAATAGACTGTTTAGCTGGTCTTGTTGATCATTGGTCTAGGTTATCTGTAAGGATGCTTTATATTTATCAATTTTTGTATCCCACATACAACTTATGCGCCATTCACCTGTTTGCAAGAGTCCAGCAACCTTATTCATAATAGTGTCATAGGGTGAAGTATTAGGTGCATATCCCAGCAGGTTCTTGGACGTAAGCGAAGCCAAGAGATCAGCTGCTGCCAAGGGCGGCTCAGGTTCCGTTTGTAGGGGGGTAAGGAACACAGGTTTCGCTATGAACACGGTAATTAAAAAAACGAGGAATGCGAATATCGTCTCGGCAGCCAGGATACGCCATCGCCTTCTGCAAAATTAATAAAAAAAAACAATATATTAAAAGTAATACTAATATAACTATTAAGAGTGGTCAAAGGGGCCTGCTGCCTCTTTGACTCTGCTTACTGGATTATGGGCATGATGTCCCATATCAGTCTCGTCAATGTAATAAATACCGACTAAATCTAGGTACCTACAATTTCACGGATTAGGATCAAAGTCAACAGAACAAAGATTGCTATGCAAATTTTATTTTTGAAAAGCAGATATCCGTGAACTGTAAACCAACAGCTGGCGGACGATAAGCAAAGGATCGAGATAGCTGGTGTCTTGTATCGGAGGCCAATATTTTGGTTGCTGGGCCAACAAAGTACGTAAGTATTTTTGGATTGGTATATTTGACAAAAACTTACTGTCGTTGTAAGTAACATTTCCAAATAAGTGTGTTTACGTGACGCTGAAAACGACTCCTTTTGGGCTTCTTAGCTTCTTCCCCATAGATCATTTGATCAAACATGATTAGGTTAGGTTCAGACCAAACTAATAATAATCACAATATTTCTCACGTGGAAGGATGGCGCCATTTTCGCGATGATTGACGTTTTTTATTTCCTTTGTACGATTAGTTTCTTTTTAAACCATGCAATAAAAAGTTCTCATGTGTTATTTGTAAAATTTTTTTTATGAAAGTATTCAATTCAAGTCCAAGTCCAAGTGAAAATCCAAGTCAATAATTAAAAAAAATTAAAACATATGACCAAGATAATCAGAGAGTAGCCTTTATCGCACGGTCAATTGTGTATCATTAAATATATATTTTGTACGTGTGTATGTATGTATATAAATTATAATATGACTAATTAATCATTTAGTACCTACCTGTTTTTTCCACACACTAATAAAAATAGGAGCTATGCATATTTTTCTTAATATTAAAGGAGTATTTTAGAAACATATTTACCCCAAACGACTGTAGATACCTACATTACCGAACCAAAATACCAGATCAATATATCGTGCATGAAACATAATTTCGCAATGTTTGCGATTTCAATTTGCAAGTCGGAATGATAAGTTTACTATAGTTATTGACACAATGATGTTGGTTGAAGATTTTCTTATTTGACTATATCATCAACTAGCTGTGCCCGCGGTTTCACCCGCGTTTGCGGTTATTGTTATAAAGCCTTCCTCGAAAAATGGGCTATGCTATGTAACATTGAAAGAATTTTCAAGTCAGACCAGTATAGTTCCTGAGATTAGCGCGTTCAAGCAAACAAACAAACGAACTATTCAGCTTTATAATATGACTATGCAAGATAAAAAGGAAACCCCTGAGGCCCGGTACGATTTTTCGTATGTAGCCATTTTGTTGCGTTTTAATTTCGTCGACGTTGTGTTGACGTTTAATCTATCAATATGGTTTTGTTTTTTTGTAATTTGGAGTATAATTTTTAAATATTATTGAGAATAATAATAAAGATATGTAATAATGTACTAATTAAGAGATAGGTACCTTACCTAGTAATGGAAATTTTAATAAAACAATTATTAGATTTGATCGTCTGTCAAACTTATTAATAAACAAAAGACGATCATTGTAATGTTTTTCAAACACGATAGTGATGTAATGTGAATAAACTTTAAATTGTAACCATTCCAAAAGAGTTGTGCGTGTGAAAATTATCACACAGGCTCCAAACAACTAGGATTAAATTAGGGCCATATAGCAGACTAATAATTGAAGCTGTGTCAATTGTTTTGTTTGTAATTTGTACCAGCGTAGATGCGGAGTCGCGACTTGTATTATATTGTTGTTCATCGTAGGTTCAACCTTCGTAGTCATCAGTTGTATTTCTGATCTCTCTAACGTTATGCTCTAACAGTTGTCCTAACAACTCCTCTTATGTTTTGAATGCAGGGGCGGTATAGATCCAGGCAAACATTCGATTCGTCAGAAGTGGAATAACATCAGTGGTCAATGTATTTCTTCTACTTTTTAACCTCGTACGCTTTATACACTAAGGAGCGGGCCGCAGACTCAGCACTGTGAGTATAATTTTGTATTAATCGAAGAGAGAATCGTGGTACAAACTCTTCTTCATTTCTCCCAAGTAAAAAGGTTTTAATTTGTATTAATAATTGAATAATTTGCCATTTACTGTTATATTATTCTTAACGCTACAATCATCACTGTTTAAGAAGCTCGTTGATTTTATCTTCAAAGATATAAAGAAACAATCGTAATATTTACTCCACCACTGAGCTTCTCAATGTTAGTTCGTCATTATTTTCCTAGCGTTATGTCCCGTGCTTAGACGGGGTCCGCTTAGACCATGATCCAGGATTAAGCGAGTCTGGTTATTACATTGAAACGACTGACAACCTGACCATCGTAACCCTAAGATAGGGTAACCAGACAATTTCTGGATCATGGTTACAAATCCAAAGTTGTTTGAATTTGTAAGTTTCATCACGATGTTTTCCCTATCCGTCGAGCTAGTGGTAAATACGTACATAAGTTTGAAAAATCCAGAGGTACATGCCCGGGTTTGAACCCGCACTCCTTGGTTAAGAGGCGCGTGTCCTTAACATTGGGCTACCATCGCTCTCAATTCTCAATATTAGTTCTTGTTCAGTGATTCGACAGGAAAGTTCAGGAAATTCCATGTGCGCTCAGCCTAAACTATGGTCGTCTGAATTCACACATAGATTCAAAGTGGAAGCATAGTCAACGACTGCATATAAACAAGCGTACGAAGCGAGCAACACCAGTAAGTATACTAGTGAAGCCCAAATATGGTACGGATAGTCTTTGTGGCGGTGGCGCTTTTGGCGATTTTCTGTTACACTGGCGTAGATGGAGGTTAGTGAATTTTAAAAATGAATAGTAGTGGTGTTCAGGCCCCTATTTCGCACACTGGGCAAGTGCTCAGGGCCCCGCGATCGAGGGCCCCCTAGTGCAACGTTGCACCTGGGCACATAAGGAAATTAATTGTTCTTGGTAAATATAAAAATTAATTTAATGTAATTTTTTTTTTCTTGCCTTCTAATCTCCTAATGTGCAAAGGGCCTCCAATAGGTTAAAGACGGCACTGGTTGTGTTACTGAGTAAGCCTTTAAAAAGAGTATTTTTTAATACATGCTACTGTCAGCCATACTCATAATAATAATGTCAGATAAGATAGCCGAGTAACAAATTAATTGAGGGTCCCCGAATAAAGGCATCTGGTTAAAAATAACAAAGTAATGATTGGCTGGCATATGTTTATTTTCTAGTTTAGTTAGAATGTCGTAAAAGCCTTAGCAGATTATTTCTTCTTAAGATAAATTTTCCTACGATAAAACTTTAAAAGGTCATATAGAACTCCTTTCTTGTAAGCTATAACAGTGCCAGCATCAAGAACGGCAGCGTGGCCGAGTGGTCTAAGGCGCTGGTTTTAGGCACCAGTCCGAAAGGGCGTGGGTTCGAATCCCACCGCTGTCAAACCTTTTACTCCAGGTTAAAAAAAGTTTCTGCATGAAACCCCATCATTATTTATATACTCTGTGTCCACTTGATAGATATCGTTATTTTAGTTCATTGCTACTAGTATGTCTTGTTACTATGAAAAACTGTAACTGTGCACTATTTAAAAAAAACGTCGAAGTAAACCTTCCTTTTTGAAGTCTATTAAAAATAACTAACCAGAACCTTTGACATTTCAGCTAATCGCATAATACGATCGCCGTCCCCATCACCACAGTTCAGCCAAGCCAGTGCTCAGGCGACAGCGGGTGGCTTTGGGGGCTCCCCTGGCTTCGGAGGCCACCCGGGCTTCGGAGGCCCACCACGTGGCCCCGGATTCGGCCCTCGGTTTGGCCCGCGCCTCCCGCCGCCCCCGCATCGTCACAGCTTTGGTGGGCGGGGTTCTGGTCCTGTTTCCATCAGTATCTCCAAGAGCATCAGCATCAACAATGGCCCGGGGGCTGCGCGGTCGCAGTCTAGCTCCAGTGCTGGTGGAAAGTGATAACTTAAATACACTGAGTTGAAATTAAAAAACACTATGGCAAAAATACTATTAAAATTCGTTCACAAATCGTTTTTGTTTTCTTTTATTTTACCAATTGAAAGTTAAAAAACAACTTAAACAAGAAACTGTCTGTAATAAAAAATATTTTAGCCATAATTCTATTCAATCTACTACTTTAGTTAATAGCTATACTTACTAATATATAAAGCATAAGAGTTTGATTGTGTAGGATAAACGCGCCTATCTCAGGAACTACTGTTCTGAATAGGTTAGTTTACTCAAAATTTTTTTAGATTAGATTATCAAAAAATATTGAATATGTAGTATATTCTGCTTTAATTAATACTTAAAAATTACAAAGATACAACCCTTCAAAGATCTGAAATGGGGCGCTTTACGTCACTTGGACGATAAAATTTTACGCCCCTAGTAACGTCACGCAGTATGTACTTTAACGCGCTATATGTTACGTGCATAAGAACTTCAGCAACCCTTATCTTTTGCCATTATCGTTGATGCCGAAATAGCTCAGTTGGGAGAGCGTTAGACTGAAGATCTAAAGGTCCCCGGTTCAATCCCGGGTTTCGGCAAAGAAACTATTTTTAATATAAATGATATTTTAATTATTAAAGGTTATTTTAGAAATAATATTGGATGTTGGGCCAAGGTCGATATAGCCGAAATAGCTCAGTTGGGAGAGCGTTAGACTGAAGATCTAAAGGTCCCCGGTTCAATCCCGGGTTTCGGCAAAGAAACTATTTTTAATATAAATGATATTTTAATTATTAAAGGTTCTTTTATAAATAATATTGGATGTTGGGCCATGGTCGATATAGCCGAAATAGCTCAGTTGGGAGAGCGTTAGACTGAAGATCTAAAGGTCCCCGGTTCAATCCCGGGTTTCGGCAGGGAAAATATTTTTTATACTGCTTATTGGTGGGTTGGTAGTTATTGCTATGTACTGATAGTTTAGTATAGATGAGGTGACACCCGGATTTTGATCCACCACACAATAAGAAATAAAGCTAAATAGCTACATATGTCCTCGTTAAGTAACACAGTTAATACAATTTATCGACTTGGACTTCATAATGATGTCATGATCCAATATGATAGTCATCATTGTGTTGCATAAATATCGTCTAAGGTATGATGACACAAGATTTGTAAACGTAACAATTTTTTTAACAGTACTAAAATAGAGAACGGGGATTTCCTTTAGTAATCTTAGGCCAGGCTAAGACGTTAGAATGTATACGACTTTGAATTTGAACTTAATAAAATGGAACATGGGCGTACGCAGCTTTTGGTCCAGGGGGGGCAACACAGTATTAAGGGGGGGGGGGGGGGGGGGTATTTGTATCAAAATATGTACATTACATATTGTTTTATGTTTAGTTATTATTTAATACCGATTCCCGGCAAAAATTCGTAGGAACGGGGTAGCTCAATGGTAAGGATACGCGCCTCTTAATCGAGGAGTGCGAGTTCAAACCGGGATGTACCTCTGGATATTTCAAATCTATACAACTAACTCGACGGTGAAGGAAAACATCGTGATGAAACCTGCAAATCAAATCAATCCAGTTTTTACCCTTTAGGTACGGAACCCAAAGATAATAATACCTTTTACCCTTTAGGTACGGAACCCAAAGATAAGATATTTTTTAGCGCGCATATAGCGAAATGGTTCATGTGCGTCCAGCTTTATCGCGCATGCTAATTTCAAGTGCGAGAATTTGCACTATGCCTCAAAAAGCCCATAATATTGATATTGATAACAGCGATGCCTACATAAATAAGTGTTTGATCATCAAACGACACATTCGTAACAAGAGCATGAGACGATAAACATGCCGCGCTATAGACTCAACATGGGATTTGCTGCTTTTCTAATTGTATTTTTGACTGGAGCTGATGCAGGTTAGTAAATAGTATTTATTATATTTAGATTTATGAGGCTTGCATTACTACAAAATCATCTTTTGGTGATTCTTATAATAGTCACCATTAGAAGGGTTTATATTCACCCGCGTTAATGGTTATAGTTATATATCCTATAGCCTTTCTCGATAAATAGGCTATCTAACACTAAAATAATGTAACTGTTCGGACCAGTTGTGGTAGTGCAAAATGTCATAATGATCGATAGAGTAGTCAAGACGTTCAAATAATATTTTTTCAATTATAAAATTACTTCCGATTGAGAGCTGTGACAATAGTAAGAAATTAAAGAAGAAAGAAAGAAATTCTCCAGAATTATACACCAATCCCTAGTTCTATACTAAGCTTATAAGTTTGTACTATGAATACTAGTTGAAGGGATAGACATACTTATATAAATGAAATGTAACGACCCTTGGTTTCGTGGCCAGGCTCTCGACAACGCGATCAACAGGCCTGTCGTCCACTTTAGTATGTGATATGTACCCAATGAATGTAATATTTAAAATTTATTTTCCAATTCCAGCATCCCGCATAATTCGGTCGCCGTCTCCTCAGTTCAGCCAAGCTAGCGCGCAGGCTGGGGCTTCCGGGGGCTTTGGTGGTTTTGGCGGCCCTGACCAGGGCCCTGGGTTCGGAGGACCCGGTTACGGTGGCCCCGGTTTCGGCGGCCCTGGTTTCGGTGGCTATCGTTACGGCGGCCTTGGAGCTGGAGGCTTCGGTGGATTCCACAGACACTTCGGAGGACCACCTCGCTTCGGATCTGGCTTTGGAGGAGGCTACGGTGGAGGCTACGGAGGGTCAGGATTTGGAGGACCAGGTTATGGAGGATCACCTGGATTCCCTAACTCCATCAGCATATCAAAGAGCATCAGCATAGGATCTGGACCCGGGGGTTCGTCATCTAGCTCAAATGCTGGTGGTGGTTCCTACGGAAAGTAATTGTTAGTGTTAAATTATGTGTGATATTACAATAGAGATAAGCTATTAAAGATTTTTTAAATAAAAAAGGTTTTTAATCACTGTTTTCTTATTTCCTCTTACTAGCTATCTAACGAAATATCATCATATTTTTCAAAATACAAATTACATGTAAATAAATGTATTAAAATATATTATTTGCGTAAAGATGAAAGGCTTGATTGTAACTTAGACTATTGTTTACTCCAAAGTTCCAGACGTAGGTATCATATAATGATAATGAAAAAAAAATAGCATTCAAACAATATTTCATAATTTGATCTGATTCCAAGATGGTAGAAGTAGTAGTAAATTATAATTTTGACTAGCTTGATGGCGCATTCGGTATCGGTAGTGACCCTGCCATACGCGCCAAGAGTTGTAGGTTCGATCCTCACCCAGGACAAACATTTATGTGATGAACACTTGTGCTTGTCATGTCTCTGGGTGTTATTATCCAATATTTAAGTATACATACTTGTAATACCACTGTTGTTTCTGATATCCGTAACACAAGTGCTTAAGCTACTTACCTCGAAGTCAGACTATGTACAAGGCGTCGGAAATATCTGCAAACTTCGCTGGAATGCGCTTCCCCGCACCTCACCCCGTTCTCGCTTATCCAGTATCGTTGCCAACGTAAGCGCCGACGCATAAGTTTGAATGACGTCATTAAGCCAGATTCGCAGATATTTCCGACGGGTTGTATGCGATGTAGTCTGATATAACTACTGAGTACTCTTACACCTCTGCTAAAGTTGGGCAAATGCTTAACTATAGTATTTCTGCCCAGTATTTCAGGTTTACTTCCAGGTCATTAAAGTGATAGGCTATCTGACGTTCGTAACCCATAGATAGGGGAACCAGACAAATGGGATCACGACTACACATCCATAGTTGTTTTAAATGTGAAGGTTTCGTCGGGACATTTCTTCCTGAACTGAGACCTGGAAATGAGACGCGTGTCTTGTCCACTGGGCTACCATCACTCTTGATGCCCGTCTGAAATATGCGAAAATATTTTATAATGTATCTTTTAAAGAACATTGAATGAACAACAAATATTTGTAATTGCTTAATAGTTTAATAGTAGCTTAAGAATATGATAATTGTTATTGATATTAATTGTAAATTTGGCGATGAAAAGAGTAACTATCGAGTTTCTTGCCGGTTCTTCTCGGCAGAAGCTACTTTCCGAATCCGGTGGTAAACTTTCATTCGTAGGTATATACCTACTGATGAGTTATAAGTGCTCATTTAAGCCTACGTAAATAAAAATATTTTCATTTCATTCATATAATGTAATACTCGCATTTTTTAATCGTCCACATAATAAAACGATACAAATCTGACCTGATGCATGGTGAAGAAATGTGAGGGATCCAGGGATGTTCGGCGAGTATCGGGCATAGTAGCATGAAAACTCGATTGTTCTCTTAATTACTTTTAATTATCAAATAATACAAGAATGCTAACATGTTAACCTTACTACTATATAATATCTAGTGCGTCATCGACCGCTACGCGATCGATAATATATATTCTAAATTGCTTACTCTAACTATTCTTAAATATACACTACAAGATCAGTGATACCTAACGAATCATAATTCGTTTAGTCATAAACAATAACCACACAACCATATAATGTTTGTTCGTAAGTCTTGTGATAGGTTTTAATATTGCTAACAAAAAAAGTAACGAAAATCACAAAGAATCTGATCCGATGAACTTCGAAATGCTACTACGGTTTTGGATTAGTGAATACCTAATTCAAATTAAATTTTAACAAAAATAAAAACCGACTTGAAAAATACCCGCAAAAAATGTTTATGAAAGACACAAGTAAGAAACTGCCTTAATAGCTATTTAAATGTCTAAACACTTAAAAGTATAAAATAAATTCTTCCGGCTGCTTCGATGAGAGCATTAATCTTTAACACGTAAGTATTTAAATATTGACAATAAACAGTTAGTTTTGGAGTCGATTAGCCTCGCAAATCTAAAGCGAGGCTAAATAATAAAAAAAAAAAAAATTTATCAAATTTTAATGAAAAGTCATAACCTAAATATACAGATATAGCAAACTCATCTTTAATAATAAAAAAAATATATATATATACATATATATATATATACTATATATATATACTATGTATGTCCATAATACATAATTTATAGTTAATATTATAAAGCTGAAGAGTTTTGTATGTTTGCTTGAACGATCTTCAGTCTAACGCTTTCGTATGTTTAATCCCAGGAGCTACTGGTCCGATTTGAAATAATCTTTCAGTGATAGATAGCCTATTTATTGAGGACCCCTACAGAGGTGTCCTCAATAAATAGGCTATCAAATAGGCTATCCTGTAAAGCACGCGACTTGAATGCAGAGCTCAGGTATGTCCCGTCTCAGGCCCCGACTGCATTCAACTCGCGCACAATCTGTAGCTGTGACTTATTCATTCATAGTTAGATCATCGTGTGGAGAAAATATCTATATCTATATATTTCTTAAGATTAAAAGGAAACAAATGAAAATTATATTTTGTGCATAAATCGCGTTGATGTCTTTTTGTGACATCATCATAGCCATGTATACATTCTATACTTAAACGTAGATTTTGTTACTTGCTGAAATGGGGTTAAGAGATGGTGTTTCATACCTTGAATAAGAAGCTTTGAGTACAAATAAAATAAAATTGAATGGAATTATTATGAAACTTCAGTACAAATGATTTACTACATTTATGAACATTAAGTAAATTAATTATCCCCATCAAAGACATCAATGCCTAATATTTAAACTTAAATTAAGGCTATAGTATCAATTGAGTAAAGTATACAGTAGATATACATATAAATAAACATATACTTAAGATAAAATATAAGTATATGAGCACATTCCTTTTTAGTAATTCAAAAATACAGACAACTATTTTGATAAAAGTTAATAAATCCATGTTGGTCTGGGACTTGACCCATGTTGATGTGGGACAAAAAAAAATGTGCCAACTGTGTTTCTATCCTAACATGTCGTAAAAAGCGACTAATGGTGTATGGGGTTTTGGGTATTTGATTGTGTAGGTGACGAGCTAGCCACTTGACACTCATTTTTCACAATTTTCCGTCTAACCCAGCCCATTGTCCCATGTTAGTCGGGGAGTAAAAAATAATGTGCCAACTGTGTTTCTTGCCTAGCATGTCGTAAAAGACGACTAATGGTATATCGGGTTTTGGCTATGTGATTGTGTGGGCGACAAGCTAGCCACTTTTCACAATTTTCCATCTAACCCAGCCCAGTTTTGTTTTTGGCTGAATGTGGTTAATGGGGCCTTCTGCCCCTTTGACTCTGCCAACCCCTTCGGGGATTATAGGCGTGATGTTATGTATGTTTTTAAGTATGTAGTAATATCATATAGAAGGAAAGTGTCTAGCTGGAGGACACCTACACACCAACTTATTGAATTGAGCGTGTATATAGATAAACAACTTTTAACATTTTTCTACTTAAAGGCTTTATATAAAATAAATTCACAGCTTTTACAAACACTTTCGATGGTTTTATTGCACACTAGCTGTACAATGGTTTAGCCCACTCCAATTCTCTAGGAATATTTATGCACCACGGTACCTCTTATAATGTGACTGGATAATGTGACTTTCTAATGCCGAAAAAACTATTCATTAAAATCGATTAATTAGTCCCGTGCTTGTTCAAATCACAATTTACAAATAAACAAATCTATTCTCTTTAATATATTACTATAGATAAAAATGTGACTCATAGTAACGAAAACGCAACTTGTATTATAGTACCTAGCAAAAAATCAACCTTCCCTTGCACTTCAGACATATAAATTAGCACTTCTAACAGCGTTCAAGGATTTATAATTCAGAGAATTTCTTTACCCGACTTTACCAATTACATACAAGTACGAATATTGTATGATCTGGTCCAATACTTAGTGTGAATTTCCCAGTGCTATATTGTTTGCGCAAGCAATTAGCATCACAGATCACTAGGTGCTACTATTCTTGGAAGGCGGCTTTTTTCGCGTCCTCCTGTTGTACTATAAATTAAGAGATGGAAATTTCAGCGGCCAGAGTGGTACAGATCTTTTGACGAAATGGCGAAATCGATGTTAATAATTTTGGCTTTTGTCGCGACAGCGTATAGCGCTGCGATTAACACACGAGGTAATATTTATTAAATGTTCTCCAGATTTTTCTTTGTAATAAAGAAAATGTTACCAGTTTAATAACTTTGTTAGAAACTTTATCATCATCATCTTCCTAGCGTTATGTCCTGTGTTTAGACGGGGTCCGCTTAGACCATGATCCAGGATTTAGCGAGTCTGGCAATTGAAGCGAAACATTGAAGCGACTGCCGATCTGACCTTCGTAACCCTAAGATAGGGGAACCAGACAAATTTTGGATCATGGTTACAAATCCAAAGTTTTTTGAATTTGCAGGTTTCATCACGATGTTTTCCCTCACCACCGAGCTAGTGGTATGAATACGTACATAGATTTGAAAAATCCAGGTACGTGCCGGGTTTGAACCCGCACTCCTCGGTTAAGAGGAGCGTGTCCTTACCATTGAGCTACCACCGCTGTTAGAAACTTTATCAATACCTATTAATTACTAATATATTTAAGTGTCATGATCGCATTACTATGAAAATATTAAGGGAAAGACTACTACTATTATTGGTCTCCCTTTGATTTTAGACCTTTAACATAGACGATATATTTTTTAAACAAAATTACACGTAATCTAAACATAGATCCAATATTCTACTTTAGTCATTCAGTCTTCATGCATAAAATACCTACTGGAACTACAAACTGATAGGCATTTAATAACAATAAAATAATTTATTAATAATGATTTTTATAAATTGTTGCAGACGCACCCCTTAGCAGGGCAGTGCGCTCGCCTTGTCCCGAATGTGGCCCTGGAGGCCCACCCCCACTGCCAGGACTACCGCCGCCGCCACCACCACTCCTACTCCGCACTCAGAACTGGAGCGGTCTTGCTAGAAGCTCAGATGGTCTCCAGAACGCCATCTTCAGCGGGGCCGCAGCAGCAGCTGACCAGGGCGCCCAAACCGGCGGTGAAGCCTATTCTTTGGCTACCAGCTCGGCTGGTGATGGAGGCTCAGGCTCAGGTAGATCTGGTAACATCGGCGCTGGCGGGAACGAAGGCAGCGGATACAAATATGCCAGTGGAGGCTTCAAGGAATCTCACTTTTCATACCACACTGATGATGGCCTGAACGTACATGGCACACAGCAGTCACAAAACCTTGGTGGACCTTCATCCTTGGCAGGTGGCCAGGCTTTAAAATCGGGTTATTCATCGTTTTCCAGCTTATCGTCATCCGGTAACCAAGGAAATGGTGGAGTAGGTCAGGGTCAGGTGGCCGACAGTGGATTCACTGGAAGCGGCAAAGATGATCAAATTCAGCGCCAAAATGAATTCCAGCAGTCGAGCCAAGGTGGAGGATTCAGCTCCGCGTCAGCTAAATCTCAAAGTTCAGGGGCTGGCCACTTTGAAGCTGGACAACAAGAACAACAAAACTCATTTGGAGGTCATGGTCATGGAAATGGGAGGTTCTCGTTAGGTCAAGAACAGGAATTATCATTCGGAGGCAATGGAGGCGGACATCAGAATGGCCATTTCGAATCTGGCTCTTCATTTGGACGAAGCAACAGCCATTACGGTGGCCAAGGAGCACAGTCAGGCTTCCAACAGAACCAAGGAGGTTTTGGTAGGTCTAACGCTCAGAGCAGCGCCAGCGCCAACCAGGGAGGCGCATCTGGCAAATATTCGTCATTTGAACAACAGAGTACTCAGCCACAAGATTCATACACATTCGGAAATGCCAACGGTCAAGACCAAGGATCTGCTTTTGGCAATGGACAAGTGCAGGAATCTGGTTCATTTGGACAAGCCCAAGGCTACGCTGGCGGTCATAAGTCTGGCGGATATTACGGAGGCTTCAGATCTTCGAATGTTGAGGGTCAGAGCGCGTTGAAAGGTGCTCTGGACCTGGCTTCCCAGGGTCTGCAAACTGCCCACCAGTCTTCGTGCAGCACTTGCGGCAAAAGCAGCTACGCCCTCAGCAACGCTAAGAGCTACAGCGGACCAGCTGTGGCCCTTTCTATCGGAGGTTGATTGCAATAATTAACTTAACTCAATTCTTGTTGAAATGTTAAAGCTCTTGTACATAACCATAGCATTTGTTTTAAATATTCGATAATAAAGTATTTATTGAAATTGAATAGCGTTTTTGCTTTTCTGTC
Organism: Glyphodes perspectalis; assembly: GCA_951394215.1. Classification (NCBI taxonomy): domain Eukaryota; kingdom Metazoa; phylum Arthropoda; class Insecta; order Lepidoptera; family Crambidae; genus Glyphodes; species Glyphodes perspectalis. The sequence continues at coordinate 2,721,843 of OX596200.1, forward strand.
TCCCTTTATATGCAATAAATAAAATATGTACGTACTTAATAACTATAGATCTCCAGTAATAGTCATAGAATAATATAATGTGTAAAAAGATTTCAAAACTATTGACAGATACATCGTGTTAGGTCTCATAACTCGTGATGACTATTCATCAAGATTACACAGCACAATCTTATCTTATCCTGATATAAACGCAAAATAGTGATTAACAGGAGAAACCCTTGACTCACTTTTTAGCTTAAGTTAATGAGTAAAAAGCAGAGTTAATCTAGATACTCTTAATCTATTACTTGTCTGCTTTGCGATTACTTTACTTAAATGCAATATTATAGTGCAGTAATAGAAAAAATAATAATTATTCGAGATTTATTAACTTTTATCAAAATAGCTGTCTGAATTTTTGAATTAGGTACTCGAACTTTATAAGTTCATATAAGGACCGGTAACGTATAATATCGAACAAGAAATTATTAAATAATACTTATTTAAACATCCGATCGTTACTAGCCTCATATAGTTATGTTTTAAGTTTAAAACTATACCGGTAAATAAACAAATAGATACTTAACTGACAGGTCGATAGTCCGAGTGGTCAGAGAACGGGGCCACGAAATCAAAGGTCGCGGGTTCGAATACCTAGGGGCAAATGTTTCGTGTCTTTGTACTCGGAATTATGGACGTTTTTAAAACGGTATATTTAACTGCATCTATCTGCTAGCAAGTATATAGCACAATAATAAATGCTAAGTCTGGAGCTAGGCAATTGGCGTGAAGTCTGAAGAATTTATCTAACTATAGGGAGAATGTTTATGATCAATAGAAATCAGAAGATTGATTTCTGTCAATTAAATGTATGTTGGTTAATTTATTTAATCAGATATGAAAATATGTGATTATAAGGGCTTGATGCCCGATTGACTCTGCTTACCCCTGCGGGAATTACGGGCGTGATGTTATAAATAAAAAATCGCCCAAGTGCGAGTCGGACTCGCACACGAAGGGTTCTGTAACAGGATCTTTAAAACGGCAAAAAAATCATGTCTGTTGTATGAAAGTCCCCTTAAATATTTATTTTATTCTGTTTTTTAGTATTTGTTGTTGTAGTGGCAACAGAAATAGGTACATCATCTATGAAAATTTCAACTGTCATTAATAATCTCGCAGGAGTAGATTACTGAGATTATAAATAACGTTTGCTCTACGACTTTTCCTAAATCAAAAAAAAAACGGTTTTCCATACTAAATGACCAAACAGCTGATGTACCTAAGTATTTAGTTTGTATAAAAATTCATTTTTTTTTGTACATTTAAGAAAATCGTAGAACAAGTTATTGTTTATAATGTCAGTAATGTACTCGTGCGAGGTTATTAATGTTTTCCAATGATCCAATAAATTAGCGTCTCTAAGTGTGTTATGCAACACGTTTGGTCAGCCAGTGTGCTTTCTTAATCTGCGATTTCTTACGTACTATTTGAATAGTCCCATTTCACCCCTCAAATTCAAATTCAAAATCTCTTTATTTGTATAGGCTTCAAAAAAGTACTTATAAATAGTCAATATGAACAGACAAGAAAACATTACCACCGTACATCATACCCATCCTAGTCAGTAATGCAATCGGCCACTTAGTTACCAACGTTTTACTACCTCGTGTGTGCGAAAATGATTCAGATTGAACTAGGCTTGGGTAAAAAAATCGATATATCGAAATATCGATATTTTATAGAAAATAATCGATACATATCGCCGATTTTTTTTGATATATGGATTTTCGATGTTTATTTTCGGATATCAAAACCGATATATTTTTATCCGACTACGTTTTTTTTGCTCATTGTTTGTTTTTGATTGTTCGATTAAATAATTATTGTATGTTCGTATAGACACAGAGTACCTAATAATAAACTACGTACAACAGAGGGTCACTGTCCATACTTGAAAAGTTACTGCTATAACTCGCGCAAGAAAAGCGACAGTGGTGAGTAATTGGAACTACAACAAAGTTTAGTCTGTTTGTCAGGAATAATACAAGATGGCGCTACAAGCACAGGTTAGTTGTTTCTTAGTAATAATACGCCATCTGTGTAAAATTCATGGTGTTAAAACAAAGATTATTTTGGTGTGCTTCTGAAGTAAATATTTTATATTCATGTTTTTCACCTTAATTTAATAAATTATCTAAGAAATGACGTAAAAAACTTATTTTATGAAAAAAATAATTTTTAAAGTGAAATAATAACGTTTTTATTCGGTTTTATCTCTCAATCAGTCTAAATGATGCCTGGGCCGACATCTGTCTGTGTCAAGTCTATACGAAATCTAAAATGTATGTGACTGACCAGACACGGTATAGATAAAATATTATAGGCAACCGTTTTTATTATATTCGCTTCTTGAGCAAAAAATAAAGATTTTTTTGTCGATATATGTCGATACATTTAATAAGTATCGATACGATATATACAGATATATTTTATCATTTTGCCTATCCCTAGATTGAACAACTCTTACAGCAAACAATAGGTAATAGGTAATCCCCGGACAACGGATTCAAATCATCAGAACGTCACTAATAAAATTTCCAAATTTATCTGCCTAATTATAAAAAGCCTTCGTCTTCGAACAGGAGATTTAAGGAAAACATTTTTGACACCTCCACGTAAATAGACCCGGTCAATTATCGCTTGCGTGACATAATAGTGGTTTCTTAGTAAATAGATCTGTGCTAAACTTTTGCTGTAGACTGTGTATAAACAGAAGGCGTATAAATGTAAAGATAAATTCGGAGTCGTTCAGATCAGATCGGGAAAATGTGGCGGCCAGGCGTATTACTTATTTTGTCAGTTATTATTGCAGTCACTTCAGCTGGTACTGAATGTGAGTATGCAAATATGTACCTTGAAGTATAGTGCTAAAGTTGACTTTAAGAGTCGATCTTTAAGATGCGTATCCCAGAGGATTGAATTAAAGTTTTGAACACTAAGTTGAAATGAGAAATGAGGAAGCATACCTTTTAGGCAAAATTCTCGATCCTGTAGAAATTAATAAACCTAGAGCGAGTTTATATTAAATACACGTTTATTATAGCTGAGATGATGTGACTAGACTTGTACAAAGTTTTGGTGGGAAAAATAAGAAAAAACAGTGGCGCCACACTTGGCAGTTTCATAAACTAACATTGACATTATAGGTTATAAAATCAAATGTTTTTACGAAAGTATTTTTCTGTTATATTTGTATAGCCAAATCTTGGTCTAACGAGTGTCAGATGATTTAAACCAATAATTATATTTAGACATTAAGGTAGCTTAATTGAATTAATCATCCTTCAATTTTCGAAGTAAATAGCATAGCCATACCAAACCATAAGAAATCATCTCTTAGTAATAATATCTCAGATTACATTATTGTGTAATCTAAGAATAATATGTAATCTTCCAAATTCATCCAAAATATAATAAAGCATTTCATCTTTAATCCCAAAATATTGTAATGTTTACAGATGGTGCTCCCCTAGAACGCCTTAAACGGTCACCAGGCTACGGCCACAATTGCCCGCCCCCGCCACCATTCGGGTTCCCGCCGCCGTACGGACCCCCGCCGCCCTATTTCGGATTCCCGCCCCCGCCCTTCAGACGCCCTCCACCTCAATGGCAACAGCCTCAACAGGGTCAAGGATACGCAAACAGCGATGCGAAGTCCCAAGCGCTGACTGATCAGAGGGGCTATGAAAGCGAATTCGGTGGTGTCGGCCAGTCTCTCCCTTCATCCCAAGTTCCTTGTGATAAGTGTGGCAAGGACACGGCCATCAGTAACGCGCAGAGTGAGACGGGCTCCGCCATCGCTGTTGCTATCTCGGGAAAAAGCAATCACTGATCTAAACACGGACTATGGTCAAAGAACTTGTTAAGTTTTATAAATAAAAAAACGATACCAAATATGTAAGGTATGTGTTTTTTTTGCCTTTCATACGAAAATAGTTAGCCCTACGGCGCTAAGACCGTTTAATGTTCATATCATAATTGGCAACTTAGACCAGGTATAGGGGATATTTGATCCAGATTCCAACAGCGCCGCCACCTAAGGCGATGTAGGAGCGCCGGGGGGTTCAGTGGGTAGGTATACCCCGGTCACTCCATCACGGCCGGAGAGGAGTCCTTCCATGTAAAAGGCCCTCGAGAGAAAAAAACAGGTATAAGGGATATGTTCACTCAAAATATTAAAATCATATAAGTAGGTTTAACGTGAATAAATGAGGAAGAGGTTCGTTAATTACATTTCTAAAAACGATATAGGTTTGACAGAGAAGTCTGACAAAGTTTTCTATACTAATATTATAAAGAGGAACGATTTTTGTGTATGTACATACATAACATTACGCCCATAATCCCCGAAGGGGTAGGAAAAGTCAAAGGGGCAGCATGCGTGTATGTATGTGTAAGTTTGTAATGAATAAATTCAAAAACTACTGTGCTAATTTCAAAAATTCATTCACCATTGGAAAGCTACATTATCTGGAAGTAACATAGGCTATATTTTATCCCCATATTCCTACAGGAACGGGAACTACGCGGGTGAAACAGCAGTAATTGATAAATACCGTGAAATTTCAATGTTATCTACTATATTTTTATGAGAATGAAGTATTATGGTCAGAACTGTAGAACCTACCTATATGTTTCGATGGAATTTAATTCAGTTTTTACTGTTAGTATTACCTAAATATTTTAACATAACCCCTTGATTTTTTTCCATGCTAAATGTGATGTGATTAACAATATTAGGTATTAATTGGACTGAATAGACCCTAATGTTTATTTCGACCCTTACGTTTATAATAAGTAACAAAATGCACATTTTCAGTTCTAAAATAAAAAAACGTAAAATTCTTAAAGTGTACCCATTTTAATCAAGTAATGTAGTTAAATATTGTAATGACTATAACTAGAAATTTGAAAGTTTTTGAATTAGGATAGGCGAAAGATGTAATTCATCATCATAACGGATTGTAATTCACATTTGATGAGTGTCCGAAGATCAGCCTGATAGCCAAAAAACCGTTACAAGCGTATGGTACAGTCTACACACAACAAACTGCACTCGTAAGTAGTAAAGTTTGCGAATTACTCTCATCTCTTATGTTTTGAGGTAATTTTGATTTGATTGTATAGCTAAAGCACGTAATGGGTTTTAAAAGTCACTAGACTGAATAAAAACTAACAAAAAAAAAAATCAGGTGAATAGAGAACCTCCTCCTTTTTTTAAAGTCGATTAAAAACTATTTTGAGTTTTTTTTTTGTAGTTTAAAAAGAGTTTTTTTTTAATTTCTCCCATATTTGTATGACTTAAAAAATATGTTCATTACCTAGCATGATGTAAACAGTCGACTAGATATTTGTGAGTGTGTAAGCAAGGAGCTGGTCACTTGTACTTTTTACTTTACTTCCACAATTTTCCATCTAACCCAACCCAGTTTTATTTTTGGCTTAAATTTGTTTGGAAGGTGGACTTGATATTGATAGTACGATTATACTACCAAATGTAGGTTTCAAAATTACATTATAAATTATTCAAAAACACATAGGTAACATCAAAAACAGTTATCCTAATGTAAAACACTGGTTATTAAAGTGCTATCAATGTACGGATAGACAAAGATTATCTTTTACAGTACAGTTGCACCGATGAAACAGACGTGCTAATAACACAATTGATCCTATTGTATGGGCTATGTCCATTGCCGTTATGTTAAAAGCTGTATTCTATTTTTTGCAATCCAATCAGTTAGATCACGTGCTCTCCTGATAACTATTATTGTATTGAATGCTGATTTTATCACAGATATGGTAATGGTTACTTAGAATCTGGAATAGCGAATAAAAATTTTCCATTTACATACAAATTATCACTGCTATTACTAAAGGGGTAGGCATAGTAAAAGGGGCAGTTAGCCCCCTTAACCACATTCAGCCAAAAAAATAAAACTCAGTCGGGTTAGATGAAAAATTGTGAAAAAGTAGTGACTAGTGGCTAGCTCGTCGCCTACAAAACCACACACCCAAATCCCGATATACCATTAGTCGCATTTTACGACATGCTATGCAATTGGCAAATTCTTTTAAGTACCTACCAGACCAACATGGATTTTTCTTTTAAATCATCAGAATGGTTGTTAAATAGAAAACATATTGAATAAGCCACACAAGAGGCATAAATGGCAGATCAAGATTATATTCAGTTAGACTTTACCTCATCTTACAGGAATTGAGAAGATACCATATTATGTATATGAATTAGAAATCTTACAATCACTGGACACTTCTTTATACTTATATGCTTGATCTACAAATAGGTCCTGTGAAAAAGTTGTACCTATTATAGTTTATCATTTCAAAAGTATTAAATTTATTAAAGCCGTTTTTTGATACACTGGCCATCCCGTTCTGCTACACTTCACAATATATTTGTTAGGTGCGTTAAACTGCCAAAACAGGCTTCTCAAAAAAGAAAGTAAAGTAATGTTTAAATTTTAATAGATAAACTGATGGGGGACCGCCCACCAATTAATCTATAGTCGAACCACAACAAGTTAATGGTACTGCCAATTTGTGCGTCATACTCGTATACATAAGTACGTAATATCGTTCGACTAAGTAAGTTCAAGTTCACCGCCAAGGTTGCACGGATCAAGATTAAGTTGACCAGTGCAAGCAGTGCTGAAGACAAATGCTTTAACATACCTTTCATGTCGTTAATATGCATTAACAAACATCCAAAACCCTATGAACGTTGGATATTTATTAAGGTAACTAAAAGATATTAAAAATTACCCATAATTAAAACGCGAAAATAATTTTTTCATCTTCCTAGCGTTATGTCCCGTGTTTAGACGGGGTCCGCTTAGACCATGATCCAGGATTTAGCGAGTCTGGTAATTACATTTAAGCGACTGCCGATCTGACCTTCGTAACTCTAAGATAGGGGAACCAGACAATTTTTGGATCATGATTACAAATCCAAAATTGTTTGAATTTGCAGGTTTCATCACGATGTTTTCCCTGACCGCCGAGTTAGTGGTATAAATACGTACATAGATTTGAAAAATCCAGAGGTACGTGCCAGGTTTGAACTCGCACTCCTCGTTTAAGAGGCGCGTGTCCTTACCATTGAGCTACCACCGCTCTCTAAAACGCGAAATTAATAAAAAACTAATAGAGCAGACTAAGTGGTTTAAAAAAAACAACATTTTGATTTTCTTCTTGCAAAATACTACATCAGTAAATAAGTAATATTTTGTATTTTATGTATTATAATGGCTTAAACAAGCCTTACGTAGAATTGAATTAAATAATATTCACTTCTAAAAGCTAGGCGACACGTTCAGCCATACATAAAATCGCCGAAAGATCGTAAAATACATACATATTAATGCGACTTATCTTAAATAATTAGCAATATTACGTAATAGCCACCGACCACTGTGGACGCCGATATAAACCGCCCACGCAAAACCTTGCGAGCTCTGATTTAGTAAATTTGGTAATTATGCGAATTCATCAACCCAAGGAAATAGGAAACTCCGCACTTCCGCTGTTGATGGCAAATGATATCATTGTTTTGGGATAACCGAACTACTTACGTGATTCCTTGACCTTAAGTCGGTCTAGTCTATGGGAGTTTGAGTCTGACCTTTATAAAATCGTTACGTACCTAAATAACAATCATGATACCGCATAGAGTTCATTAACTCTAATACCTTATACTTTTAAAAGATTTCCTATGTAATTTTTAGGTATACAAAGATACAAAAGAAAAAAACATGATTCGAAAGAAGATGAAATAAAAATAACATTGATTATTATCGAATAATATTCTTTATAACTTATCAGAATTCATAATCAAAATAAATAAAAAGAAAACCCATAAAATCTTTATGAATTTACGCTTGGCAATATCACGAAGTATTAAGTATACACAAAAACATTAGGTAAGTAAGTAAACAGGATACTTAACTATAGCTTCATTTCGGATAAGCCAATTATCACTTTTTTGCAATCTAAGTTTGTAGCTCGAATCCATTTAAAGGTTAAAGATAAAAACGTTATCTTCAACGACGTTCGAATAAAGTATCCCCACCGGCGTAGTCCGGTACAATCTTTGAATCAACACACGTTATTTTTAATAAATACAACATTAGTTTCTCTTCAGAACCTCAATGTGTGTAATTAGATCTTCGCCCGCGGATCAGAACTCGTTAGAATCGCCATTAGTTTACGCTCAGCCAAAATTTATGACTTTCGTCTGGCGCTATGAGCATTTTCATCGACGCCACCTTATGAAGAACACTTCCGAAATAATCCATATATAGGGTATTGTTTACAAATTCACATTGTTTACGTCTTCCGTGGGATCTTTTCAAGAATAGAGAACCGACGGGCCGCGCGTGGGGGATGGCCTCGCTGCGACCTATAAAACTGCTTTGACCCGCAAAAAAAATCAACACACCCAGTAACGGAATACACGGAGAGACATGGCGAACTTTCGATTATTAATGGTCTTTTTTGCGGCTGCCGCCATGGGATGGGGCTCGGTCGTGGCCGAAGGTTGTAATTTTTCATCGCAAAGCTATAATCTCGCGGTGGTCGATCGATAAATTCGCAATAGATATTGGCACCGTTAGTTGGCGGCGAGGGACCCTTTGTTTATTGTTTTTTGTTTTCAGACGCAACGGCGCAGAGTGGAGCGGTCAGCGGCTCAGTTCGTGATAAGCGACACCTTCGCAAGCGGAAGCTGTGCATCAAGTACGGGATTTGCGAAGGGATCGGAGGCGGATACGGTGGGTTTCAAGGCGGCTACGTGCAGGGCGGCCACCAGGGCGGCTACCAAGGAGGCTACGGGCAGCCGCCGATAAACATTGCTATAAGCCAGTCCCAATCATCAGCGAACGAGGGAGGCGGTGGTCACGCCCATGGATACTACCCTAACAATTACCAGTACAACGGAGGATACCCTAACCATGGAGGTTATCAAGGAGGATATGGAGCCCAAGGAGGTTACGGCCAGCAAGGTGGTCCTGGTTACTTCGGCAACGGCCAAGGAGCCTACAACAACCAATTCAATGGGAACTACTACGGCCCAGTTGGGCCACACGGGCCGAACGTAGGAGGGGGTTATGGGTTCCAGAAGCCCGGCTTTGGTCCTTTCTTTGACGAGGGTGCCGATGAAGAGGGAAATAAGCCAGAGCATAATGAGCATGAAGGCGACGATATCCCCCAAGGTGGAGGGGGATATAATGACTACAACCAAGGCCAGGGCTACCACGGTCATGGTCAAGGTCAAGAAAACTTCGCCGTGGCTGGAGCTTTCGCCCTAGCTGGCCGCAAAAACCATTAGCTAGCTACTTAAATTCTTAGATTTCTTATTTATTCTAAGTTAGTCTCTCTATTGACCAAACATAAGTCTGCTCTCTGCATAAGTTCAAATGCTTGAATGAAATTTCAAACTAATTCCAAATAATGTAGGAAATGTAAGGGTCGTGTGATATTTTTAGAACATAGTTTCATATCAGAGTATTGTATATTTTTAATTATTCGAATTATTTATTAAATGAAATAAATAAATTGTCTTGTATAATAATGTTTTTTATTCCCCTCAACGAAACGCACTGATACTTCTATCAGTGCGTTTCGTTTTATGATATTAAAAAAAATACATGAAACTAACAAACCTTTAAAATATCTGTTTTTGGTCCAACTTAACCTCCATTATATAAAATGCCACGGTTAACGTATCACTTCGGAAAGTGGTCCAATCAGATATTAGTTCGCCTTTATTCACAACAATATAAGGTGCTATAAAAACACTATATATACATCTATACTTATACTTTACTAATTTACTTTAATGTATAAAGCTGAAGAATTTGTTAATTTGTTTGTTTTGCGCTAATCTCAGAACCTACTAGTCCGAATTGAAAAATGATTGAAAGTTGTTTTGAATAGTCAATTTATCAAGGAAGGCTTTTGGGCTATAAAACATCATGCTACGACACACTAGCCAGAGACGCGGGTGAAACTGCGGGCACAGCTATGTAGTAATGCATATAAAAACTGTAATACATATAATTCCTGACCAATTGTCCCATGTTTAATCATAAATCCAAGACTAATCAGAAAAGAGTATTATATCAGAACTTAAAATTATAACATAACGAACGAAGCTTGCGAAGTAAAAAGTTAGATAGGTACCTATTTGAGAATGTTATTCGGAATTTTACGTCCATAACAGGTGATGATGACATTTTAAAGCAATCAGTATGGTAGTTCATTGGACTGTCAATAAATCAATGGAAACTGGATCAACAATACCTAAAATGCATAACCTACCTCCGATGACATCATCCAATTTCAATCGCATGGAGATTATAAGAATCCTTTTACAATTTTATTGATCTAATTTAGATAGATGAGCTGTTTCCTCTATTAAATTAACAATTTCGTCTGCGGACTTCAAGCGAATTAAATATGTATAAGATCATCCTTTAGTTCCCAACCACTCATAAATTACTTCAACAATATATGGCATGTCAATAATTTTGTATATTTTTTGACTTAAATACAATGACAGGATATAAACATTTCGTCCTAATGTTGAAAACAACGCCTCAAATTGTTATCGAATAAAAATGTGGAGCGATATATGGAATTTATCATAAACGAAATATTATTGAGGTTATTTCCCTTATTGGAACTTGAATAAATGCTGTAATTTACTTGAAAAGAATTCAGCACTTTAGTTTTTTTGTATGTGTAATATATTGTTTAAGTATAGGTGTATTTTAAATTTTTAATAATTCTGATTTTAACACTAATAACAACAATAAATAATAAATACATTAAAATCATATTTTCCCTTGCAATATGTTTTGTCCATGTTATCCAGGCCCATGTTGGTCGGAGAAAAAAAAAAAATTGTGCCAGCTGTGCCTAGCATGTCGTAAAAGGCGGCTAATGGTATATGGGGTTTTGGGTATGTAATTGTGTAGGCGACGAGTTGGCCACATGTCACTACTTTTTCACAATGTTCCATCTAAACCAGCCCAGTTTTGTTTTTGGCTAAATGTGGTTAAAGGGGCCTGCTGCCCCTCTGACTCTGCCTACCCCTTCGGGGTTTATGGGCGTGATGTATGTATGTTTTGTTCCTTATCAGGGTTCAACTAGGAATGGAACATGGAACATGGCTTCTTCATGGTAATGGATCATTTTGAACCATCATCCTGGACTTAGCGAAGCTGGTTATTATATGAATGGACAGGTGATGATCTTTTCCTATTGTTATCCCGAACATACTTAGACTTGAATAATCTAAAGTAACAGTTCTAAATCATCACCTACTGCATATGATAAATTCTCCAGAATGACACACGGGCAGAATGCAGAATTAAATAAATATATTGTTTAGACTGACAGACACCAATTTCCTAGTGCTAAACTAAGCTTATACTTGTGCTATGGATACTAGGTGAACGGATATACATACTTAAATACATTTATAAACATCCATGACTCGAGTACAAATGTGCATGTTCATCACACGAAACGGATTTTTAGCGGGATTCGAACCTGCGACACTTGGTTTTGTGGCCAGGGTCTCTGACCACTCGACTTACTCGGCCTCGTCATCAACATCGTCAATAAGCGCGTGTCCTTACCATTGAACTACCACTGCTCGTCGGTATTAATATTGAATAAATAAATATATCAGACAACATCACTAACATTGATCTGATTCCGAGCTTTGTTGAACACTTGTGTTGCGGATAACAGAATCAACAGTGATATTATAAATATATACCTAAATATATTACATATTAACACCCAGACACGAAAAAGACACAAGTTTAACCCGAATGTTTGTCTTGGGTGGGAATCGAACTCTTGTCGCATAGGTCATGGTCATTACCAAATGTGCCATCGACCTAGACAATAAAATTAACAACGTGTCGTTGATTTCAAAGTAAGCTCTAATATAGGTAAATTGTTAAGAAGACCAAAATTAAGATACTACAATTACCTAAATGTGTCAATTTCACTGCGGGGTTTGATCCCGTATACCTTGCGTTCCATGCGAAATTTAAACCATTAGTGAACTGGGGCTGTCTAAATCCTCCAATATAAAGTACATTTAAATCGATCAACAATGATTATTTTCACTACGTCTTTTAAAATGATCTACTTATACTTATAATTATCCAATTTTCTAAAATTATTAAACATATTTAAAGTAAAAACAATTTTAAAACGAAATAAATGGGTGACAGTAGTTTGTTAAACGGACTCAATACTCAATCATTAATTGCTTCCATAATGTTAACAAGGTGTTGGTGGTTGGACTACAATTTATTCGATGCACTTTATCTGACTCTTCAAAGTGAGGCAATGATTGTTTAATTAAAATGATAAGCTATGTATGTCCGTATTCTTTATCAATTCAACTTAAAGGTATAATTAAATATTTGTTCCGAATGAGTGACATCACAATGACGGGTTTTTTATCACCTGATCTATTCACACATTTCAAGTTCATATATTTTTGCCCCTGGCAGACCATTTATGGCCTCAATATGGCTGTTGAAAATCTGAAAAATCCAATTTACGACCAAATCAATTAAGTGTCCACTTAGACTTGCCGAGAATTTATGACTTCACATCATTTCGGACACATCAAATTATTGTACCGTAACTTGTGATATAAATTTTATTTATTAGTGTCAATGGCTCTTTATTAGTGTAGGTACAATAATTTTGACCCGGTCAGGCCGAGTGGGGGAACGATGTGTCTAGTATATAAGCTCGGAGAAATGATTCACTGGTACCCATAGCACCGGCGAAAGTTGTGAACGTCCCGAAGACCCCATTGCACTGACAATGTTCGCCAAGGTCCTAGTGTTTGTGGCTGCGGTCGCCGCCTGCAGCGCTCAGCCCATGTGGTTCACTGGTGAGTTCAAATCTTCCTTCAGGAAAGACCAGGAACGGAGAGATCCAAAAGAAAACAGAGAATATATCTAGTGACAAGCTAAAGAAAAGACAGGCAATTGTGTTCAGAGAGAAGAGAAGTGGCCAGGGGCCACGAAACCGAGGGTCGCGGGTTTGAATCGCGCTAGGGGCAAATGTTTTGTGTGATGAACATGGACATTTGTACTCGAGTCATGGATTTTTATTTAAGTATGTCTATCCGTTCACCTAGTATCCATAGCACAAGCATAAGCTTACCTTGGTACTTGGTGTGTCAGTCTGGAGAATTTATTTATTATTTATTTAATTCTGCACTTCTTAATAAAGAAAAAAACATATATTAAAAAAAACAAAGGCATACTAGTTTTATGTTAAAAACGCGGACGTAATGAAACTTCGAGACAATATGCTCGGAAGTTACAATGATCTTGTACATTTGTATGACGTCACGTGATTAGATTGTGAGAAAAAATGTAGACACAACTTTTTAAGACAATAGTCTTAATCACAATGTGAAAGATAAGAATAAAAACAGTATCATGCATAGTTTTGAATAATATCTTAGTAGTATTTCGAGTATTTTAATTAAATAGTGTGTGTTCCTTGAATATTTTTACGTAAATTTTCCCTTGGTTACCTTCCGTTGCTTTTTTATGGTACAGAATTTGAATTAATATTGTCGTTATGACCGCAAGGACCGCTTGATCTAGGTAGCTATTAGAATTTGCAGTTATAATTAGTATCTACTAAAAATGGTAGAGCGAAACTGCTTTACGTTGATATCCTCCGAAAAATCACAAACGGCATGTCTCATGGCAATTGCACACCATAGTCTATGAATATTTGTAGTTGTAAAGGTATTATGTGGTGATAATCGTTTGTATTTCTTTCTGACCTTAATATCCAATGAACAGTGCTAGCCCAGTGGTAAGAACACGCGTCTCACACCCTTATGTACCCGTACCCATACCCTTATGTATAAAAATAAAAATTTCTCCAAACTGACACACCAATTCCCTAGTTCCAAAGTAAGCTTTTAAGCTTGTGCTAAGGATACTAGATGAAGGGATAGACATACTTAAATACGTTTATAAACATCCATAATTCGAGTACAAGTGTACCCCTAGCTGGATTTGAACCCGCAACGCTCGGTTTTGTGCCCAGGGTCTCTGGCCACTCGACTAACGGTCCTGTCTGTATGTTTCTAGTCTATGTACGTATTCACACTACTAGCGCAGCGCTGAGGGATCGTCAGCTGTCAATATACAACCATGATCCAAATTGTCAGGTTCCCCTATCTAAGGGCTACGAACGTTAGATAAGTTGCTGCAGTTGCTTCTATTTATTACCAGACTTGCTATATGAGTTTTTAGCGCGTGATCCAGAATTATAGTCAAAGCGGGCTCTGAAGAAGAAGATTCATGATTGTGTTCACCTGGGATCTACCTATGTACACGTGACCCCAAGTGATGTGTGCATCAATTTAGATAATCAAATGCAACTTTAATATCCTCTCGTCCCCAGGCAACGGTTTCATCCCGATGTTCCGGATCGGGCGCTCCCCGAACATGGCGTTCGGCTTCGGCAGCGGTTTCAGCAGCAACATCGGCGGCATCGCGCACTCCACCGGCATCGGCTCGTCCTTCTCGAGCGGCGACGCGGAGGCGTACGGCGCGGGCATGGCCGGCGCCGGGAACAACTTCGCGAGAGGCGTGGGCGTCGCTAACGCCGCGCCCTACCAGCCCATGCCTTACCAACAAGGTACCTTGACATGATCCTTCAGTTTGGACCCGCTTATATCATGATATTAACAACAATTATAGTCAGCGAATGTTTACAAACAAAGATTTAACAATTATTAATTTTTGAATATTAAACCTAAATACGTAAACAAACAGTTTTTTGTCTGGGTATGGCATCTAACCAGGCATCTGTAGAGTTATTGCTTAAGTAAATTAAAATGTTTATTCGACCTCACGCAATTTAACAAACATTTTATTTCCGCGCAACCCTTATTTTCCAAAAAATAATGTTAAGATTACTTGTAGGAACCTTGTAGCATTAACCTATACATATAACGGTGAAAGCCAAAAAAGAACAGATTATTTCTTCAGTTTTATTTATCTGTATAGATTATTACCCATTAAAATGTTTTCCAGTCTTTAAATGTGTACACTGAATTACATACTTACCTATATTATTATTTTTTTTATCCTCAGCCGCCGCCTCCTCCTTCAACGGTCTAGGCCGCGCGCCCTACGGCTCGGCAGTGTCCTCCGCCCAGAACTTCGGTGGCAACTTCGGATCAGCCGTCTCCTCAGCGCAAACCCAAAACGGACTCCAGTACGGATCTGCAGCATCCGCCGTCCAGAACAACGGCCCCGCCCGCTACCAGTCAGCCCTGTCCTCCGCCCAAAACGTCAACGGTGGCCTGGATTACGGCTCAGCTGCCTCCTCGGCGGAAAACAGCGGAGACTACAACTCGGCCATCTCCTCCGCTCAGTCCAGGAATGGGATGAACAACTTCGGGGCTGCTGTGTCCGCTGCCCAGAATGTCGGAGGCTACCGCGCTAGCTCGGCCCAGGCTGTGCAGCAGCGAGGAGCTGGTCTCCAGCACAGCGGTGCCAGCAGCATCAACGGTCCTGGCATCCAAGCGGCCCAATCACATGCCGTCAACACTGGCTACTACTGATTTCCCCTACTAGCAACAAGTTCTAGATTTTAGTCCGATCTTTACTGGATTTAATGACAATTATAGTCACTGCATCAGAAGTTAACGAGACGACTGCTACGCACTTGTCTCCTTATCTTCGACAAGAAATTATTCATAATACATTTTGGAATGTGGTAGAACAATAAAAGACTGCGTTATTAATTATCTGTATTTATTTCTAATCATTACTTACACTAACTTATTGTATATCTTATAAAAACCGAACTCAATCATACATAATGTTATTAATTAGAAGTCTTAGGTCTGTTATCAAAAGTAACCGTTTTAACATTTCCATAGATATGTCCATTATCATTCACTGCGGAGACAGTTTGAACCTCTCCCTCACCATTGCCTGCAAAGCTAGGGTCGTAGAATCCCTCAGCACCTTTAAACCAGTTATTATTCAACAACCCCATATTATTGTTAAGACCTAATCCTTCGTAATTAATGGGGCTAAAGAAGAAGGGTAATAAGAAGGGGTTGAATGATGAGGTGGAGACGAAGCTTCTGCCGTCCCCTGCAGCAGCAGCTCCTGGTGACACGAAGCTAAAACTTCTTCCAACGAAGTTAGGGTTGTCGGTGTTAATGTTGGAGTCTGCATTTCCAGAGCTGATAACCGCTTGCTGGTTGGTAGGATCATTCGGGAAAGCGAAGTTAATGTATTTCTTGATGTCTGGATCGGATGATGAAATAGCGACGATGGCTTCTCCAGATGGCGATGATTCTAAAAAAAAAAAAAAACATAATACTTAGACGCTGCTTAAAAATCAGGAGTCAGTGCAGAAAAAGTAAAGAAAAAACCTGCAGGAAAAAAGTACTCTCTCAAAAATTACTTTTCGTTATACAAACTATAAAAACAATTGACTGACTCCTTAATAAATTACGATCGCATTTGAAATTAGCAAAAGAAAGTGCTATTATATTGTATAGTTTGCAATTTTTTGCTAATTATAAGTAGTGTCTAACATAATTTACCTTTCAAAACCAAAGGAACCGCTCTAACCGTACTGGAAACTAGAACGAGCGTGAACGCGAATGCCGCTAGATCTCTCATTTTGCACAGCAACAGAGTTTTAGTTTCTTTAGTGATAGAGAAATGATGGTGGACCCGTTAATTCGCGGGTTTATATAGGTGCCATGAGGTTGGCATATAATTTCAGCGCACGACCGGCGGAGCCCGGGTTCACTGAACGGCGGTGTATCATTTACCGGACGTAATCATTAATATTTTAGTGCCGATGTGCTGATCGATGATTGCTTGCTGATTTGTTTCTCTCTCGCTCTTTGATCTAACATTAGTCAAGATGCGAAGTCTCGCAAAAAACCTTAGCGAAATGTTGGCACTCAGTACTTTTATCAGCATATCCCATTTTTTATATTTAAAGGTGTTCATGGAAATAGTACTTTGATTTATGAAATAACTGTCCCGCTAATATGACATAGAAATATCATTAGTATATACTCTAACATTAAGAAAACACATTTACATTATTATTGAAATTAGAATTAATACTTAATTATTATTGACGATTGGTATGAAAACTGTTAATGCTTTCGCAAAAGTATCAATTCAAATTATTTCTTTTTCACCAGTTAAATGTGCAAATTCATCTTCTATACTTACCATTTTCAAAGATCAACTTTAATAAATAAAGCAATATCATATGTAGGTACATAATAATGTACCTATTCACATTTATAAGTACCTACATATTATGGTAAGTAGCTTTGTCCTGTTCTTAGTCCATTTATCTTCTTTAGAGTGACCTTAACCTTTAGAGAGCTAGTCTTAATATAGTCATATTCAGTGAATACAAAGTCAGCCCATTCACTGCCAATCACTGAACGCATTTTGAATGCAACGTCTGTTGAATGCGCTTTATGTAAAAGGGTCTTACATTGTAATGGTTCGAGAGCTGGCACTAATTGTTGGGTAGATATTTGAGGCAAGCTGAAAGTCTCATGTCTCTCCTATTATACCCCAACACGAAACACAGAACAGAGATATTGCATTTCAAGACTGGCTCGAAGATGCATTTGGTACGAGTCTGGAACGTAATACCCTCTCCTTTGCGTCTAGAGTTAGGTTCAATTTCCCTTTTTAACAAACATTCCTTTGGTGAATACTTGTATATGTTCTATGTGTCAATATATTATAATATTTAAGTACATGTATATACTTGTGAGACCTCAGTTGATTCTAATATGCGTACCTCAAGTGCACAAGTTACGTAAAACGGAATCAGAAAATGTATGTGCCGTTGACTGATATTTATTTATTACACCAACAATATACTTAGTTGTGTTTCGAATTTGAAGAAGCATTTGCCTAAGTAACGAACTGACCCAGCGAACTTCGTACCGCTCCGTTCCCGGATTTTACAGATAACAATTTCTACCGGGTGTGAGACCGATGGTAGCTCAATGGTAAGGACACGCGCCTCTTAACCGAGGAGTGCGAGTTCAAACCTGGGCACGTACCTCTGGATTTTTCAAATCTATGTACGTTTTATAATACTAGCTCGACGGTGAAGGAAAACATCACGTGATGAAACCTGCAGGTTTGTTTCATCACGATGTTTTCCTTCACCAACTTCTTTGGATTTGTAAATTGTCTAGTTCCCCTATCTTAGGGTTACGAATGCTTCAATGTAATTACGGCAGTAAAACGGCAGTCGCTTCAATTTAATTACCAGACTCTCTAAATCCATGGTCTAAGCGGCCCCCTTCTAAACACGGGACATAACGCTAGGAAGATGATGAATTTCTACGTGGTGTGGGGATAGGAAGATGAAAAATACTTTACAGCCTATACAGATACTTACCAAATATATATAAAACGACATGAAAAGACCCGTTTCAGAGGAGTGCGACCATAAACACCAAGAGACGAAACTTTTATAAATCACAAACAAAAGATTAAAGGCAAAATATTCACCATAATATTTTTTTGTCTAAAGAAGAAAATACATAAATAAATAAATGTTCGTCTACATCACATTTCTTTTGTTTCATAAAAAAGTATTTATTTTATAAATCTGGTGTTTAGAAGTGAGCTATTTTTGAAACCGGTTAGTACCATACGCTAAAGCGCCATTTGCAATTTATCAACAAAGCAATTTGCTTGTACCTGGCACACATGTTATTATTTTTGATTAAGTGTTAATGCTACGGTAAGCTTAAATTCATAGTAGCAGTCTAATTACACGTATTAATAATTCGTGAAATTAATAATCATAAATTAATATTGTAGTGTCGTGTTGGTCTGGGACTTAAAAAAGAATGTACCAACTGTGTTTATTTCCTAGCATGTCGTAAAACGCGACGGTGTATCGGGTATCGGGTATTCGGACGATGGTGTATCGGGTATTGGGTTAATGGTAATGTAGGCGAGGACCTAGCAACTTGTCACTACTTTTTTACAATAATCCTCCTACTCAATAAATTTTTTTTTGGACGACAGTGGTTTAGCTTATTGCTCTTTGGACTCTGCCGACCCCTTCTGGGGTTTTTAAACCTTTTTAATCAACACGCTACAAAGGAAAGGCTCAGGCAGTTAATGAACAGTCTACCAGTGAGCCAACATACAAAGGTTACCTACAGTATTACAGAAATTACATTGATAATATTACTTACATACATACATAACATCACGCCCGCAATCCCCAAAGAGGTAGGCAAAGTCAAAGGGGCAGTTTTATTTTTGGCTGAATGTGGTTAAAAGGGCAGCCCTTTAACGACATTCAGCCAAAAATAAAACTGGGCTGGGTTAGATGGAAAAGTTTTAAAAGTAGTGACAAGGGGCTAGCTCATCGCCTACACAAACACACACCCAAAACCGGGCAGCCCTTTAACCACATTCAGCCAAAAATAAAACTGGGCTGGGTTAGATGGAAAAGTTTAAAAAGTAGTGACAAGTGGCTAGCTCGTCGCCTACACAAACACACACCCAAAACCCGATTTACCATTACTCGCCTTTTACGACATGCTAGGCAAGGAACACAGTTGGCACATTCTTATTAAGTCACAGACCAACATAGGATATAATATTACTTATACTTATATGTTACTAGGTATAATGTCTCAACCAAATACTTTTGTAATTTTATTACAGCTTTACTTTCTCTACAAAATTTTCTGTTAACTAGTAACGAATTCTTGTAAAAGAAGAGTTGATAATAATGTGTCCTTTCGCAATTTCGACGGAGTATAAATAAAACTATAGGTAAACATCACGATCTTATTGTAAGTTAAGACAACGGGTAAACATTTTACAACCATCTGAATGGAATCTATTAATAGCTTTCAGTTTTTTTTGCAATTAACGGCTTTCAGAATGTTTTTGCGAACCCATTAAAATGCTAATAGACAAAGTAACACATAATAAACCAGTTCACATTTGATTTCTCGAACGTCGTAAATTTGTTACTTTTAACACACCCCACACAGCAAAGAACAGTTACGCCAAACTATTGATCGGGGCTTCAGACAAAAAGTCAAATAATTGCTTTCCGTTAGTGCCGCCGTGTTATTACTCTGCTTATGGCTAATCGAATCGCCAATATTTGATGATAATTCCAGGTGTTAAAATCATAATGATAGAGAAATTATAGCCGTGAATAGGCGCGCGGAAAATTGCCCTGTCGTCTGGTGTCCATAAATATTTATTAAGAACCGTTCCAGGGACTATTAGCGGAGACTTGGAGATATTCGATTGAATATAAAGTGTGGACTTTGTCGTTTCGGTGCATTTGACACTGGATTTGCAAGATGACGACACTGTTGCGAGCTTGTTTTCTTTTCTCGTCATTCGCGATCGCTCTCGTGACGTCAGGTAAATATTAGCAAACGTTAGCATATTAGCACGAATGCAAAACTAGACTTCTAAGAACATTCATTTTACAAATAAAATATGATTCAATGTTGAGTTAAGGAACTCAATCAATCCTTTTTTTCCCGAATATGGTTTAAGAAGTTTATTGCTTCATGGATTCCGCTTTCCCCTTGCGAGAATTACAGGCCACCACATGTATGTACGCAAAAAAGTTATTAAGCCTATACTAGTTAGTTAGTAGCTACCGATATCATCTCAATTAACATTTTGACAGCTACATATGCGATTTTTAGATTAACCCCGAAAATCTGTTCCTGTATAGAATTAGATGAGTGTTTAAAGATTTCTTAAACTTTTACTAACACAACACATAACACAAGGCCCATAATCCGCGAAGGGGTAGGCAGAGTCAAATACCTATTACGCATTGCACAATACGTCTTATTATACTTTTCCAGATGAACAACCATCAAGACCGGACCAGGAGACGCTAGAACTCGCCGAATCCAACAACGGATTAGTTGGTATCGCAAGCGTCGCCGGAATCACCACCAGAAACGGCCGAGTCTCCTCATTAGGAGGCATTCAGATATACCCAGGCCTCGACTCTCCCATAACCATCACGAATACCGACGGAGGGGGGTACTTCTACCCGTTAACAGTTTCCCATGAAGCAGATGGCAACTTCGCTTCAGGGTCAATACAGCTGCTGCAAGGATACCCAGGATCAGTAGTCATCTCATCTTCTGCTAAATCCGGGCTCGGTCCAGATATAAAACCTTTGCCTTCCTTACCGATGAACATCAACAAGCCTTTGATGAAGGAGTTTATCATCCAGCCATTGCCAGAGCTGTTCGAGAAAGCGAGGACCTTTGACCCCGAGCCGTGGTTCCTGAAGAGCATGTTCCAGTTCCCGAGACCTGAAGGAGCAGACAGCGGCTGGTTTTATCCGAACTTTAATCCCTTCGTGAATTTTTGGCGTTGAAATAAACATTTGACTGTGAATTTGTTCTTAATTATTACCTCGTAGTATAATTAACACCCGCGTTTATGGTTAATGTTATATATAGCCTTTATAGCCTTCCTCGATAAATAGTCTATCTAACACTGAAAAATTTTTTTATATCGGACCATTACAAACCAGCTCTTCAGCTTTATAATATAAGTTTAGATTTAAATTTACGAATTTTCACGAAATATCGATTCCCGTTAAGGTCAAAAGAATATCTAATCATAGTTTATTAATTACCTACCTATTTTAGAATGCCATTTGAATTCGCCAAACTACTTTGCAGTATGTTTTCCTTAGCGAACTAAGTTCGTACAATTCATATTCTGAAAAATAGGTATAGGTCTAGTAATGAAATCCAGCTGCTAAATTAAGAACATATTCTTACTATTTTTGACCAGTTTTATACTGTGTCAGATAGAAGATTATGAAAAAGTGATAAGTGGCTAACTCCTAACATCCATTGGATTTTTGAGATCCCGACAAACAAGAGATAAATTGATAATATAATATTTACAAAAAACAATTTTTATTTCAATAATTCTCATACTATTGAACATATTACTTATTAAAATTAACAGCGCTAAATTAACGTAGAATGAAATTAATGGATCTATAGATTTTGTGTGATAGTTTTAGAGTTCCGTATCTCGGAGAACCAATTTACACTAAGCCTTATTAATGCGAAATAATGTAAAAGTAACTCTGTAAGGGTTTTACGACTATCGATGGATCGATTGTTAAATTTGGTAAGTTAAACCTTAAACCCTAAAAAAAGTCTACCCTTATTCAAGAAACATTTCGACGCTTAAGAACCAAGACCATCTATCTACAAAAAGTCGACTTCACAGGTGACGAAAAAAACGGTTTTATTTCCTTAAATTTATTACGTCACGTAACTAACGTGGTATTGGTATTTTTTCATAACTTCTTATTTAATGCGAATTTGAGGTTACTGATCAAAGGAAACGATGCGTAAATTAATTATAAAAATAACTGCATTAAAAAGTAAAAAGCGCCAAAAGTGTAGATAGATGGTCTTGGTTCTTAAGCGTCGATTTATAGATTCCAAGGGATGTGCTATATAGTCTTGGTAATACAAATCGCATGCCATAAGGGCTTGATTTCCTGTTTGTTAGTTTAAGTAAATCAGCATCTCGAGCTTTCTAAACTTACATATTAAGTTCAAGGCTTCCCTTGAAGAGCCCTATTATTTATTGTATGAAAAATGGAACACATCATTATCTTCCGATAGCAGTGGCTTTGCACCTATGGGTAATTACCACATTCAGCCAAAAATAAAGCCGGGCTGGGTTAGATGGGAAATTGTGAAAAAGCAGTGACAAGCGGCTAACCCTTGCTGCCCCTTCGACTCTGCCTACCCCTTCGGGGATCATGGGCGTGATGTTATATTATTATGTAATTACCACTTTAGGGCTAAGCTAATACGAGTACCATGACTCTTTAGGTATAGTTTCGAGAGGGATTTTCCATAATATGGGTGATAATATTTCTGTAAATATACTTAGTCCGTTTTTTGTGTCATAGACAGTGGAGCGACGGAAAAATAAACATTGAAGCGACTGCCGGTCTGACCTTCGTAACCCTAAGATAAGGGAATCAAAATATTTTTGGATCATGTTTTCCCCCACCGCCTAGCTAGTGGTATAAAT
Source organism: Glyphodes perspectalis (assembly GCA_951394215.1). Lineage (NCBI taxonomy): Eukaryota > Metazoa > Arthropoda > Insecta > Lepidoptera > Crambidae > Glyphodes > Glyphodes perspectalis. The sequence continues at coordinate 2,745,086 of OX596200.1, forward strand.
ACGTACATAGATTTGAAAAATCCGAAGGTACGTACGTACTCGTGTTTGAACCTGCGCCCCTCGGTAATGATGAGGCCCGTGAACTTACTATAGAAATATCAACGCCCCTTAATAGTATTTCCTAGGTAAGGAAATACTATATTAAAGATATAAACGAGTTGGCACATATTTTTTAACAATGGGATAAACGTGCTTGGGTTCGGACCAGTGGCGGTTTTACAGTCTTGGCCGCCCTAGGCCTGAGGCCATAATTCTCAGTACTAACGCGTCATCACCTAATTTTTAACACGATTGGCCGCCTCTAATATCTGGCCGCCCTAGGCCCGGGCCTACTGGGCCTTAGGGTAAATCCGCCACTGGTTCGGACAACAACTCGTCTCAATAAAGACACACATCCTTACCGCTGAAGATTTGCTATGAAAAATTAAATACGTACTTAAAAAACGGTTTTTAATTAAGTTCATACTTGTAATATTATATTATAGAAATGGAAAATTAAATCCAACTAATTTAGTGCGACTCGCACTTGACCAGTTTTTAATACATTTTTTGTATAGCCTAACGGGTTCAATATCAAAAGATCCATTAGGATGTCCATAAAGCGAACGTTGATCCACAGTGCATTCAGCGCAAAAAATATATTGACTTTCTGATATACATTTAACGAGACCGTTAATCATAGGTTAGTAACGTCATGACTTATAATTTTGTTTTGTTGGTTGAAGCTTACAATTAATGAAAATATGTAAACTTTTTTTACTACCAACTTTTTTGTTGACGATTCTGGATTTGAAAACCACGAAACGGGGTCGTAATCTATACAAATAAATAAAATTTAGGCGTCTGTTTGTAAAGTTGAATTAACAGCTTGTTACTAAATAGACATGAAGGTATATGAAGCCGTACATGCCATTGGTCGTATGTAGCTAAAATATTTAGGGTTTAATGTAGGTTATTTCTCTAAACCATGAATAAGGCAAGGTAAATTTTCGTGCTAACATCTTGTTGCGAATGACATCAATTCTACTGGTGCAGATGGCATTTTGCAACACTGCGCTTAGGTAGCTGGGTGAAGATTCGCGAAGCGTACAGCGACAGTCGTTTTTATTCGGTCTGTACAAAAAAAACTATAATTAATAAATAAAAAGGTCACCTTTTTATGAAATTCACGCAGACAGAAGAGACCAAAATTTGTCATCAGTGAGCTTATATAGAGAGGGTGGAAGTGTATATGCATGGAGTGTTAGTAGGTATGTAAAATTAAATTAAATACGGACGATTTTCAAGCACAGTCTGACTACTAAACTCGGTAGATTAAACAACAACAACGTATAAAAATGATAACGTTATTTAAATCAACATCTATTAATTAAAATTCCATTTTTTTAAACTTGTTATATTTATTAACACAAACATTCACTATAATAATGCGTAATACCATCTTGCCATGTCTTTCGCGAAAACAAAAGAAGCATTATAATTCGCCACACTAATTTCCATTTCTGTCCTCGAACAATTTAAATAAAAATAATTGTTAAAAAATACTTTTAAACATCAAAATCGCTATCCGCGCCGCCAGGCACCTAGCGAGTCTCATTAGCATTGGAAATCGCGCCCACTCCACTCGCGTGTTATGCAATTATAATGAGCTGGAGTGTCACTCTGCACTCACGCTAACTCGAAGCTGAGTTGTATTATAAACAAACTATTGCCCGTTTGCGTCGTTTGTTGCTGAGATCTTATCGTGCATCTCTCTAGATCAAAAAAAATCGACATTAAAATCATTTACGTAGGCAGGCAGACACCTTCAATACCACTGTGCTCAGACAGAAGGTGAGGTATGTTATTTCAGAGGCGCTAAGATAGCTTGAGAAGCGGGCAGTATTGTCGAGCCTGAACGGGGCAAGCTCTTGGAAGGGACCGTTTCCGTGCTCGTAGCCCCTATGCTAAGCGATTCGACCGGATACTCCGGAGTTTTAGTAGGTACCCCTCACTATCATGGGGGAGAGTTCCACTAACCACTTCATCCTCCGGGTGGAGTGATATGCGTAGGGTATTTCTCCGGGTCAAAAAATTCAGTGCTGGTGTCTAATTATCATGACATCATGCCTGCATGCCCCAAAGGGATAGGCAGAGCCATTATGAATTATATAAGAAAAAATAAATATGTACATATATATTTCAATACCCTCTGAGAGTGGCCCAGCGGCTCGGAGGACAAGGCGAGAGCGCGGCGCGCGCGCAGTGTCGCCAGTTGTCACGTCACGATGCGCGCGTGCGTGCTGCTGTTGCTGGTGTGCGCCGCCGCCGCGCTGCCGCAGCGACAGAACAACCTCCAGAGGGGCACTGGTGAGTAACGACGATATCCACTATTGTAATAAAGATTTGTATGTATGTATGTAACGAATAAACTCAAAAACAACTAGACCGATTTCAAAAATTCTCTCACCATAAGATTGCTACATTATCTCTGATTAGCATAGGCTATAGAATATTCGAAAAAAAGTTAGTTTAGGTTAGAAAATAAATGTCCAGCCGTGCGAAGCCGGCCGGCCGGCCACTAGTTTCAATATACATACATACCGCGTCAAGTTCCATACAAATCATCACGCTCGTAATCCCCGAAGGGGTAGCCAATGTCCAATGGGCAACGAGCTCCCCATAAAAAGTGTTCCGAACGATACATTTAACAATAATTAAAAACAGAAAGCGTGATTTTAAATAGTACTCGTAAAATATGTGTCGTAAATCAAACAACGTCTGAATTCTGACGTTTTCGTGTATTCACATCGCGCGCTCTTTCGATATCTCGTAGGTGTCGACCTATTTCCTTATAAGTAATGTCATCGGTGACGACTATTTTGGTACCTATAAGCAGTTTTGAAACAGAACAGTTTTGAAGAATAACAGTTGTTTGTTTGGGTCAAGCACTTAAAAAACGTCCTTCACAAAATTACGTTACGTTAATCATCATCTTTAACAGTTTGATGGACCAAATAAAAACTGTTGTTTTGTTGCCAACACATTATAAATGCGAAAGTTTATTTGGATGTGTGGACGTTTGTTACTCTTTCACACAAAAACTAGGTAAATGGATTTTAATGAAACTATATAATAATGTAACTTATATACCCGAAAAACATACAGCCTATGTTTTACCGACATACCACGCGAGCAAAGCTGCGGGCAAAAGCTAGTATAAGATAATTGAGTTAGGATAACGCCATACTATATATTGCTATAAATGAATCGTTAACTATTATAATATTATTTGCTTTGATTAATAAATAAATAATCAGATAAATATAATATTCATGCCATCATTCGGCACATTCTAAGTAAATCAACAGCTCACAAAATATGTCCTTACAGACCTTTACGGATTCAATGTATCGCTTCGCACGCCGTCTTCATTTACCAGGAACTGATAAATGCAATCCCATCAATATTCACGTCGCGTAACAACGCCCTGCATTGGTAAACAAATACTTAATAAATAAGCCCACCAGACAATACTCGTCAATACTCTTGACATAAAGTAGAGCATTCCCTTCAATTATTGCCACTTATTTATTCAATATAGTGACCACAGTGAATACAATTCTGTATATATATGTACTTGATATATGGGGCTACTTAAACTGTAATTTGGATAATATTATACAGGGTGACTTGGAATAGGTGTCATTGTTTTATGAGAGTAAGTATAGCCCATTTGACGTAAAAATATGTACGGAAGACCTAGTCGAAATTCACTATTTCCGAAAATTACCCAAATTCAAAACAGTTTATGCATGCACTACTACTTTTCATAATTTTAAATAAAATAAAAACATAAAACATCATGAGGTACTTACAATTTTAGAGTTATGAGAATTAAAAGTCTGTCAATTATTTCCGAAACTAGTGAATTACGACTAGGTGTATTGTATAATTTTTTACGTCCGATGAACTTTATTTTCACTCCTTTAAAACAAAGTCATCCTGTATACATATCATCTCGCCCGCAATCCCCGAAGGATTAGTTAGAGTTCAAGCAGCAATGAGCTTATTGAGCAGCTTTATGGACCACATTTATTAAAAAAATGAGTTGGGTCAGATGGAAAATTGTGAAACAAGTGGTTTGCTCGTCGCCTACATAAAACCCAATATCTACTACAACATGAAACGTCTTTGAACATAGTTGGTACATCATTTCTAAGTCCCAGAACTGATCTGGGACTCGAAAAAAATGTACCAACTATATATTATGATATAATATGCTTTTGTATATTGGCACAAAATCTAAATATAATTTCAAGCCAACAAACTTTCTGTTAAATTTCGTCGGTTCATATCAAATGACATAAGGTGTCGTTGTCATTCAGACATAACTATGACAAATGATTTAACGTAAGGACTAAAACATCAATTACAAATTTATGTATGTTATGTATGTAAATAACAGCTATAACAGAGCGGTGGTAGCTCAATGGTAAGGACACGCGCCTCTTAACCGAGGAGTGCGGGTTCAAACCCGGGCACGTATCTCTTTTTTCAAGTCTATGTACGTATTTATACTACTAGCTCGACGGTGAAGGAAAACATCGTGATGAAACCTGCAAATTCAAACAACTTTGGATTTGTAACCATGATCCAAAAATTGTCTGGTTTCCCAATGTTAGGGTTACGAAGGTCAGATCGGCAGTCGCTTCAATGTAATTACCAGACTCGCTAAATTCTGGATCATGATCTAAGCGGACCCCGTCTAAACACGGGACATAACGCTAGGAAGATGATGTAAATAACAGCTATAATATTATGTGGTAGTTACAATGACGGTTACCTATTTACATTAGTTATGTCGATTAACCTGCTAGGTGAAGGCTAGCCAGACAGCTTATTAACGTATTAGCACTTGAAGATAGTAACAATGGTTGATAATCAGGTTTACAAGTCAACAGCCCTGAGGGATATGAGTCAATATGTTTACTGTACATTATGTACAGAAGGCCGAGTGCTGATTCATCTAACTGTCCTTTGTTAGGACAGTCTTATCAATTAAATATTAATTTTATTACAGGTAATAAAAATCTGTTATAAATGCTGATGATGTCCTTGATGGCTTTATAGGAACTTATTGTATACTAACTTACTTATTAGCTTATTATATCACGGGTGTTGCAATGTAATTAAATAGTATTTATATATTAACAGGCCTCAAAAAATGCACTTATAAGCCGTCTATACAAAAGATTTTGATGAATGCAAAAAATTCAACACATTTATGCATTATAAAGACTTATATATTTATAACTAGCTGTGCCAGCGGTGTCACCCGCTTATATAGACTATCTCCGTCATACATGATTTCTATGTAACTTTAACCATTAAGGCTGCACACGCGACGGAAGCTTAAAAATGGAGTAACTTCTGCCGTTTTTCCAACATTTCCCTTCACTACTCTGCTCCTATTGATTGTAGCGTGATGAAAAGTATACTATAACCTGCCCAGGAGTATGAAGAATAATGGTACCAAGTTTCGTTAAAATCCGTCGAGTAGTTTTTGTTTCTATAAGGAACATACAGACAGACAGACAGACAGACAGACAAAAATTTTACTGATTGCATTTTTGGCATCAGTATCGATCACTAATCACCCCCTGACAGTTATTTTGAAAATATATTTCATGTACAGAATTGACCTCTCTACAGATTTATTATAAGTATAGATGTATGTATGTAAGCATACCAACAACTGCATTATCTGGTCCACAATGGAAATGTGTTTTAGAATGCATAAATTGTTTTAATGTTATGCGAATACTAATGAGATCTTTCACTTTCACCAACGTCTGAGTGAAACTGCTTTTTAATTAAGCATTTGTATTTTTTGTAGGTCTGTCTGTAGGTATTATATTAGGTATAGTACTTGAGCACAAAGCGGATATGCAACTTAAATGTATATGTCCAATTTAAGTACCCAGTACTTACTGACATATTTACCATAATTAGCTTTTATCCATTTTATAAGATTACTTACCTACTAATGTTTTAAAGATGGAGATTTTTTTTCTTTTGGGACCATTATCTTCCTAGAGTTGCCCCATTCCATCTAATCGACATCCGCTGAATGAACTTAGATTTTGCGAATCTAGCTATTTCATTGAAGCGACTGCAATACACGTAGTCTCGTAATCTTTAAACAGGGGAACCAGATAAATGGATCATAGCTGTACCTTATTGAGTATCAACACAGTTGGTAGTATATATTTTGACAGTTAGGGGAAAGTGGGGTAATCACGAACAGGCAAGCGAAAATTTAAATAATGATAAATTTGACTCTGCCTACCTTTCGGGGGATACGGCCGTAATGTTGATGTATGTAATTGCTCCCTATAATAGGTATGAAGTTACTAAACAACGGTTTAAAATGACTTCGCGCATAAACAAGCATATTCCAAATTTAAGGTTGTTGGATATAACATGGTGTCAAAGTAAACAACTCTTTAATCTGCCTTATGAAACTGCTAAGGTAAACAGGTAAATTGTTACCAAAATCGGTCGCTAATTCGACCGATTCCGTCACCACAAGGCCGTGACTCGCGAAGGTCACAAGATAGTAAACCAAATTAGAATTGACAAAGGAACGGTCTAATTAATAAAAAACTTTAATGCAAATAACTGCATATCATTATGCATTACATTGCATAAACTTCCGGAATCGGTGACGGTTGTATTTGGTGGTAAGTGCTTAGAAAAATATCAAGTTAAAAAAATAAAAAGAATGCTGTAGAATTTGCACATACATTTTCTGATCCTTTTTTACTATGAGAACCAGATGACGTCACTCTCTAATATATAACACCTATCTATATATAAAAAAAAGACCAAATACAAAATAGTTTATTTACAACAAGCAGTAAAACCAATGTAACCCACATTGGTTTTACTGTATGCTTTTACGCATCAAAGTATTAAATCATCCTACTGTGTTGAGAGGACTTTAGATTAAGGTATTTAAAGATTCATTGCCCTTAACTGACCCAAGGTTTGCCTGCTAAATACCTTTGAAACAGCAGTAAGAGTAATTTTGTTTTAATTTAACCAGTTTAAAAAGGGCCTCTTTACAATTCTTTAAAATATTTATTTACATACCTAATATGAAAATGGAAGACTCGAAGTATAAAACTCTTTTATACTATAAATCATTATTGTAATAAACCTGTGTGTGAAACTATGCATATTACATACCATTCTGGGTCAGAAATCACACTTAACTTTATAAAACTTTAATTAAAAATGAAATTCTTTGTTGTTAATTATACAATCAATGCCAACGTTTGTTGATTATAAAACAGACGTAGTATAACTACCTTCGTATCAATCTAACACGTGCTATAAATCTTCCACTCGCAATATGTATCCGATCATCACGTTGTTGTGTTTATGGGTAACTAGCAGCGCCCCGCGGTTTTGCCCGCGTAGTTCCCGTTTGCATGGGAATACGGAGATAAAATATATTCTATGTTACTTGCTGATAAAGTAGCTTCCTATTGGTGAAAGAATCATTTAAATCAGTTCTGTAGTTCCGGAGCCTAATCAATACAAACAAACAAACAAATAAAATCTTTTCTCTTTATAATATTAGTCTAAGTTAATTTAAATAATAACTAGACCAATGTTATTACATGCGATATATGCTGGTTCAATTCACTTAATTTTCCTGTTTCCTTATTCTGCCTTTTTAGGACAATATAGAAACCCCATTTTCGTACTTTGTATTATCGCAATAGCGTGCCCATAGGCTAAGAATAGTTTTAAGTACTTATATATACCTACCAGATTTTAAAAGTCATTATACTTAGTTATTGAGCAAATCTATCGTATTTGTTTTTTAATCTCCTCCTCGAAGCCAATTCATTTCCTCCGTACTGTATCGCGTACAAATAGAATATAATATGACTGGTTTAGGTAGGCATCTCGCAAGCTCATTCCTATTCTTTATCATCAGTTTTGTGCCCATCAAACCTTCAATCAAAACCAAACCATATAGCAACGTACTAATGGTAAAATTCCACTGTTTCCAGAGCCCGACAGCCAGCAGTTCGTAGAGGAAGTGGTGGTAGAGTCGGTGCTGCAAGTACGCAGCGCGGACCCCGGCCGCCAGGCACGCACCAACACGCAGACCAACCTGCAGGATGGTGCGAGGGTCTCCGCACTGAGGTCCTGAACACCTCACCTTTCCCCTCGTCGATTGTCACACTAATATACGAAGGTCCTGAATGGCCCCATCTCCCCTCCCACTCGTCCACTAGACCTGTCCTTAAACAGAACTAAGCTAGAAAGTAATGAGACTATAATTAAAAGTTTAAATACGCCTTTATATGTAACTAAGGTTGTGATGTAACTCTCTGTACAATATTTGATTTGACATAATTTTAATTGAAAGCCAAATGATCTATAATATACTTTAATATGCATTGAAGATTTTTAAGTGTCCTGCAAAAACTAACCTTCTTTTTATTATAAATAATGTATTATACATATATAAGAGTTAAAAACTTTTGTATATTCTACCAATCGTATTTAAAGTATATACCTATAATGTTTGTTTACGTAAATAGTTTAGGTACAAAGTAAAACATTTATTAAATTTGAAATTATCCGCAAAATAATGGATACAACGTGTTAGATATAAGTTATGTATTTTAAATTTTAGTCAATGACCTTTTATTTACGCACTTTTTCTTTAATTTTTCATAAATAAAACTTTGTGATAAAAATTGTTTTATTTTTCTCTTGTTTTCTTAAGTCATTAATAACCAAAAATTCTGCATATTTTATTGGATGGTACATTAGGTGGATATACTATGTAGTTGTAAAATCTCTTTATTTTTAAAGGCTTCAAAAAAGCACTTATAAATAGTCAATTTAATCAGAAAGTTAAGTTTTACCAGTGACAGTGTTTTCTATTATCTATGTACGGGTTCATAATAACCGCTTTTCCTGTACTTTTAAATGACTACTTTTTTAATATAACAGGTCACCCAATGAAACATTTTAGATCGGTGGTTAGAGTAAAAAGATTAAATGATTTTATTAGACGTACGTTTCATGTAAGGGGAAAGTATGAAGTAAAAGGTGTTTTTAAGTGCTGAGGTAGTTTAAGTAAAGCGGCGGTAGCTCAATGGTAAGGACTCGCGCCTTTTAAACGAGGAGTGCGGGTTCAAACCCGGGCACGTACCTCTGGATTTTTCAAATCAATGTATGTATTTATACCACGAGCTTAACGGTGAAGGAAAACGTCGTGATGAAACCTGCAAATTCAAACAACTTTGGATTTGTAACCATGATCCAAAAATGTAATTACCATACTCACTTAATCCTGGATCATGGTCTAAGCCACGTTTCTGTGGTCTGTGGTCTAAGCGGACCTGGTCTAAACACGGGACATAACGCTAGGAAGATTAGGTAGTTTATGTGTGTGAAGCATATAAAGCACTATTTTAGTTCAATTCCAGGCGGTAAATAGAGCAAAACAATGTAGCTTACATCACTCCATACTGGCGGAATTAATTGAACCGCGATGACATTTATTTATTTATTTGACAATATACTTGTAGCTTACAGATAAATCCAAAACGCACACAAGTTTAGATTTTATACCAGATTAATCCAAAATACAAACATAACTTTATGAGGACATGACAGAAGCTGAAGAAAAAAAAGGTCAAATAGGCAATTTTTCACAATTTGGCACTCCATCCAATTACACATGCTTCGCCGGAGACTGGAAGACATTACTAGGTCATGCGAGTACAAGCGTAGGTGCATAATGCATTAATGCATTTATCATTTATAACTTCGCGTTGCTCCGCCGTAAAGATGTCGCGTGGCGTCTGCTCAAAGGATTTATTAACGAAATCGGCCGCCAAAACGATCCCTGGACGTTTGGACGGAAAGCGCGGCGCCGGCGCCGGCATACATTAGATATTAATCCGCTGTGTTTATGCTACGATATTAGTTATATGTGAACGGGGTAAGGGTCCGCTTAGAGTGGTACCTCAGAAATAAAAGAGGTGGATTTTACACGATCATCTTCTTCGCTTAGACCTTGATCCTGGAATTAGCGATTCTGGTTATGCGACTGCTTATATAACCTTGGAAACCCTTAAATAAAAGAACCAAATAAATTGGATCATGGTTTCACATACTTAATTAAATGTCTCGGTTTCCTCATGATGTTCTCAAATATTATTAAGAGGGAGATTTGTATTTTTGTGTGTGTGTGTGTGTATGTTTGTAATGACTATTTAAACTCAAAAACTACTGGACCGATTTGAAAAATTCTTTCACCAATAGAAAGCGACTTTATCAAGATGTAACAAAGGCTATATTTTATCCTCATATTCCTACGGGAACTACGCGGGTGAAAACACGGGGCGCTGCTAGTACAAGATTATATTCTCATCTGCGCTTAAAGTTTTATTTAACGCACTGAATTCGCAATTCTCCTGCAGCCATGTTTATGTGGTATGACATTGCTCATTACTTTCATGTAGGAGTTAGGATACATTGAAATATGGACATAATCTCAACATCTTAGGTAATGATAGTGCATGCAAATTCGGATGTCATAAGAAACTCTAGCATGTATCCTGGGATTTACAAATTTTCTGTGATAGTATATTGTGTCATTTCCCAGTGCTCAAGCATAAGGCAGTCCTAAAATCGTCGCAATCGTTTAAGTAAAATAAAATTGTGATGGATTACGTTTATTATATTACAAATAAATCATATGTGATTTCAATAAAATATTTAAAAGAATAGCGTGCTTTCCAGTGTTACCTCTACAATTTTTAAGACTTTTATAAATGCGCCGTCCTTTGTTTGTTTCGCAGAAAGTAAGTACTCAATGCACCTGGCTATAGTTACATGTTTCTCAAATTATCTCAAATAGGTCCAATGTTGGTTTGGGACTCGGAAATATTTACCAAATATGTCTTATCATTATCATACCGTAAAGTCGACTACGTGGTTCAAAGTTAATTATGATTCATACACCTTGTATAAATTGTATTGAAAAGAGTAACTACCGAGTTTCTTGCTGGATTCTTCTCGGTAGATACAACATTCCGAACCGGTGGTAGAATCATATAGCTAGAATCATATACCTGTATTTGACGATTTATAAGTGTTTCCTTGAAACCTATATAAATAAAGAATATTTTGACTTTGACTTTGACTAATGGTGTTAAAGTTTGTGGTTAGTAGGCAACAAACTAGCTACTTGTCCACTTTTTACATTTTTCCATCTATCCCAACTTAATAATATTTTTGAGTAAATTAGTCCTATGTTGGTCTGGGACTTAAAAATAATGTACCAACTGTGTTTCTTGCCTAGCATGTCGTAAAAGGCGACTAATGGTATATCGAGTTTTAGGTATGTGATTGTGTAGTCGAGAAGCTAGCTACTTGTCACTACTTTTTCATAATTTTCCATCTAACCCAGCCCAGTTTTATATTTGGCCGAATGTGCTTAAAGGGGCCTGCTGCCCCTTTGACTCTGTCTACCCCTTCGGGGAGAATGCCCATTCTCCCCGAAGGGGTAGACAGAGTCAAAGGGGTGTTGTTATGTATGTTGACTAAATGAAAGAGCCTATTGCTTTGTGGACTCTGCCTACCCTTTCGGAATTTGCGGTTATGTCACACCCGTATATATGTATGTACATATGTTCTCAAATAGGAATATCCTTGACACTCATTAGACATTCATGCCGCAATAAGAGGCTACAAGAAGAAGTTTGATTACACGAGCCCTATTCGGCTGTCAGAGATTAAAAATGTGCTAGAGACTAATAATATTCATAGACAGCGGGCCCAACGCGCATGCCGATGAGGTGCGCACGCGCAGCGCATAACGGAGCGCGCACGCGTGGACGCGGGGTGCGCGGACACCGGCCGCATGAATTATTCACTGGGAGGACTGTCTTTCGCCTATCTCGTTTGGTGTTTAGCTTAGACAAAGATATGATATCGACTTATTTTATGCAACTTAGCAAATTAAGTAGGTATTACGTAAACTTTAACGGGGTTACTTACCTTTGGTGTCATGGGGGACGGGGAATTTGAATAGGGATGATGTCAGGAACAACAAACAGGTTTTGCAAATTATCATCAACCTCCTAGCGTTATGTCTTGTGCTCCAGAGGTACGTGCCCGGGCTTGAACCCGCACCCCTTGGTTAAAAGGCGTGTGTCCTTACCATAATTATTATATGCAAATACAGTCTTGTGAAGTAATATTTATATATGTTAATTTTTATCTGTAACTATAAATTAAAATAAATATAAATAAATATTCGACTACATCACATAAATTTATCTGATTCTGAGGTAAGTAGCTTAAGCACTTGTGTTATGGATATCAGAATTAACAGTGTTATTACAAATATATACTTAAATATATTAGGTATTAACACCCAGACTCAGAACAAACACAAAGTATTCTTCATCACACGAATGTTTGTCCTGGGATCGAACCCAAATTCTTGGCGCATAGGGCAGGGTCACTACCGAATGCGCCATCGAGCCAGTCGAGACTATAACATAGGTATATTAGACCAGGTCGGAGACTTAGTACCATGTTGGTCTCCGATTCAAAAAATAATGTAGGTACCAAATGTGTTTCTGGCATTTCGTAAAAGAGGACTAATGATATATTGAGAGATAAGTTTGTGATTATGTAGGCGACGAGCTAGCCACTTGTCACTTCTTCCCAATTTTCCAGCTAACCCAACTCAACCCTATTTTCTGGCTATTTTTTAATGAGCTTTATTACTCTTTCCAGTTTGCCTACCCCTTCGAGGATTTCGTGGCTATGTCTTCGTATAAATTGATTTCTGGTTTCAGCAGCAAGTAATTACCAACACATATATTGATACACATTCATTCAACTAAGGATAAGGGTCCTTTTGAGTCGAACTCCACTAAAGCCGGTGTAATATTATGTTTGGCAGATACTGATATATTATAATATGATACTATGTGTAATTTTCCAGCAGCCCAGTAATGTAATAGAATAATTATGAGAAAACAAAAGCAGCGGGAATATGAATCCTATAGATATTTGCAACACCAGAAGGGCCTTCGTAAAACCTTTTTGAAGGACCGCTATAGCGTTTACCAAGATCTTTATAATAGGCGACAAACATTAAAATTGTGACCCACGTCCATAGACCAATTGAGAGGGCCGCTGTATAAATTGGTGGAATTTAACGCCGAATTTGAATACAATCGCCTCCGCGTTGGCTGCGTGCGCCACCGTTATCGCCTCTTTAGCCAGTATACTGGAAACCTGGCTGCGTATAATGGATCCGAATTTAAGTGCTGTTACCATACATTTGGCTTTCAGTAGGACTTTTGGTAGAAATTGCTTTCCGAAAATGTTTATTGATAACCTCGACCTGCAATCATTGACGTGTTGTGGTCAATGATTGCAGGTCATTGGAATTTTAACTTACCAAGACCCTACATTCTAGATCTAGACTAATTGCTCAAAATTTATTTTCCACATTTTATATAGGTACTTAAATTGAACACTTTCCCATTTTATATTTCTTTCTAATTAGCTCCCCCAGTAGACGTGATGATGTAACATCATCATATGGTGAAGAAGTTGTGTATTTTTTTAAACTTGCTAGAAACCTTTATCAATTCACCAAAACTTAGGTGAGTGGGCTGAAGCTGAAAATACTGTCAACTAATTTTAATTTACACAGTTTAATTTACAGGGCCATTGATTTTTTTACTTATTTTAGCTACCTAGATTCAGACATAACTCTTCACACTTCTATCGTTATGTAGTACAGTAAGTCAAACGATTAGCTAGTCCTGGATTTGTCCTCTGAATCCTGGCCACAAGAGCCCCAAAGTTCTGTCACTTAAGTATTCCGGAGCTAATAAACGCGCAGCGCTTCTTGGAAAGCCGCGGCGTTTTCTATGCGCAAGAGTCGATCGCCGAGGATGACAGCGGCACCGAACGCGCAAATTGCCCATTTGACAAACTTTGCAATCATTTGCATATTTTTACGGAGCACGGCAATACTTACAATAAGGATGTAGAAGTTTAGGTATTTGGATATAAAACATTGGGTTCGATCTCTGATTGAAAAAAAAATCCCATACAGCTATTACTGGAGCTGATAGGTAATTGGTCTTATTTCTGGCTAGTTAGTTAGTTTGCCTCATAGATGGACTATTGTACGTATGCAATCATTGAGAGATCACAATGATCACTGAAACCACTTAAGCTCCGTCCAAAAAGATAGGATTTTATTAGCGCTTAAATACTTTCATAAGCGCCTCCGCCATTAAAGGTGCCCTTGTGTCTAGTATTATCAGTAGTCTAGTATCACGTGTTGGTAGTATTTCCTATTCCATCATTCAGCCTTTACGTAACGGGCTATATGTGGTTTGATTTTGTGTAGTGTATCAGTTTAGTTTAAGACAACACTCCTTGATATCAAATATGTTAAAACATAGAGGATTTGGAAAAAATACAGAACACCCCTAGTTGTGATGAAGGTTGTAAGGAAAATACCTATTGGTTTCTGAAGATTCTTTAGCGGATATTTTTTTGGTTTTAGTCGGTTATATAAGTAAGGATGTGACTTTCATTCAGTAATTTGACTTACAAAATAACAAAAAATACTAACTTTGGTTTTAATTTGATGTAATATCTTAATTAATTTCCAGTTATCTAGTATCAGAGCCATATGAATCACTCGCTAAATTACTGTAATGTATACCTACGATACATTTTTTTTAGATTTTTGTTTCTCTCTCTGTCTGTTACATATTTTAGGTGTCATCAACTTCATTGATATAGCTTTATTTAGCCGCTATTGTATAAAAAGTAGCTTCATATAAAATAAACAAGAAACATGACTTATGTTTAAAAATTAAAAACATTAAATAAGTTATAATTTGAATTTAGATTCAGTTTCTAGACATAATTTATGCCTTTGACTGGTAGAAGTACATATTATGAAAAAAAAAAATGTTTTTTTGGAATCAGTTAACCCGCTAATAGAGCACAACAATTGAATATTAATTTTACCAAAAATCATCGATTTCATCCACTATAAATACAAAAGGTTGTCTTTTTGTGGACGGAATGCTAACTAACGCTGTATAATCATTAAAACAGAGGTTGTTGATCCAAACGACGATTTTGAGAAATTTCAATTAATCTTATAGTAATTCGTATGTGGAAACACGCGGGTTGATTACTCACGTGTGTAGTCATAATGTTTCTTGGGTTCGTCAACATTTCGTATTTGAGCAGTTAGCCAAAGACATTTTGTATAATGTTAGCTTTTTGCATTGATATTCTTGTGTCTATCACGTGGAATAGGAATAAGACAAAAAATATCTTGCCTAGTCGATGGTAACTAGTCTATTGTACATTCGACAGGCTCATGTCGTCAGGGACCCTGGCCACGAAACCGAGGGTCACAGTTCGAATCCCGTTAGGGGCAAATCTTTCGTGTGATAAACATGGACTCGAGTCATGGATGTTTATAAATGTATTTAAGTATGTCTATTCGTTCACCTAGTATCCATAGGCCAAGATTATAGCTTAGTTTGGAACTAGGGATATGGTGTGTCAGTCTGGAGAATTTTTTTAACAGCTACTACGTCAAAAAAGTTATTTTAGTCATGTTTCTGGTAGAAAGACTTCTGTTGTCGAAAATAAATTAATGTCTAGGTATTTAAAGAGAGAAGAAAGGGCCTCCTATAAAAGGCATATCACTATTACCGGGCGCTGCATGGTTCTAATTAAGATTTCTGGTCTTCTTTCATATTTTATAATGTTGAATATATAATATCCACTAAGAAGGGAATCCAAAACCAAAAAACAATTAATGTCACGCTCATATAATTTCTAAAACTAATGATCCCAAGATAATGAAGTTTCATAATATAAGAATTGTGACCTCATCCAACACAGGAAGGATGATTTGCAAAGATATGAATTATAGTAGGCACTGCCCATTCAGAGTTAAATAATTTAAGTTTGAATTTAATAGACTCCGAAATTTATTTCTGGAACGATTTGAAAACACTTCATTAAAGGAAAGCTACTTTATTAGCGAGTAACATAGGCTATATTTTATTCCCATATTCTCACGGGAACGGGAACGCGGGTGAAACCGGGGCACCTAGTAATAGATGCTTAAATAAGAGGATCGCATAAATGCATAAAAATAACAAAATGTATTAGACATATTTATACACAGCCAAAGCTACTTCTATTTCGACCAGGTGCACGGTTATATTTAAATAGGCAGATACACATCAATTTGATTCGGTCCATACGACCTCCAATAGCAAATTTATTTCAAACTAGACGCAGCCTGATTAGCAATCCAAACATCATTATAACCATGTTTGAAATAAAAAACACATTAAGACGCTGATTTTTTTCCGTCGTTCGAGCGGAAAAAAAATAATGAAAAATTAATTTAATTGCCCGCTCCGCGTCCATTGTTTGCCAAAATTTATGACCTAGAAGTGACAAAGAGAACTGAAGTCGTAAAGTGGTGTCACTACCATTTTAATTTTGCAGGTGTCCCATCAGCTCACTTTAGATACCACATGTATACTATTTGACACATGTTAGGATACCTACCTATGTATTACCTATCTAATTTAAATTATAGTAATTATTCTACGGAGCGGTGGTAGCTCAATGGTAAGGACACGCGTCTCTTAACCGAGGAGTGTGGGTTCAAACCCGGGCACGTACCTCTGGATTTTTCAAATCTATGTAAAACTTCGTGGTGAAACCTGTAAATTCAAACCACTTTGGATTTGTAACCATGATCCAATATTTGTCTGGTTCCCCTGTAAGGGTTACGAAGGTCAGATCGGCAGTCGCTTCACTGTAATAACCATACTCGCTAAATCCTGGATCATGGTCTAAGCGGACCCTGTCTAAGCACGGGACATAACGCTAGGAAGATGATTATAGTAGATAATCTAGACTACAACTGACCAATGCGAGGCGAACTATTTATTGATATGACAGTTACCTTAAACTTTTTCAGGTCTTGATTACAAAATTCCATTTAGCCAAAAATTGGATTAGAAACTTCAAAATGTTTTTGATATTGAGACACACAACTGAGACAAATTAATAAAGTCTTATTGGAGCAGTTAATGCGTTCTTAGTTATAAGTTAGTACGAAGTACCTACCTAAGTCTATAAAGACGCCATTTTTATTGAAACGCCGAATAACCCTTAATACTCAGAAAAACCATTTCATTATTAAATGGCCTTTATTGATTGCAAATCACAATGACTGCAATGACCCCAGCGATAGTCATCTAGCATTAACAGTACAAATAATGCCCTAGTTCGAAGCAGGTGATTGGAGTGCGTTCCGGCGCCAAAATAAAATAAATTCACCAACGACCTCCAAGGATTTGTATTCTGCCACTATTTGCAGCTGTTTTTGTCCGAATTTATTCCATAGGAGAAACATAAAAATTCACGGAACGTCCCGTGCATCTTAACCGATCGGGTCCGAACATGCCATAAATTAAAAATGGCCAACAAGCATCGAATTACAAGCGGCTTCCGCGGCGCTCCCGCGTTTTATGTCCATTTTGTAATACGCACATGAGCTTTTTTTGTGCTGAGTATAGTGTTTTTTGTACTTGATAAGTTGATAGATTGTGTTCTTGAAGTTTATTTATAGATATAAGAATTTCATACCAAGGCAATCTGTTCATCTTAAAAAAAATTGTGGAATACATGGTTTTCTTAAAAATATTGTTGACTCTTCTGTAAAAGCACTAAGTTGCCTTTAGTTACTACATACAATAACTCATGCGTGTAATTGATGGTCGGGCGAAAGGCATATAGCCACATTATAAATATGAGCTCTTATGGAAGCTTTTCCAAAAATATACTTTCAATCAATTAAATTATAATGTTTCATAATTTAAATTATTTTCTGTCCGGTCGTTCAGCCTAATGTGTATCTATACAAAAAAAATACTGACTACAATATGTTATAAAATAACAACGGGGCTTTTCCCACATCCTGATTTAATATACTAGACATGCTTGGAAGTGGCATAATAAGAGTAAAATACTAATTATTATGGTAGTGATGAGTAATGGTTTATTAAGTGATGACATAAGCGAACAATGTGTGCGTCATAGGCCCGTGACGCCAGCGGGCGAGTCCAAAATTCTGAATGCTAATGTGTGGTAGGTACAGTCCGAAAATCATTGGTCAAAATCAGTCATACTTAATTCAAATATAACTCAGACTAACTCATGCCACGTTTACTACGGCTGAAAAAAATCTCGTAGAAATTTTACAATACCAATATATGTACGTTGGGCCATAAATAGTCATTTACGAGTATTTAATCTAGATTTTTATCAAAGCAATAGTCTAGTCTAGTCATCATATATTTATATATATTTTTTAATATGTACAATTCCTATATTGATACATTTTGAATAAAAGTAACGTTATTAAAGTCAAAAGCTAAATAAGTTAATTAATACGCAAATTCAGCTCCATGCAACCTATGCCTGTCTTATTCGACAAATATTCAGACATTGCTATCTTTAGCATTGTATAAATACGTAGATTATGAAATTTATAGAAAAAAAATATTGTTAAAAACGGGCCACGGAGTGTCCCATCTGTTCGCGAATTAAGCTCCATGGTACGTAATACACCTACGCTACCAAGAAACAGGAAAGCTAATAGGGCCATAAAACAGCAGCAAGCAATACGTCAGACAAGACAACTTATCGTGAAAAGAGGATAAAAATAAAAATGCAAACCAGGTAATGATCCAGCAAATCAAAATAGGCTCGATCGTGAACTAAGGCACGTAGTCGCCGGGCAAATGCTAATGCCCATTAGACAACACAAAGAACAGGAAAATGCTCACGTTGTCCGTCTGTCCCTACGCGTTGACGTCAAGATGCAGCTGATATGAATTCAATGGGCGATCCTTGCTGGGAGGATAAAAGAGTGCAACGTTAATGAAACTTTTGGGGGTGCACTGTGTAATGTAGGTTATCTATACTTATAATAAATCTGTAGAGAGGTCAATTCTGTACATGAAATATATTTTCAAAATAACTATCAGGGGGTGATTAGTGATCGATACTGATGCCAAAAATGCTATCAGTAAAATTTTTGTCTGTCTGTCTGTCTGTCTGTCTGTCTGTATGTTCCTTATAGAAACAAAAACTACTCGACGGATTTTAACGGAACTTAGTACAATTATTCTTCATACTCCTGGGCAGGTTATAGTATACTTTTCATCACGCTACAATCAATAGGAGCAGAGTAGTGAAGGGAAATGTTGGGAAAACGAGAGAAGTTACTCCATTTTTTAAGCTTCCGTCGCGTGTGCAGCCTTAATGGTTAAAGTTACATAGAAATCATGTATGACGGAAATAGTCTTTATAATATTAACCATAAACGCGGGTGACACCGCTGGCACAGCTAGTATGATAATAAGCACAATAAATGTAATTTAGAGTCTTTATTTGCGGTGATATCTTCGATGCCCTACCTTTTCTCATTACTCTTAACGTAACTGGGGAGGTATGTCAGACCTCTACTGACTAAATTTTTCGGTGCGTTCCACCATAGTTCAGGGTAGTTGGTTTGGGATTGATTTGGGTAGGCAGTCCCAGGTACCGCCGTGGAGATGAGGTCGCAAAGAACCTGCGCCAGCTCCATGCGAATGACTAGCAGGCGCTAGCGCAGGACTGACCGAGATGGAGGCTCTTATTATCGGAAGCCAAGACTCATTACGGGTCGCTGCGCCAATTTAATTAGTAAGTTGGTTTGGGAGCGCTTAGTTTTTTCCAGCCCATATAGATGTCACGTCGCAATTTGGTACTACATCATCATCTTCCTAGCGTTATGTCCCGTGCTTAGACGGGGTCCGCTTAGACCATGATCCAGGATTTAGCGAGTCTGGTAATTACATTGAAGCGACTGCCGATCTGACCTTCGTAACCCTAAGATAGGGGAACCAGACAATTTTTGGATCATGGTTATAAATTCAAAGTTGTTTGCAGGTTTCATCACGATGTTTTCCCTCACCGTCGAGCTAGTGGTATAAATATGTACATAGATTTTTTTAAAATCTAGAGGTACATGCCCGGGTTTGAACCCGCACTCCTCGGTTAAGAGGCGCGTGTCCTTACCATTGAGCTACCACCGCACTCCAATTTGGTACTACAGCCAATTAGCAATTAGATAATAAGCATTTTAAAAAATAATCTTAACAACTGAGTTAAGTTCAATGCGATATTTTGGCGTTAGAATTTTATTAGGCTGACAATTTGATCTTATCACCTGTTCAGCTTTCATAGCATTTACATTCGTTTCCACAAAACGACGTGCTCGTAACAGTAAAATTAGGGAGGTCCTTGCACCTGCCGGGAATGGTATCAGATCGCGGCCGGTATCGCGCCATCGGCGTGACCGCGTAGCCACTGTGTCGCCGGAACACTGGGGCTAATCACAGTGAAGCTTCTAAAAAAAACTAGGACTGTTCCGCGGAGTGGCGTGTATCGTACATTCGAATTCTTTTTCCTAGTGGATTTCAAACTCAAAAAAGGCCTCAAAAATACACTTGTAAATCGTCAAATAATAGGTACAAAATAGAACAATTTGAATCTACCACCGAATGACGTATCTACCGAGAAGAAACTGGCAATAAACTCGGTCGTTCCTAGCAGAGTCTACGCTTGCTAATAATAGTTCGCGACCGGGATCGCTCATTTTAGCCCGTCAAGCTTTGACGATCTAGGTCATTCTTTTAGTTCATTAGTTCGCGAATCTGTGGCGAGAAAAATATGCCATAAAGTTGGAGCTGTTAAACGAGCTATTTCCCGAGTGTAAATATTTAAAATGCTTTGTCATGAACCAACTAGCGAACTATTAACGCCCCGAACTTAGTCGACAAGTTAGCCACTTGTCACTTTTTCACAATTTTCCATCTTATCTTACTTTATTTTAAGCTAAATGCGGCTTAAAAAGCTTGCTGCTCCTTGAATTCTGCCAATCCTTTCGGAGATTACGGTTGTTTTGATGGAAACCCTGAAGAATGAAGACGGACCGCTGGTTTTGATGTATTGTTTTTAATACATAAATATATGATTTAAAAATAACAATAATGTAAGGTCATGTTGATTCACTGATATCTTCTTTTTATTGTATCGCCGGGCACACGTATTCAAAGTGCATTCGCGGAATTGTTTGAAACGCAAATTTAAAAGCTCAAGATTAACTTACGCCGTTATAAAAAAAAAGTTTATAAGAATACATTGTTGGGACCTTTGCATTAAAAACCTTTGTCTTTTTACCGCCAATTCTTGCTTGATTAATATCAGAATGTAAAAGAAAGTATTATAGTTTTTTAAATTGCAACGCGGTGCACAAAGCATAAGCATGAAGGTCTATTCATTATTTATTTTTTTAACTAAAACTAAAAATATCTTATAACAGCCAAAAACAATAATGGCACACACATTAAACTAATAATAAACTAATAAATTAAAATTAAAATTATTCAATGAAATACTTTGAAAATTCATTATATTCATAGAAAGGCTTATACTTACTAATGTATTTCGCCAATTTCCTATTTAAATAAAGAGTATGAAATAAAAACGAAGAAGTACTATTAAATAAAATTAAAATGCAATACATAAACAATATGTTTGTTTTAAGTCAGTAGGAGATATTTTTTGGTGTTCCTAACTGTAAGATATTTATTGGAAAAACCCCAATATTGAGTCCTTTTCTTTTAGTTTAAAGTAAGGTCTTTTCAACGACACCGGATCTTATGAACAGTTAATCCATGCTGGGGACTGTGTTATTTTGAAAACAATTGAAATTCCACCAGGACACGCCGGCCATTTTGTCTCTTTTGACATTGTCATCGCGATAACCCTATTCAGAACTGGACAATGGGTATTGGAAGGTCGATTAAAACGTCCCAGGTGCCTTTGGGTAAAAGCATCATGCATGTATTTGCATGCAGATCCCCTTAAAAAGACTCGAGACTGTAACTGACTGCGATGAAATATGTATAAGTGCACGGTCAGTTAAATTATGATTGCATTAAAATGCAGGGCATTTTTAAAATCAGAATCGCTTAATCTAGAGAAAACAATATATTATTCTATCTTTAGCAGTCACTTGTTTAAACTTAAAGAAGTTCTCGTTTAGAGCTTTCGTTGTGCACTTAAGTAAGAAATATTAGCCATTTGGTAATGTCTTCAGGAGTTAGGGCCCGTGCCTTACTTCAAACCGGCCAACAGTGTACATTGATCACCTCAAAAATATTCATAGGACGGCTTATCTGGACTACTAAATACATCGAGCATGAGAAAAATACAGGTGTCCTCGGTACACTTGTCAGTCTGGATGGCATGAATCAGGGCTCCCCGTCCACCATACTAATGCCGACAAAGATGCTTCCGGCATAAATTCGCGATTATGTATCTGCAGACGTGCAAACGCGCAAATTTGACTGTCCAAGACTATGGTCAAGCGAACTGCCGCAAAGCCGCAGTGCCTACGCTGAGGGCGCGGGCGATGTTGCCAGCCTTTTATTGCAAATACCTAAACTTCACTTAAACACTGCAAGATACTTTTATACGATTGCACATACATACATACATAACATCACGACCATAATCCCCGAAGGAGTAGGCAGAGTCAAAGGGGCAGCAGGCCCCTTTAACCACATTCAGGCAAAAACAAAACTGGGCTGGGGCGTTAAATGGAAAATTGTGAAAAAGTAGTGACAAATGGCTAGCTTGTGGCTTACACAATCACATACCCAAAACCCAATATACCATTAGTCGTCTTTTACGACATGCTAGGCAAGAGACATTGTTGACATTGTTTTCAGTCCCCGACCAACATGGGACCATTTCCATTTATAGGAATGGAAATGATTATAAGAAAGATCGTCGTTAAACAAGCTAAGGCGCTGATGTTGCTAGTCTTATTTGCAAGCACCCTTTACTGTTGCTAACGTACTAAATGCAAAAGACGCTTTAAAATTGTCGTCCTTATGAATTTTACCAATTTAAAGCCGTTAGCCTGGTAAACTACTATACAATTAGCTCTACAAAGGTATACCTCCGCTCATATAATACGTTTAAATGTAACTAGATGAAGGGGTAAAACCGCTAGGCTGGCAAGACCGTCGGTGTCGTGGGCATTGATGCTATCGGTGTAAGTGGTGGGACGAGCATGAGAGATGCTATCGGGCCCCGAACTTCAAGTGTCCCCAAATATACATCGCGTGATCCAAATACTAACGCACAAGCACCTATATCTGTCGGACATTCTACTAATAGCGATAATAAATAAAGTTTTAAAGGTGCAATAAAACGATGGTCCAGTTTAATCACTGAGAAGTGCCGCGATTGTAATGGATTCAAGACGGGACATCAGTATTCAGTAGGCGGAGTGTTTAGGGCCCTAATGTTTAACGGCCAAAGCGGCCAAACCTATTCTATTCCTTTGTTCTGATGTAATAAAACAAACTAAGTATCATATTTATATGAGTAAGATCCGTCATATGATTGTGTAGGCGACAAGCTAGCCACTAGTCGCTACTTTTTTACAATTTCGCAGCTAACCCAGCCCATTGTCCCATGTTGGTCTGGGACTTAAAAAGAATGTGCCAAGTATGTTTCTTGTCTAGCAAGACGTAAAAGGCGACTAATGGTTATATGGGGTTTTAGGTGTGTTATTGTGTAAGCGACAAGCTAGCCACTTGTCACTAGTTTTTCACAATTTTCCATCTAACCCAGCATATTTTTTTTTTTGGCTGTATGTGGTCAAAGCGGCCTGCTGCCCCTTGGACTTTGCCTACCCTTTCGGGGATTATGGGCGTGATGTTATGTATGTATGTAAGATTCGTTGTTCTGAACTACTAAGATCCGGTGGCTCATCGCCCAAGACTACTTAGGCTTTCTTGGTTATTTTGAGATGTTAAGATTTCGTAGATTTTAGCTAAAAGATTATCTTATTGTTAATATATCAAACGACTACTTCGTTTCTCATCCAAGTTCTTCAAGCCTAAGTCTTTACAAAATGCATTTTCTAATTTCTTCAATTTGTAATACATGCCTCTGCAACTCTTGCACTTGAAAAGAGTAGGTACTACCTGCTAATTTTCAGGGATCTTTTTGCTATAATCAAAGTACTGAATCAGTATAACTGTCTGGTTATACATCATACATACTATGTTTAAATCTTTACAAACTATTAATATATTACGTCGATTTGAATGCTTGCAGGACAAAATGCACACAGATATTACCATATTAAGCGTCAAATACAGTTACACATTGTTCAAAAAATAAATACAAGTATAATCCGTGACATTCACTTTAAAAGGAAAATAAACATAACGAAACCAATACAAATTTCTACGAGCACCCGACGTATAGTTTCTGAGAAAATTAAAATCTTGTAAACGTCTTATACGAGTATTATAAATCGTCATGAATGAAGCTGCTTGTCATTCCAGGTGGGAGCCAATTTATGCGGTGTCGGTCGCATCGACCAATAGCCCTTACAAATCAATGTGATAGGTCATTATGTTCTTCATTTTATCTCCAGGCGATACTATTAACGAGCAAATTAAACTGTCGATCAAGGATGATGTTTCCCCGATTTGCAATTTTCTGTAGCTTACCTACGGACTTATAGAAAGATCAATTAGAGCATGAAAGTTCCTAATTTAAAAACCCTAAAATCATAAGTACATATAGAAATATTACATAATTTGTGCTTTATACTGAGCTGACTTTTATTGAATAGGTCAAAAAACAACGAAAACTAATATCTACACCAAAGCTACATTTCTTATACTGTTTTACAAAGTATCTTAGCATACTATTACTTTGTTAGATATGTGTAAATCGTAAATTGAGCAGAACCGATTTTTTCGCCAAATTAAAAATATAAGGATAGATATACTTAATACATAAAAATATTAATTCTTGGATACTAAATTTGAAAATAAACAGGCTTGAAATTTTACTACTAAAATCCTTGACTATTTTGTTAGGAGGTCTTTAAAAAATATATAAATAAGTTATGCTTAAATCTTATAATTCCAAATTGAGATATAATATCTTATAATTATTTACACAGCATGCATTGAAATACAAATTTAGACATATATTATTTGTAAAGAACCTTTGGATACTCGCATACGTAGAACTACTTACCACAGTTTAAACCATAGATTTAGAATTTTTTGACTTCGCAAATCTATGGTTTAAACTATTATATGCAAAGTATAATAATAGTTTAAACTATATAAGATTATATAGTAAAGATAACAAAACATACATAGATCAAATTTCATTTCTATGAATTAAAATTATCAAAAATACATACACACCATCACGAAATCTTCGATGGGGTAGGCAGAGTCAAAAGGGTAGCGAGCCACGTTAACCACATTCAGTAAAACTAAAACTGGGCTGGGTTAGATGTAAAATTGTGAAAAGGAAGTGACAATTGGCTAGCTTGTCACCTACACAATCATATACCCAAAACCCAATATACCATTCGGCAGTCAACTTTTACGACGTGCTATGCAAGGAATACAGTACCCAAAAACATAAAATTTATTATTTTATTTTATAAAATCATTAAAGTCCCATGTTGGTCTGCGACTCAAAAATAATGTACAAATGTGTTTCTTGCCTATCATGTCGTTAAAGGCAACTAATGGTGTATGGAGTTGTGAATACGTAGGCGACGATCTAGCCACTTGTCACTGCTATTTCACAATTTATTTAACCGAAACATTTTTTTGGCTGAATATGGTTTAAGGTTGTTGTCGCTCTTTAAACTCTGCTTGCCCCTTCGGAGATCACGGGCGTGATGAAATGATGATCAAAATTATCCTGCAACTCTTCCCAAAACCTGAGTCATCCAAACAAAAATAGCAAATAGACAAAATGTTCACCGGTTCGCCCAGTAGAGCACTACGTGTGCTGCATTCGCCAGATCTGCAATAGGATGTCCAGTCTCCGATAACGGTTGGAGCACTCTGCCGAACTTTGCAAAATGGTTGATAGGCTAGGGCTGCCTACCTTTCCGGAATTATAGAAATCTCCCAAACTATATTTTTTTTAGCTACGAAGCTTTCTGTTCGAGTAAGATCATCAAAACTACAGTTTAATTTTTACTAACCTTGTTTTCCAAGTATGTCCAAATCACCTATGGAACGGTTGAAATTAAAAAAAGTATTCAATATTAATTTGGGAATAGCGCATGACTGTCTTATATCTATCAAGAAAGTATAAAGTTTGAAGTTTTAGTCATCTATCAATTACTTAGCCACCTATTAACTACACTATATTAGTATGCACTGTTATAAGTACAACATGAACTGCAGATTAAAACCCCTCGTCGATTATTATTTATTTATTCTAGTAGCTTTTCTAAATTTATAATCACATCCCTTATATAACATCCTTTCCTTTCCTTGCTTTCTACTAAGAAACTACATTAACCAACGATACAGACCTTACCCTCCGAATTTACCACTGCTAGCTGCCAACCCTAGGACCGGCGCAGGCGCAGGCTCAGCACCTGACCTGCATCCCAATCAGTCCAGACAGCCCGCGCTATATAACGCGGGTGCGGGCTGCGTCCAGCACTAACCCAATCGCATTTACTCACTCAACACCCTACAAGGACTAGTGCTGAGATCACGATGAAACTCGTATACTCCCTGGTGTTCGTCGCCTGTGCCCTGTGGGAGGCGGCGGGATACCCGACTTACTACCCGTACTATGGAAACAATTTTGATACTTGTAAGTATTTTCATACTTTGCTTTGTTATAAATATGTGTGTCTTAAGCATAATAAATTCAAAATATCTTCATTTATATAGGCTTCAAGAAAGCACTTATAAATAGTCAATATACAAAAACAAAAAAAAGAACAAATAATACTACCACCGGTTCGGAAGGTAGGTTCTATCGAGAAGAAACCGGCAAGAAACTCTATACCTTAGTTACTCTTTTAAATGCAAATTAGACAATTTTGTAAACTTAATTAATTTACACTTAAACTAAATATCACTGCAGGTGGACACTTCATTATGAAGTTAATCATAAATCCTTGTCACTGAGATATTCTTCAATCATGTAATAGCCCTTACTAAAATTAAATAAATAAAAACTTAATAGTTTCGGTGATGTCTTAGGGATATGTATTTCACATTTTTGCTGAAAATGTCAAAAACATTTTACATATAAGTTGCAATTAGGCAGATCTTGGTCGTCCATTTTTAATGTAAAATGTTTATAGGAATTACCTGCATTTTTAAATACTCAAAAAAAGCATTGCTTTCGTTCAATAAATTCATATTAACAAAACGCTACTAGCTAGTAATAATATTTTTGTGATTTAATAATATCAAATTTTTTAGATAACAAAAAGAGTTTCAATAGCTGCAAGCTCACAATAAACATGTCTTAATATTTATGGGACTTTACATTTAAAAAAAATGCATACTAGTGATTTACATAATAAAGATCTATTTATCTCATGTGATGACTGCAAAATATTTTATATTTAAGCTGATAACACTATGAAGCAGCCTGACATGAACGCCAATTGTTTTCTGAAGATGGACATTTCATTGCTATACTTACAAGTAGTTTATTATAAGACGACGATAAAAATCACATTGAATGTCCTGCCTAAGCACTGAGTTAGTTAATTACTATTAATGAAGTTTAAAAATAAGTGTTCTCTACTTTGTTATGCCCTAAGAAAACACCCCTTATGTAAGTAATTATTGATGCATGTTATGGGATGTAGATATACTTTAATAAAATTTTTTTTTCTCCCCCAGTGTCATATGGATCCAGCGACAACACCCGCGGAGGCCTGGTGCTCAGCCGCTACTTCAACCCTTACTACAACCCCCGCTCCGGCGGCGCCGGCATGGCCGCCTTCATGTTCAAGCCCCCAGAGGACCAGCCCCAGGTCCAGCAGGTCCCCTCCAGCCAATACTATCTCCCCGACAGACGCCGGCAGACTCCACAAGAAGAGAACTTCTTCCCCCAACAAAACGAAGTGTACTACCCTCAAGCGCCAGAGAAGCCA
This sequence comes from Glyphodes perspectalis, assembly GCA_951394215.1. Lineage (NCBI taxonomy): Eukaryota > Metazoa > Arthropoda > Insecta > Lepidoptera > Crambidae > Glyphodes > Glyphodes perspectalis. The sequence continues at coordinate 2,773,296 of OX596200.1, forward strand.
TTCGCTCCTACCGAGGCTACTGAAATCGCCGACCCGACTGACAAGGTCGAAATTATTCCCACAACAGCCCGAGCGACTGTTGTCCCGGAAATAATCGAACCTGAAGTGGAAGAAGTGGAGGAGCCAGTCCAGACGCCTAAGAAGCGCGTGTCTAAGAGGAAGCAGGTCAAGAAGCCTGTTGAGGACGAGGAGGAGGACGACGACTACCAGCCTAAGATGCCGACTGGAGCCTTCTTCCCGATGTTCTTCGGATGGGGCGGGCGAGGCGCGTCGGGAGGCGGTATGCCTGGAGCCACCGCCATCGCCAACGCCTACAGCACAGGCCGCGGAGGAGTCGCCACGAGCCACGCGACGGCGTACGGCGCTCCTAGACCCGACTTCAAAGACTTCAAATTGCAGCCATAGGCTTAAGCTTCCTCGTTTATCTTGTTACGCTGCATTGTAGAATACATGCCATTGCCGAAATATTAGTCATTGTGTTGTTTAATGCCATCTCACGGCCGCCTAGATAATTAAAACGTTGAATCACTGCCAGGTTTTGCGAGGTACGTCATTCGATCGATCGATCTTACTCAGTTCAGTCAGACGTCAAAGTACAGAGGGCGGCTATATATAATTATGTATACGTATAATGAGTTAAAATAAATACATTAACGTTATATAACTTGGTTTCAATAAAAACAGGTTCTTAATTTTTGTCTGGTTATTTGTTAAGTTTCCCTATTGTATAGGTAAAATTATAATTCACAAGAGGATGATAGTAATGTTGTTAACCGTCCATTCAAGGTTTGTAAAACAGTTGAGGCATATTAAAGTAATAATAAAGCGAAGGAGATTTTTTTTATGTTTTTAAAAGAATAGATAAACAAATCGCTAAATATTTTTTAAGGTAAATTATAAATAATAAATAAATATCAGACTGTAAAATAAATTTATAAATAATAAATTTTCCAGACTGACACGCCAATTCCCTAGTTCCAAACTAAGCTTATGCTTGTGCTATGGATACTAGGTGAACGGATATACATACTTAAATACGTTTATAAACATCCATGACTCGAGTACAAATGTCCATGTTCATCACACGAAACATTTTCCCCTAACGGGATTCGAACCCGCGACCCTTAGTTTCGTGGCCAGGGTCTCTAACCACTCGATTAACGGGCCAGTAAAACTACATCAAATACGTTGATCTGACTCCAAGGTAAGTAGCTTAAGCACTTGTGTTACGGATATCAGAAACAACAGTGTTATTACAAATATATACTTAAATATTGAATATTAACACCCAGACGCAGAACAAACACAAGTATTCATCACACGAATGTTTGTCCTTGGTGGGGATCAAACAAACAATTCTGGCGCCCTAAGTACCTACTAAGGTGTCCTAAGTCTTATGATTCAAACATCATTAATTGTTTTTCTATATTCAACTATGTGCGATATGTTATTATCATGTCCTGTCAAGTCATTATGTTATTGTTCGTGTTTGATTACGTAGATAAAGTTTTTTCTGCAGACCTTTAACTTATGTCTGTGCCTCTTAAAAAAATATGCCAGCACAACCATCCGGCAGACATCGAGATAATTATCTTATGATAAAGCCTGAACGTATTATTATTCTTCACAAAATTAGAATCAATCAAAGCCCAATTTATGTTCTTCTACAAGTTACTATTAAGTTTGCTAACCAGGAATTCCGAAGCATAAGAAATACATTTATGAACTATAGTTCCTAAACCGATAAGTACCTATAATTTGCTAAAAGAAAAAAGCTATAGCAATTCCGCTATAAAAAAGTTATGTTAAATTCTGATTCAACAATTATGTGGATATGGTCACCAACTCACTGACAGACAGCAAAGTGTGTTACATAACTTTGAAGTAGCTGCCCTTAATCGCAAGATCAAAACATTTTTATACAGTTTTTCACCCTGCACTCTTAATATTAAAAAAGCGACGCATGCGTCACATTTAAAATAGTTCTAAGTTTTCATTCTTATACCTACATACTATCACTCATTCTTGAAGTGGTAAGCAGAGTCTAAGAGGCACAAAGAACCATTTACCAACTTTAACCAAAATAAAATTGGGTTACGTTATATGAAAAAATGCGAAAAGTGACACGTAACTTGGTCATCGCCTACATATGCACTACAAAATATTGGTTCTTTTGTAAATAGGGTATTGGGTATTGAACCATTACACATTTGGAGCGTTTTATGACCTGCTAGGCAAGTCCCAGACCAACATGGGACATCTATATCTTTATCCTGCTCTACATAACGTAAAATGAAAGAGATCATCTTCCTAGCGTTATGTACTTATGCTTAGACGGGGTCCGCTTAGATCATGATCCAGGATTTAGCGAGTCTAGTAATAACATTGAAGCGACTGCCGATCTGACCTTCGTAATCCTAAGATAGAGGAACCAGACTATTTTTTTTTTTGGATCATCGTTACAAATCCAAAGCCGTTTGAATTTACAGGTTTCATCATGATGTTTCCCATCACCGTCGAGCTAGTGGTATAAATAGATTTGAAAAATCCAGTGGTACATGCACGGATTTGAACCCGCACCGCTCGGTTAAGAGGTGCGTGTCCTTACCATTAAGCTACCACCGCTCTCAAGCTACCACAGTTCTCAGCTACCACCGCTCTGATCACAAATCTTAACATCCTTTGCCACAAATACCAGTATTAGCACAAAGTGCTCAATAAATAGGTAATGATAATTCCCAGCGTAAAGCCCGTCATATAATCTTAGCACTAAGCTGAGCGTTCGAAACGGATGTGGTTTTTTGCATCGAATAGTGCATCTCCCATACGTCGTGACCTAATGGTCGTTTAGCAAAACCGCGGTACTTGGTAAATAAACAGGCTAGAGCAGCGGTTCCCAAACTTTAACAGACCGCGGCGAATTTACATGATTATTATTTTGTCCCGGCGCCCCTAACTCAGCTTACGAAAGATAAAGGTGTAAAACTACGTGAATTTTAAGCATGTAAAAGAGGTATTTAGGATCAATGTTAGATTTTCAACGTCTACGGTAATGTATTTCAAAAACAATTTAATGAGCTTCGAAAGGCGTTCCTTGAAAATTAAGGTCTTGTAAGTCAAAAAGCTCATCATACCACACACATTTACTATTCATTTTGTACCCCCAAATAATTAACTAAAGCTTTCAAAGAAAAAGAGGTAAAGAGGAGCGCGTCACGGCGTCCTTCCATACTTTCTACGGCGCACCAGGGCGCCGCGACGCACACTTTGAGAACCCCTGGACTAGGGCAATTCAATAATTACACGCCGCATATATCTGTCATAGATATTCATCGAAGTCCAGTTTGATATAATCCAGTAAATGACATGATTTATGGGCAAATAGTTATGAGCAATTCAAATGGAAGGATCTATGCAGTGATATCAACTTTTTATCTTTGTAAATGTATGTGTAATATGCTTTGTAGTTCAATTTAAATTCCAATTGGTAATTATATTTCATAAATAAAAGTTAGTTAGTCTAAATGAGTCCTTGTAATACCAGCAATCCTCCAGTGAGAGTTTCGTCAAAATCGGTTCAACCGTTTCGGAGATTACCTGAACCAAACAAACCGACAGCAAAAAACAAAAAAAAATAATAAAATAAAAAAAAACCTTATTAATTTACATGCTGATAATAATTTAATTAAGGTAAACGATCTTGCAATTGTTTCCAAGTTATTTTTTTATTATTCATAAAAGTAAAAAAAATAAAAAATACCGTATTTAATTTTTTTTATTCATATTTTTTTGTATTTAGATAGATAATAATGCCTATATAATCCATTTGTGTAATTTATTTCTGGCTTGTTATGTGGGTGCGGTAGAGACTACTCAGTTGATAGGGTATACCTAAATAAGTAGTTCGCGCCGAAGCATCGCACAATATTAGTTAATTAGTATTGTAATGTACATATTGGCACCACTTACTATACCTGAGAACATAAAATAATGCTAGTATTATAACCAAAAGTCTTCTTGTTATACATAATTCTAAGTCATGTATGTCAACTATGTATTCAACTAAGTAAAAATACGAAACATAATCCATAAAATTTTATTTCTTCAATGGAAGTAGCTACGACATTAACAAAATATAAATTAAACTAAAGACCCGCCCGTTTCGCACGGTGAGCATAAAACAATATAAAATTTATACTTATAAACCTTCCTATTGAATCACTCTATCTTTTGGTGAAAACCGCATCAACATGCCTTGCGTAGTTCAAGAGATCTAAGCAAACAGACAGAAGTGGCGACTCTGTTTTTTACTATTTAAAGATGAAAAAAACATCAAAGCTTAATTTCCCATTAGAACACAAAACCCCGACAAAAACTAATCATTGCAATACAAAAAACGATACGAACAGTAACTAGAGTATTTATATCAATTACAAATGTAATCTATTCATTACAACCGTTGGTATCGCAAGATTGATTCAGAATTTGCTGCATATGTAGTATGTACTGGTTTATAAATATGCAATGATTTATTCATACAATAATTTTATCAAGGCCAAGGATTCTCCCATCTCTATATTAAGGTAACAATAAGTTCCAAATAAACATAAATAAGTTTGGACTTTTGTATCTAGGTAGGGGGGCCACAATTTGGGTCTATGAAGGTATCGTAACGGATGCCTAGATCAAGTTTTACGAGCACAAATAAATAGCAAGACTACTTAAATAATTTTTAACAATTATACAATATATCTCGAATGTACTACCTTAACCCATGTCCCATGACATCCCATTTTGGTCTGAGACCAAATCTGAGACTAAAAAAATCTATGTTCCTTGCCTAGCACGTTGTAAAAGGCTACTATATATATTGGGGTCTGGATATGTGATTGTGTAGGCGGCAAGCAAGCCACTTGTCACTACTTTTTCATAATTTTCCATCTTACCCGGCCCAGTTTTATTTTTGGCTAAATGTGGTTAATGGGATTTGCTGCCCCTTTGACTCTGCCTACCCCTTCGAGGAGTACAGACATGATGTTATGTATGTGTGATAAGTAGCTCATTTGTGGGCCTAAGCATCAAAATATTTAATAAATTGCCACAAAATGTAATTGAATTACCTATAAATAAGTTTATGATTTTGATTAAATCATGTTTAATGATAAAGGGTCACTACAAAGTAGATTATTTAAATGACAGAAATATTTGGAAAAGATAGTCTGCTCGCATGCACAGTGAAATTTATATTTTTAATTTATAATGTCACGAAATTAGATATGAATTTGTTATGAATCCACTTGCAGTATAAATTATTAATTTATTTCATTTCATATGTACTACCTTAAGTCTTTAGTTTAGAGTACGAGTCTTTAGCTATATCACACTTAATTATTAGCAATCCACTAGGATTACTAATAAATTAAGTACCCAAATTATCTATAACTTATTCAAACAGCCCTCAAACCAGAACCCCGATCATTTATCATAACAGAAACGCATTTAACTAATTTTTTGTTTGTTGTTTTTTTTGTTGATTTCGTTTAAAATCTATAATATATGCGTTGAAGTAAACTTATAATCTGTTTTAAAAGTACCTGATGAAGTTGATGTTGAGTTAATACTCTTTGAAACAAAAATAGTTGACATATAAACAAAAAATCGTAATTTATCTAGCAAATAAGTTCCTAATAGGCTATCAGGAACTAACGCAACAGGTGAACCCAGCCTTTAGTGAGCTAATAAATATTCAATCTGATTTAGGACTGTCCCGGTAACACCAGCCATTTGGCCAACTCAGAGACGAAGCCACAAAAAGTAATCTCGGATTGGGAGCCACGATTTAGTTGTAACATCGCCTGGTATAAAAACTTATTGTTTCCCAGTACTCATGTTTACGCTTCTACGTAGACGCACACGTTTACTCCATTATAATAATGAGTAGTATAAAAGGATGATTATTATGAGGACTAAATCAGTGAAGCTGAGCTGCAGTGATGAGGCAGACGGTAGCTGTCCTCTTGTGCCTTGCGATAGGCTACGCCGATGCGGCAGGTTGGTATTAAGTTTTTTTAATTGCAACACTAACTAGCAACCTTGAAATTGTTGCACTACTTCATGAAAATACGCGCCTTTTGTCACTATTTATTTCTTACATGTTTATCACACACGGTCCCAGAAGGGATAGACATAGTCAAGGCAGTAAGCTCTTTAAACAACTATTTTCAAAAATGAAACTGAGTTGGGTTAAATGGGAAAAAGTAATGACAAGTGGCTAGCTCGTCGCCTACATCTAAAAATGTATGAGTGACTTAAGCAAGTATGACTTTATTTTTTAAAGTACTGTAAAACCGTCTAATGTCTATTCATAGAGTGCAATGAAGTCATAAAACCATTTTAGTATCAAAACTTGATTGGCAGGCACCTCGAGACACTTAGGATTTAACATCAGGCTATTGTATAAATAGATGAATCCCCCGGTTCAAATCAGGGCCGCCTTAATAATGACAAGTGGCTAGCTCGTCGCCTACATCTGCAATGAAGTCATAAAACCATTTTAGTATCAAAACTTGATTGGCAGGCACCTCGAGACACTTAGGATTTAACATACTACCATTGTATAAATAGATGAATCCCCCGGTTCAAATCAGGGCCACCTTAAACTATGCTGGAGCCCTTGGGCGCACAAGAATTTCCGCCCCTTTCGGAAAGCATTGTTGTTCGCAAATAATGTTTTATTCACTCATGATGCTAAAATTACCACTCTCCACTATGAATTGGTAACCAATATACAAAGGAATATTCTTGTAGCAACTTTAACGTTTGGAAAACAGACAAATTGTCAGTCTTTCGGGGGCCAAGGCCCGACCCCGTGTGCTCTTATGGTGAAGACGGTATTGGTTTAAATGCAAGTGTAAGGTATCCACTTTATTCCTCATATATATATTTTATTTATTCCTAGCGTTTTGTCGAATTCTTAGTTAGGCCAGGATTCACTTGGCCTCCTATAGAGTTGGCTAGTCCGATGAGTAATCCTGTCTAACGGCTTAAGGAGGTCAAATGTCTTCAAATTATAATTTAAAGCTATTTGACCTCCTTAAGCCGTTAGGCAGGATTCCTCCCTCATCCCCGAGCACCTCCCGAGCTAGCGACAACTATCAACAACAGGCCTGGGCTCCAACTAGGTGTCCACGTACACAAGTATAAAAGGCTCGTGTCCTTACTGTTATGCTAAGTATAAAGTGAAGATATAATCTTTATCTATACTAATATATAAAATTTTATTGTTTGGTTAAACGCGATAATCTCAGAAACAACTGGCCCGAATTGTTTTTTTTTTGTGTTCAATAGTCCATTTATCGAGAAAGTATACAAAATTAACCATAGCTTTGAACGCGGGTAAAATCGCGTTCAAAGCTAGTCTTATTAGCACTGCCGTGCCCCCAGATAATGCTGCTCAGAAATAATATTTAACGTAAATCGATTTAAAATTCTGTAGACACCGCGAATTTGATGAAGTAGCCTCTTAATTAATAATAATTATCATCTTACTCAGACTAAGACTCTTAGGATAAACGGGATTTTGTAACAAGTCAATTTTACAAAACTATTCTTAAATTTTGTTGCTAAATTTGGTTAATGGAGCATGCTTTCCCTTTGAGTCTGCCTACCCCATTGGGTATTACGTGATGTTATGTTTGTTTATTCTACAAATCTTCAAAGTTACTTGCAGACACAAAACTACAAGTAGGTAATATTTATTGTATCAGTAATTAATTCACAATGCTACTAAGTTTGGATGGAATAAAAAAATATACGATAAAACTGATCCACCTCTTATTTCGAAGTCAGTTGTGACCGAGTCATTAAACTTATTTCGATGTTGTTTTGTACAACATTGTTTACGTACAAAACGAGCATGAAATAGTTAGCTTCAATTAACTAGATATATAATATCCGTTAAATAGAACCTTTAAAACCTTCTAGCTCGGTAGCTAGAAGGTTTTAAAGTGCGCTAACAAAACAGCTTAGAAACTAGTTAGATATATTATATGTTACTACATAGTTGTGCCCGCGGTTTCATCCGCGCTTACGGTTAATGTTATATAGCCTATAGCCTTCCTTGGTAAACAGGCTATAGAACACAAAAATAATTTTTCAATTCGGACTAGTAGTTCTTGAGAATAGCGCGTTCAACCAACCAAAATCTCTTCAGCTTTATATAACTTATACTTAAACCCCTGATGGTCAATATTTTTCTGTGAACAGTAATTTTCATCCCTAGGCGTATATAAAAATACATATTTTCATATGTTGTATTTTATTAATTAGTATTACATATATCCAAAACCAAATATTTATTAAATTACTTAAAGACGAAATATTAAAGGAAGTGCATTTGCCATTTCTTGATATTATTTGTAAATCATTTAAAAATAAATAAATTCACAATGTTAGCCACGCCTATATTCAAACAACCAAACTTTGTTCAACTTTTATCAGACAATAGTTAATTTCTAGCAACCATTTCATTTGGTTTTCGCAAAAGATAAAAAATTTAAATTGCCTACTAATTAATTACCTAAGTGCTGATATTTAGTCTTGTTAACTAGATGTCTTCTCAGATAATCGCAACGCCGAAGTGGTACCTACCTTTAATTTTTGCAAATCATATTACCTTAAACCACAGACGAATAAAAGAATATTTATTTTATTCATCCGTGCCTTAAGCGCATAATGGCGTTTAAGCGTTATTTTTTAACTCTTAACATTTCAATGTAATATTTATTTTGCAGTGAGAGTTCGCCGCGGCTACGGTAGCCACGGGGGCGGCGGAGGTGGATTCGGAGGCGGGGGTGGATTCGGCTTTGGCGGCGGTGGAGGTGGCGGTTTCGGTGGTGGCTTCGGCGCTATCCGCGATGGCGTTGACGACATCATCGGAAAAGTCAGCTCTGGAATCGGCAACCTCGCAAAAGCAGCTGCCAACAGCGGTGATGGCAAATACATAAGCACACAATCTGACGATGGCAAATCTGGCGGATTTGCTTTTACTGGCAGTCTGGGCGGTGGTAAAGGTGGATATGGAGGCGGCGGTGGATACAGCGGAGGCGGAGGAGGTTTCGGCGGCGGAGGAGGATTTGGTGGTGGCGGTGGAGGCAGCGGCGGACTTGGAGGCGGTGGACACTCTGGCGGTTTAAATGGCGGCAATGGCGGAGGATTTGGAGGAGGTGGTTTAGGCGGAGGCGGTGGACTTGGGGGTGGAAAAGGAGGATACGGAGGTAGCACTGGCTTAGGAGGTGGCCATGGTGGAGCCGGTGGAGGTGGTTTTGGCGGCGCAGGAGGTCTCGGTTCAGGAGGCGGGCTGGGAGGAGGAGGTGGTTTCGGCGGAGCAGGCGGCCACGGATCAGCTGGTGGATTAGGGGGCAGCGGTAGCAGCGGCCTTGGAGGTGGAAATCATGGAGGCTCTAGCGGAGGTGGCTTCGGAGGGGGCGCTGGCGGCGGTGCCGGTAGCGGCTTTGGAGGAGGTTCCGGAGGAGCAGGAGGACTTGGCGGAAGCCACGGAGGAAGTGGTGGCCTAGGCGGAGGTCATGGAGGCAGTGGCGGATTTGGGGGCGGGTCTAGTGGCGGTCTTGGTGGCGGCCATGGAGGTGCCGGCGGTGGCGCAGGAGGGCACAGTGGAGGTGGATCATTAGGGGGTGGATTAGGAGGTGGCTTCGGCGGAGGACTTGGAGGTGGTTTCGGCGGAGGTTTCGGTGGTAGCGGTGGCTTAGGCGGGGGCAGTGGCGGTCTAGGCGGAGGTCACGGCGGCAGTGGTGGTTTAGGCGGAGGTCACGGCGGCAGTGGTGGTCTAGGCGGAGGTTCTGGAGGCAGCGGTGGTTTAGGCGGAGGTCACGGCGGCAGTGGTGGTGGTGGATACGGGGGCTCAGGTGGGTTAGGAGGTGGCTATGGAGGTGGTTTAGGCGGAGGGAGCGGATTAGGCGGGGGTGGTGGCCTAGGAGGAAGTAGCAGTCATAGTGGTTCTGGAACCGGTGGACACGGCGGGAGTGGAGGTTGTAACTCAGGTTGTGGCGGTTCGGGAGGGTATGGGTCTCATGCGTCGGCCAGTGCCCATGCTTCTGCGTCAGCGAGCGCCAGTAGCTATGGTTAAATGCAAATAAATACTCATGGCATAATCGACCTAGGAATCCGTTGATAGCTCTTGAACTTTGTCGCTTTATATCAATGTATGTTGCTTGTAATAAAAATATTATTCCAAGCAAAATTACGTGTATTGCAATATAGACGGATAGATTAATTGTGTACTTACAGACAAACTGATTAGAATGTCAAGGTTTTCATAGGTCGATTGAATCTAGACGCGCATTTACTATATTGCCTTCATTTGTATTGCTCAATACACTTAAAAGCCTTTGTATTTAACCGAATGCCCAAACGAAAAATTTTACAATTTATTTAAATATTAACCATTAGTTGACTTGATTTTACTGTGACAATATTTGAAATTGTTAGGTTATTCGTTGTATTATATATTGATTGTAATTTGTTAGCCAAATTGTCTCTAAACTGTACAAATGTGGAAATCGTTCCCTAAATGTTTTTTGTAATGTATAAAGAACTAGGTCCGTTAGGTAATAGTTGATCTAGTGTGATTATAAGCTGACTATATTGTAATCTGGCACATATCAAATGTAGCTTGAATTGTTGTCTATGTATAATTACCATTACAAAGCAATTTGTTTACTCTGAAAAGCAGCAATTTTAAAGTACCTAAAATTTTTCAATAAATACAAGACGAAGCAGCTCCGTTTTTGCACATCAAAAGACAATAAATGTAAATGCGCACAATTATCGCAACACTCATGGCTGTTTCCACGCGTTGAATCACGTTGTGCTGTTAATTTAAGTTAATTAAGTCAACACTTATTGTTGGTAGTCAATAAATTATTTGAGTTTTAGCAAAACTGTTTTTTTATTTTTAAGACGATATACGTCAGCCATACTATATATTGTCAACTATCTTACACAGTGGACAAATAATATTTTTGAGATGAAAAGGTAATATTTTCATTTTCATATGACGTGAGTATAGAGTATAGAGATAAAGGTATTTACCTAAGATATGAGTATTAATTGGATTAGATGAGGAAACATAATACGCAAGACTTTAACTGGCCTGGTCAGAGACCCTGGCCACGAAACCAAGGGTTCGAATACCGCTAGGGGCAAATGTTTCGTGATGAACATGGACATTTGTACTCGAGTCATGGATATTTATAAACGTATTTGTTTATCTATCCGTTCACCTAGTATCCATAGCACAAGCATAACCTTAATTTGGGACTAGGGAATCGGTGTGTCAGTCTGAAGAATTTATTATTTATTTATTTATAAGAAATATACAGTTTCTTTCATATATATAAAACACAGTCGTGTTAGTTACACCATTGATATATAACTCAAGAACGGGTCATAAAACAGAGTCGCCACTTCTGTCAACAGACAGTAGTGGCGACTCTGTTTTAATCTAAGCAAACATGCTTAGATCTCTTGAACTATGCAACGCATATTGATGCGGTTTTCACCAAAAGATAGAATGATTGAATAGGAAAGTTTATATGTATATGGTCCCATGTTGTCTGGGACTTGGCCCATGTTGATCTGGGACAAAAAAAAGAATGTGCCAACTGTGGTTCTTGCCTAGCAAGTCGTAAGAGGCGACTAATGGTTTATGGGATTTTGGGTATGTGACTGAGTAGGCGACGAGCTAGCCACTTGTCACTCCTTTTTCACAGCTTTCCATCCAACCCAGCCCACTGTCCCATGTTGGTCTGGGACTTAAAAAGAATATGCCAACTGTGGTTCTTGCCTAGCATGTCGTAAAAGGCGACTAATGGTATATCGGGTTTTGGGTGTGTAATTGTGTGGGCGACAGGTTAGCCGCTTGTCACTGCTTTTTCACAATTTTCCATCTAACCCAGCCCGGCTTTATTTTTGGCTGAAGTGGTTGAAGGGGCTTGCTGCCCCTTAAACTCTGCCTACCCCTTCGGGGATCATGGGCGTGATGTTATGTATGTATATGTATAATTTCATATTGTTTTATGTTCTCCGTGCGAAGCGGGGCGGGTCGCTTGTACACGAATAATAAAGATTAAACAATAGTATCTATGATAATATCTAATGTTTATTTGGTTTAGCCATTATATAAAGTCAGGAGCCGACACGATAATTGTAAATTTTCCAAGTTTAAGCATATTTAGATGTAAACTTGGTTTTTATCTTAATCTCTGTAATATTTTTGATGTTTTATTAGGTGCAATGCCAAATTAGACGCATTGCTATCGGCCTTACATTTTGACCGCGGTAAGATCTAAGATAAAGTTACTTGAAAGCCCGTTGGTCGATTAGAGACCTTGGCCACGAAACCAAGGGTCGCGGGTTCGAATGCCGCTAGGTGCAAATGTTTCGTATGATAAACATGGACATTTGCACTTGAATGATGGATGTATAAACGTATTTAAGTATGTCTTGTCTATCCGTTATCTTAGTATCTATAGCATAGCATAAGCTTATAAGCTTAGTTTGGAACTAGGGAATTGGTGTGTCAGTCTGGAGATTTTTTTTTTATTATTTACTAGCTGTGCCAGCGGTGTCACCCGCGTTAATGGTTAATATTATAAAGACTATTTCCGTCATACATGATTTCTATGTAACTTAACCATTAAGGCTGCACACGCGACGGAAGCTTAAAAAATGGAGTGACTTCTCCCGTTTTCCCAACATTTCCCTTCACTACTCTGCTCCTATTGATTGTAGCGTGATGAAAAGTATACTATAACCTGCCCAGGAGTATGAAGAATAATTGTACCAAGTTTCGTTAAAATCCGTCGAGTAGTTTTTGTTTCTATAAGGAACATACAGACAGACAGACAGACAGACAGACAAAAATTTTACTAATTGCATTTTTGGCATCAGTATCGATCACTAATCACTAGTTAGAATTAATAGATAGTTATTTTGAAAATATATTTCATGTACAGAATTGACCTCTCTACAGATTTATTATAAGTATAGATTTACTTACAATCTATTGCCAGTTGCAGAATTACGTTGGTCTTGTACTAAAGCCGCTCCTTCTTCCCTCTTCTGGAAACCTTTAATTTAGGTAGGCAATACCGCTTTTACTTGGGGCGTCATTCAGATTTACCGCCCCGGGCCTCTGACGAGCTTAGTCCACCATAGTAGGCTGTTGCATTTACTTCGGTTATTACAGTAACTGAAAGATTATTTACCTATACAACGGGGACATTATGGTGCTAAGGTCAACAAAGGAATGCTCAACTACCTTTAAAGGGTCAGCCATGCTAGTAAGACAAGAGTAATTTAACTATGTTATATATAAGCTTTGCTACATATCATTATAATATACTCAGTTACCATGAATAAAATATATCTGTTCAATAACAAACAATTCGAAGAAATGTTTCTTTTTATTACACGTAACTCCCGTACTCACTGAAAAAATTAACTCAATCACGTGGGGTCACGGCACGAACCTAACTTGCAACATAGTAAACACAAGAACAGTAAAGTATTCCAAGTTGAAATAGCAATTAAGGTGAAACATACAAGTCAGGAGTTTGCTGCAAATATATTAAAATACAATGATTAGGAAGAGGAAAGCCAAATAAGAGATGGATGGATTGTGTGAAAAATGATATGAGTAAAATGGAAGTGGATAGCTTGATGACGGCTGACCGGGACGTATGGAAGAAGAAGACATGCTGCGCCGACCCCTGATGAACTGGGAGAAGGGCAAGAGGATGATGATGATATTAAAATACAATGATTACTTGCTATTAGAAGATAAATTATGACTACCTTTTCTTGTAAATGTTAAATATGAAGGATATATATTTCCCCTTAAAACACAATCGAGATCAGTATCTCTTCCCACAGTACTATTTGCTTAGATCTAGTATACTAAATTTACAAAGTAATTAGGTAAGATCAGTAATTAATAAATTCATAAGAATAATGAAATCCTAAATATCCAGAAAGAAAAACTTAAATGATTGATATCACATTGTATCTGCAAATAAACTTAACAACAATACACTCTCTCTTTTATTATGGTAGTACATGTAAGTCTTATGTGTTTATTATGTCACTGTTAATAAGCATCCTTTGCATTCAACATAAAAAAAAAATAAGCACACCTTCAAACACTAGCAATCGACATTACTAAGGTGCCATCTGTATTAAGTAAACACTTTTAAAAGAAAAATAACAAATTTAAGCAAACGCCTTCAAACGCTGTCAACATTAACTACTTGCCTTTACCTCAACTATGCCTGACACTGGACCAATAGCACAAAAAATAAAATAAAAAGTCTGACCACTCGGGCCGCGATGACATCACCTGCCCGCAAAAAAATACCGGTCCACTTGTGATACCGGCGGATAAGCGGGCTTGAACCGAGCTGGGTGCACGCGGCACATGTAAACATACAGATACAGATATACCCTAACCAATGCGCTTCATATTAATCCCGTGTTGGTCTGGAACTCTAAGGTAATGCAGTAACTTATTTCTTGTCTTACATGTCGTAAAAGGCGAATCGATAAAAAATCGAATAAGGCGAAGGAATAATAGTGAATCGATCGTTCGTCAATATGTAGACAAAATATTCTTATTTTGTAAATTTGGCACTCGTTTGGTAGTTAGTATTATGAAAGTCTAAGGCTAAACGTTAAAATAAGACGACTGAAAGATTTTCATTTCTTAACTGTTTAAAAAATACATCCTCTGCACAAACACATTAAATTTCACACGAAACACGGACTTCAAGGATTAATTGGCACTTTAAAAAAAATAATGTCCTTAAAATGTGCTCTTTCAATAGTAGAACCCCTTCCCACACCATTCCTTCCTTCCTACCCTTCACTTAACAGGTCAGTTGGTGGAGAGGTGTTAAGGTTCATACGGATTACCAAGCGTCACCACCTAGAGCGATGCAGAAGCGTCGAGGGGTTTAGTGGGTATACTCCGGCCACTTCACCTTGATCGGAGAGGGGTCCTTATATACGAAGGACCCTGTGACACACCACGCCGTTCCCCAGAACGTGACGGCGAGTAAGCCATTTCCCTCACTAAAAAGGGTGCAAATATTTCGTATGATAAACATGATCGTTTTTATTCCAATGAATGTTTATAAAGGTATCTAAGTATTTCTATTCGTTACTTAGTATCCATAACACAAGTATTTAATGCTTACTGAGCTCAAGAATTGGTATACCAAGTCTGAATCTATACTTACTTTACTAATATATAAAGCTAAAGAGTTTGTTAATTTGTTTGGTTTGGTTGATTGCGCTAATCTCAGGAACTGCTGATCCGAAATGAAAAATTGTTTTTATGTCGTATATACATAGTTCATTTACTGAAGAAGGCTATAAGCTATATAATCATAACTTAAACGCGGATCAAACCGTGGGCACAGCTAGTATATATGTTTGTTTATCTGCACACGCGTGAATAAAAACATAATCAATTAACTGACGTCTGTGTTAGCAACAATGGTCGTAATAGCAAAGTCACGGAGGCGTCAAACCATTAACCACTGCACAACGAACTCCATGACACTGGTATTTGTCATTAGTAGTCGGTCATTAGGTACAGTGCTTATGTAAAGACAATTATTATATTGTGCTAATACTCCTGGAATAAACTGTAGGTGCGACCAAGCGGAATAAACTATAATAAAATGCCTAGCTGGTATAATCTTCCAACTAATACCAGAGACTGTACCACGAAGTTGTGTGTCATCACCATGATCCAAGCAGGTCTCAACTAGGTTCCCCCCGCCGGGGTCCTCGATTTGTCATACGGGGGGGCTTAGTAAGCCCTGAACTTGGACCATCCGGGGCTGAAGCTAGGAGCCGCAAATTATCAGATTGCTATTAGCTATTTGAGCCGCAGATTTGCCTGCGGCCGGACTTGATTGCCGAGGAAGCTGCGTGTTGTCGTTGCCAACCTCCCTATCCTCGGCAATCAATCTGTATCGTTGATTTATCTGATTATGGATGTGTGATGTAGGCGACTTCCTTCTAGTTTAGCCTTTTTTGGCTAAATGTGGTTAAGGGCTAGCTGCCCCTTTGACTCTGCCTTCCCTTTCGGGAATTACAGTGGTGATGATAAGTATGTATCTATGTAAAAATGTGCAGAACAGCACTTCACAAATAAAACATTAAAGTCATGTATATCACGCATGTAACTGACTGTACCTGGCAAGATCATTTATTAGTAAGTACCAGCAAACTTAATATAATATAAGTGACTTATATACATTATGCGATCTGCAACCGCGGTTCACGTGAATGCAAATAAATGCACAAACGCATGTCTGGATGAATGACATCACGAACGAACCTCTTATCTACCTACCTACCTACCGCAAGCGCTTTACCAGACTCGGGTTTCTCGATTCGCACACTGTAAATTTTTTTTTCATATTTCAACTAG
Source organism: Glyphodes perspectalis (assembly GCA_951394215.1). Lineage (NCBI taxonomy): Eukaryota > Metazoa > Arthropoda > Insecta > Lepidoptera > Crambidae > Glyphodes > Glyphodes perspectalis. The sequence goes on from OX596200.1 coordinate 2,789,815, forward strand.
GCTATAACAGGTTCCCTAAATTCGTTATGCAGTATAAACAAAGTGACTCAGTTTATTTCCAATATCATCATGTGAATAACAATGTTTTTGTTTAAAAAATAAGTGTGAGGATGTAAGAGACATGATAAGATTCTATAGTTCACATTTACAATTCAATTAATTACTCATTTAGTTACAGTGCAGAGTCGTAAATGCAGACAACTAATATATTGATCTGAATACTAATAAATAATATTAATAACAATATGTCCCATGTCGCCATGCAATCCTTAAACGCCCGGGCTTGTCCCGTGATTATGCCGAGAGACATGCCCAGGCTCACCTACCACGACAAATTGGTCGTGTATTAACAGAAGGTGATCTTAGGAGTCATAAAAACCGTAGAGCTTGCATGAAAAGGATAATGAATGTTGAAGAGGCGAGTGAGGTGTGTAAGGATCGTGCCATATGGCGTTCGGTTCTCTCTGCCTACCACGCTAGGGAAGTGGCGTGAAGTTTAATTAGTTAGTTATCAATGTTGGTATACTCAGAAGTAAGATCCGGCCGGACTACTTAATCACACACTCATTGTAAAACGACTCAAGGGACCTCTATATGTTAGGCCTATGCCCTCATGCAAGCCTTCCGAAGGACCAGAAAGATAACACTTCCGTGATTTCCAAACGGAGACAACAATTATAATCATATATTATTTACAGCAATTAGGACGTATTTCACATCACATGAGACGATATTTGCAATCAATAAATTAAGAGCTCATAGGTAATATTTAAACTACTGAAAAACTGAAAATTTAAGCACTGGAAAATAATGTTCAGAGAAAAGAATTTAATTAGCATATGCTCCTAATCGACTTCGATACATACATTCAGAGAATACGTCATCAATTTTATTTTCGGTTAAAAGTATGTATAGCTGTATGTATTGATAGCAAATGTGTATGTATATTGCCAAAATTGAAATAAACGATGTTTGCAAAAATATTTTAGGTTAGTTATCAACATTTTATATAAAAAAACCTTGATGGTCATTATCTGCCTGACGGGTGGTAATTTTTACTATGTAGATACACTGGAGAGGAATGCAAATACTTCTACCAAAATATGCATCTAATACCTACTAGCCCGATATTAGACTGGCTCGATGGCTCATTCGGTAGTGACCCTGCCCCATGCGCTATGAGTTGTGGGTTCAATCCCCACCCAGGACAAACATTCGTATGATGAATACTTGTGTTTGTTCTGTGTCTGGGTGTTAATCTATACTTATAATAAATCTGTAGAGAGGCCAATTCTGTACATGAAATATATTTTCAAAATAACTATCAGGGGGTGATTAGTGATCGATACTGATGCTAAAAATGCAATCAGTAAAATTTTTGTCTGTCTGCCTGTCTGTCTGTCTGTCTGTCTGTCTGTCTGTCCGTCTGTCTGTCTGACAGACAGACGGACGGACAGACAGACAAAAAATTTTTTTCGGAAAAAGATAATCTTTGTCCCACCTACCTAGGTAGGACATAGGTTAATCTTTTCCCTTTACACACTTAACTAAGTGTTTATACAAGTGTAAACAATTAAGTAGGACGTAGGTTATGTATCGTACCGAATATTTATCGCAATCGGTTAAGTTGTTTAAACTTGAAAGCGTAACAAACAGACGGAGTTACATTCTTTTTTGTTAAAACCTGCTAAGTAGTTATACCTACACCTAAGTTGCTTACGTCTTTAATTTATCTGTAGGCAGCTTTTTTTAAATGAAGACAATGCATCAGACATTAAGGAAAAGAGATAATTTATTAGGCTTCGTAATAATTATGATATAAAGATTTTAAATTATAATTACACTAGCTGTGTGGAACCAGACAATTTTTGGGTCATGGTTACAAATGTCCCATGTTGTTCTGGGACTTAAAAATAATGTGCCAGCTGTGTTTCTTGCCTAGCACGTTGTAAAAGACGACTAATGGTATATGGGGTTTTGGGTATGTGATTGTGTAGGCGACGAGCTAGCCACTTGCCACTACTTTTTCACAATTTTTCCGTCTAACCCAGCCCATTGTCCCATGTTTTTCTGGGACTTAAAAATAATGTGCCAGCTGTGTTTCTTGCCTAGCACGTCGTAAAAGACGACTAATGGTATATGGGGTTGTGTATATGTGATTGTGTAGGCGACGAGCTAGCCACTTGTCACTACTTTTTCACAATTTTCCGTCTAACCCAGCCCATTGTCCCATGTTTTTCTGGGACTTAAAAATAATGTGCCAGCTGTGTTTCTTGCCTAGCATGTCGTAAAAGGCGACTAATTGTACCTATATGGGGTTGTGTGTATGTGATTGTGTAGGAGACGAGCTAGCCACTTGTCACTACTTTTTCACAATTTTCCATCTAACCTAGGCCAGTTTTGTTTTTGGCTGTTTGTGGTTAAGGGACCTGCTTCCCCTTTGACTCTGCCTACCCCTTCGGGGATTATGGGCGTGATGTTATATTTGTTTGTTTTGTTTGTTTTGGTTACAAATCCAAAGTTGTTTGAATTACCAGGTAAAATCACGATGTTTTCCCTCACAGTCGAGCTAGTGGTATTCATATGTATCTACATAGATTTGAAAAATCCAGAGGTACGTGCCCGGGATTGAACCCGCACTCTTCAGTATAAAGGCGTGTGTCCTTACCATTGAGCTACCACCGCTTCACACAACCAAGTAAGTATTCCTGTAAATTTTTTAATCAGGTCACACTTTTTCCACGTATTTAGTTCTCTCTGACTAATGACAACATGATCCTTAATCAAATTACAGTTTGTTTTTTTTTTAATACTATGGGTCTTTGTTTACCTATATATGACTGGACTGACTGACTTGAATACAATGTCGCATTTTGTTTGTTAACCCCCTCCCACGACGTAAATTATGATCGATTCCATAATGGAGTCAGCCAGACTCAAGCTTAGTACTGTATTATGATAGATGTGCATATGGGTCACAGCGCAGCCTGTACAAATCCATTCCATTTTACGTTTTATTTCAGCAACGGGGTTTAATGATACAAACAGGTGACTAACAAAAATTCATTCTAAATTGGACTCTACTACTCAGTTCTAAGTTACAAATTACCATGTGCATTATAAACCAAGCTAATGTTAAAACAGAACAAATGATCCGTATTTTACTTTTTACCCAAACGATCACGATTTTTCATAAATTGCTTAAGTAATTTACTTACATACAAGGAAAAGTCAAACTGACCGTTCTAAGGAGACTTAGGTACAAGTAACGATTCCCAGAAATGTAACAATTCTACGCAGTGTGTTTCAATAATAATAAATAGTTACTTATATTCCTCTCGTTCGAGTTCAGCGAATCGAAAAAAGTTCCGGCAAAAAATGTTTCCAGTGAGACGTGAGCAACGAAGCAGATTAATTATGTTAACCTTTTAGTTGTATTGTTCGGACCGAGGGCTTCCCCCCGCACTGCAGAGAAACTACGTCGTGTAACAATGAAAATTCTGTTTTAGAAAAATGATCAGGATTGCTCAATGACGCAGACGGGAGACCGGCTTGTTGGTTATTGGAAATTTGGATTTATATCTGAAATATAAGTATGTACATAACATCGCGCCTGCAAACGCTGAAATTATGAACAAAAGGAGCAAGGAACTCCCTGATCTACATTTAGCCAAAATTAAAATTTAATTAGATAAAGATTCTCAGAACAAAAATACGAGTATTATTTTCTAACATATTTTAAATAAAATTAATACAAAACTAATATTTTTTTTGTCACTATAATCAGTATGGTTGATAGTAGTAGTATATTTACATACCAAAGCGAAACAAAAATACTGTTTTGGAAGTCAGGCAAGGTAGTTTCTCAATCGCCTACGAGAATACTTTAAAAGAGGATAACAAATTAATTTTAAAATATTTAATTTTATTTAAAATTAACCAAACAAATTACTTGAATACTTTCTCTTTCGAGTGTCGACAATCCATCAATAAATATATCCTAGCATAGCAATATATTTACATCACTAAACTGATCGCTTACGTGACATTTGACGCATATTGCACTAATTCACTTTCATTGCATTTTTTATTTTTTTGATGGTAAAGATATTGTAGTGCATTAAATTAATCTGATTAGAACATTCATTAATAATAATATAATATGAACACTTTAGTCATTAAAGGATAATTAGCAACTGCAAAGAAAGATATAAAAAATATAGATAATTAAATACATTCTTATGTGAAAAGGAACGGTCATCAAATGTCATTTGCACCATCATAATAACGCACTGACTTTATGCAAGACTAGCTGTGCCAGCGGTGTCACCCGCGTTTATAGTTAATATTATAAATACTATTTCCGTCATACATGATTTCTATGTAACTTTAACCATTAAGGCTGCACACGCGACGGAAGCTTAAAAAATGGAGTAACTTCTTCCGTTTTCCCAACATTTCCCTTCACTACTCTGCTACTATTGATTGTAGCGTGATGAAAAGTATACTATAACCTGCCCAGGAGTATGAAGAATAATTGTACCAAGTTTCGTTAAAATCCGTCGAGTAATTTTTGTTTCTATAAGGCACATACAGACAGACAGACAAAAATGTTACTGATTGCATTTTTGGCATCAGTATCGATCACTATTCACCCCCTGATAGTTATTTTGAAAATATATTTCATGTACAGAATTGACCACTCTACAGATTTATTATAAGTATAGATTATAGTTGGTACCTTTTATTGAGTTCCGGACAAAGATGGGACGACAAACTAAATTGCACATCATTTGTCAAATATAGGGATTTCAGTTTTTCAGTCTTTAGTATCCATTTTGAAAGTTCGCGCTTTGTTGGTTTGGGAGCCTTTAGTAGAATAAAACTTTTATTTACATATTGGTCACGCATAAATAAAATTACTAAAATTTTATAACATTTTGACCACACTCGCCCTTAAGAATTGAGAATAGGTCACTTAAGAATCTTTTTTATTTCTCAGACGACTAAGAAATATAAAAGATTCTTAAGTGACCCATATAAGTAAGGTATCTACTTTTTAGATTTTTCTTCAATCAGGCGATGGAAGAAAAACAAATAAGAAAACAATAAAACAAATTATTTAAATAAAATTGCCTAAAGACTTTATTATTATAAAATGGGAATGTTATTTTGTGAATTATTGTATGCACATCTCTATATATTACTGAAAGGAATAACAACCAAATCCTGATTTATTTTTTAATTATTTTGAGTTCATTTTTTAAATTAAATAAAGCCGCAGATCGAGCTAGTCTATAAATATTACTTTAATCCAAACATTTCGCGAAGCTGACACCAAGTCGCTAATGAAATAAGTTTCCATTTGACAGACAGACATAGGTACATCCCGTGATTTAGCGTTACCGCAGAATTCTGTGAATGTTCGATAATAATTATCACAATTTCACACATTCATGGTTGATAGCTAATATTATTATAATAAGGTTCAAATTGAATTGCATAGTGTTAGTGTACCTATCTCGTGGTGCTAATGATATGGACCTATGTCTATTTTTCGGAATTATCTATTGACCAATATAACGTCATATGTTTCCACCAGGATGTCTTGTAATTGAACACTGCAGTTATGACCATGAAGAGCGTAGCTCAATGGTAAGAACACGCGCCTCATTTCCAAAGGATGCGGGTTCAAACCCGGGCCCTACCCTACCCGGGTAGGATGTTTCAAATCTACGTAGAAAATTATGATAAATCCTGCACATTCAAACAACTATTTATTTGTAGGTAAGTGCGGTGGTAGCTCAATGGTAAGGACACGCGCCTCTTAACTGAGGAGTGAGGGTTCAAACCCAGGCACCTCGGGTTTTTAAAACGTCTGTACTCTGTACGTATACCAGTAGCTCGACGGTGAAGGAAAACATCGTGATGAAACCTGCAAATTCAAACAACTTTGGATTTGTAACCATGATCCTAAAATTGTCTGGTTCCCCAATCTCAGGGTTACGAAGGTCAGATCGGCAGTCGCTTCAATGTAATTCGTAAACCAGACTCGCTAAATCCTGGATCATCTAAGTGGCCCCCGTCTAAGCACGGGACATAACGCTAGGAAGATGAAGATGATGAGGTAACCATGATCCAAATTCTGGTTCCTGTATGCAGGCTATGAAAGTTATATCAGTAGTCGCTCCGATGTGATCGCCAGACTCGCTAAATTCAAGATGATAATCTAGTCGGACCCCGTCAAAAATCAGGACATAACGCTAAGAAGTCGACGATTTTGTCTGTGAGACAATATATTTATATAAGTTCCTTGCATGAGTGATTTGAGTTTCCTTTGTTGTAAACATCATAAATAATGGATAATCTATCGGTTTTGAAACCTTTCTGTAAACTGTCTATCTTAAAACTGTAACGGTTCCTAATAAAGGATCAAAGCTGTCATTAAACGGTCATAATCACCGGTCATCGGTCCTGTGACCGGCGGATACTGATGGTCCAGTGAGACGCATAAAAAATTATATCGTTTATAACATCAACTAGATATTGTAGACTAAGCGCAGAAACAAGACCGCCATTTCACCCGCGAGCAAATAAAAAAAAACATATTCTAATTTGTTATTAACTATCAAGAACTTAAGCCTAAGCAGTAATTTTAACAGCAATAGTTCTGGTTTCCTTGCAGACAGTTTAGGTTTTTTATGGAATTAAGTACTGTCAAAATCAGTTGAGCTCTTACGGAAATTAGCCGACACAAACAGATAAACAGGAACTTTAAATCTATACTTCTATACTTACTAACATTATAAAGCTGAAGAGTTTGTTTGTTGTTTGCTTGAACGCGCTAATCTCAGGAACTACTAGACCGATTTGAAAAAATATTTCTGTGCTAGATAGCCCATGTATCGAGGAAGGCTAAAGGGTTTATAACATTAACCATAAACGCAGGTGATACGGTGGGCCCAGCTATCTTGTTATAAGTTACGTACCTACTTTTAGATAAGTACTTTGTATTCAATATATTGCTTTTATTTTAACATAACAAACAAACACTAATTGTATTTCTCTTTACAAATACATGTTCCGAAAACAATGCACCTGCATTATGCACCTTCATAATCTTATTTCTTAACATAAAAATCACAAAATGTTTGCTTCATTTTAATACTCTTGTTATTAAAAGCTACTACAAAAATAAATTTCGATGTTATCTTAACTTTATTTCACCAAGAAGTTACACTTAAGAGAATTAAGATTTATGAGATTCATTTATTATCAAATAGCTTTTGTATACAGATCTGTCCACAAGGAACTTGATGAAAAAACCAGATGTTGGTTCGTGTCTGGGTATGAACCAACAGCCGTCAAATCTGAGGCGCTACCGCTCCTTAGGACTCTTTGTGACTGTACTGTTGGCCATAACTCAATGTATGTTCCTGTCTCATATGTCTGTATTATTAATGGTCAATAAATGTTTTCTATTCTATTCTATTCTATTCTATTATATTCTATTATTACAGTTTAATATGAAATTTCCCTTCCTTCATCCTTCCTTCTTTTCCTTCTATGAAGGTAAGGCCGATGTTGGTCTGGGACTGTAAAATAAATTGCAAACTATGTTCCCTGCCTCGCATGTCTTAAAAGGCGACTAATAGTATATAGGGTTTAAATACTTAATGATTATATATAAAATAACTTTCTTAAATTACATATTTATGCTTTAAAGTAGAGAAAGCTTAGATTATAATTTGGATTAAAAGACATTGAAACATTCAATTTATCCTTTAAAATTGAAATTAAATGTTCTAGCAATGCTGTTCCCAACTGTAAAACTTAAAGATCATTTAGTTATATTAAAACTCCTTACAAATTACTTCAATAGCATACTTATCATACACAAATATTATCTTTCGTGATGTGGCCTTGCCTAGTCAACTGTAATAACGAACTGCCTTCACAACGATAGTCAAAACTAAAGTAATAAAAATCGCGTTTCAAAGTTTCCGTATTTCAGCGTCTAATACCTAGAACTAATCGTTATTAATTTCTCAAATGCATTTCTTTACACACGAAGCTATCTTAGAGATTCACATCTAATCATATGGACCGGTTCCCGAAAAAAACGACGAGAGTCTAATAGCCCGGTAGGACCTCAACTCGAAAAGTGGAAAAAACCGCGGCAAAAACTGAAGAGGCTGGCGAATAATATTTGGCCGCTATGAGGTTATGACATAAGCGGCCCGTATATAAGCTGGTTGGACGGAGCCCTCATCACAGTCCAGGATGGCGCGTCTAGCAGTCTTCGTGGCCTTAGGGCTCGCCGCATGCGCATACGCAGCACCAGGTAAACAATGCTGACATGTTCATATTATGTAACGGGTCTAATTATGTAACCCTGTTGTAATCGTTTTGTATGGGCATTTTGAGTATATTTTGAATATTGAGGGGAACTCTCATGAAGAGCTTGGGCGTCTAGATATTTTGTGGCGCTATAAGTTTGCATAAAATGTATATAAAATATACGAATATCCAAATAAAATATATTTTCATTGCCAAAAAAATTACTGTAACATATTTAAAGTAGTCTTTCTTCCAAACTAGTGCTTGAACAGACAGACGTGATGTTAAATCCCAAAAAGATGATGTCAAGTTGAATTCATATATTAATAACAGTTTTAAATAGGACAATTATTTGTTCCTAAAGGTCCCAAATGCCCTGTGTCTTGACCACGGTGTCATCATGGAAAATCTTTTATCTATACAGTAACTCATTTACCCGTAACATAGTATGTTACTCCAAAAAGCCTATGCAAGTTTTTATAGTTTCATGAATTATTTTTTACTCATAATCCATGTGTTACAGGTTACGGCGGCGGAAGTAGCGGAGGTGGTGGCTTCGGAGGAGGCGGCGGCGGCGGATTCGGAGGCGGCGGTGGCTTTGGAGGCGGATTCGGCGGCGGCAAAGGCGACGGTGGCGGCGGTGGATTCGGAGGCGGCGGTGGTGGCCTCGGTGGCGGTCTCGGAGGAGGACACGGAGGCGGTGGCGGATTAGGAGGCGGCGGCGGCCTTGGTGGAGGACACGGAGGCAGCGGAGGATTCGGCGGAGGTCACGGCGGCAGCGGTGGTCTCGGCGGACTTGGAGGCGGCCTTGGTGGCGGAAGCGGAGGCGGTGGTGGCCTTGGAGGTGGACTTGGAGGTGGTCACGGAGGCGGCGGCGGCCTTGGCGGCGGTGGCGGCCTCGGAGGAGGTCACGGAGGCGGCGGCGGTCTTGGAGGCGGCGGCGGTCTCGGAGGTGGTCACGGAGGCGGTGGCGGTCTTGGAGGTGGCGGCGACTTCGGCGGCGGGAGCGGTGGTCATGGCGGCTTCGGCGGCTTCGGCGGCTCTAAGGCCAGCGCCTCGGCCAGTGCCGGCGCCGGTGGTTACGGAGGCCACAAGGGTGGCTATGGGTAAGAACTTAATTGACTTTTGACACTTTTTTATAGTCCACCCGAAAAGTGATGCATAAGAAGGTTTATACCTACTTCCTATTTAATACTTATATTACATGGCTCACATATAGCAAGCTTCATGCACTCTAGGGAAACGGTGTAATAAGGGGCGGGGGGCAAATGTTACGTGTGATGAACATAGACATTTATACACAAGTCATGGATGTTTATAAACGTATTAAAGTATGTCTATCAGTTTGCCTAGAATCCATAGAACGAGCATAAGCTTAGTTTGGAACTGGAGAATTGGTGTGTCGGTCTGGACAATTTATTATTATTATATAATTATCATTCGCAGATACATGCATATTACTATCAGTATCAATATTTTATAAATCGTCTATTATGAATGTAACAAATTGATTTCTTTTGTTTCAGACGTTAATCGCATCTCTACCAAAAAGTGCCAGTGTTTAGAAAATGGATATTCAAAAAGCCCAATGTGATATAAAATAGATTTATGTTTTGCCATAATTTTGTACATACATAGTAATATGTATTTAAAATTATATAGCATATTTTTGAAAATTTCTTTTTTTTTGTACAAACCTCTTACCTAAATCTTCTTAAAAAGATCTACCTTTAAAGCACGTATAGTTATGTGCTTATATTAATTTATTATAATTTAATCACACGACTTGAAAAAAAATATTTTATGATAATTGTGTCCGCAATAATTTTTTTCAGGCCTCAATGCATTTTCCAGGAAATGTCAATATAAAAATGACGAATAAATGAATGAATTTAGATGACGCTATAATTTTAGTTTCAAAAACTTAAAAGTGCCAGCTCTTAAATCCAACTACAGTTTTAAGTTTACATTGATAAATCTACCCGTATGAAATATTACAAAAGCGCATTGGAATCAAATTCTGATTATAATGATTATATTCCATATTAAAGTAAAAGTCAAGGCTGACGACTCTTCAATCAGCGGACGCATAAAAACTGCAAGTGCATTTGACTGTCTGAGTGAACAATTAATCGCCTGCTTAATGTATAATTATTTGTTAGCATTTTTTTTCTAGCTTCTTGCAATCTTGGCACAAATCCCTTTCACGTGACGCTTCATAAACAATATGTTAGATCATATTAACTGTAGTTAATAGAGCGGTGGTAGCTCAAAGGTCAAGGCTCAAGAGGCGCGTGTCCTTACACGCGCCTCTTAACCGAGGAGTGCGGGTTCAAACCCGGCACGTACCTCTGAATTTTTCAAATCTATGTACGTATTTATACCATTAGCTCGGCGGTGAGGGAAAACATCGTGATGAAACCTGCAAATTCAAACAACTTTGGATTTGTAACGATGATCCAAATATTGTCTGGTTCCCCTATCTTAGGGTTACGAAGTTTAGATCGGCAGTCGCTTCAATGTAATTAGCAGACTCGCTAAATCCTGGATCATGGTCTAAGCGGACCCCGTCTAAACACGGGATATAACTCTAGAAAGAAGATATTAACTGTAGTTAATCTTACCTGTAATTGTTGACAGTAAATTCCCCAACTGAAACAAAGAAAACACATTTACATAGCTCAGTATAAGAAAGGAGAATAATTTATTAGTAGGTACAATTATTTTTCAACATACGTACTTTTCACGTTGTTTTAAATTATATTATTTATCGGTATAATTTTTTTTAACTATCATACAGAGTGGTTATTATTAAATTATTTAATAATAATTATTAATTATTTAATAAAAATCACATTTTATATGACTAGAGGCTTTTTTATCATTTAACTTTGACTTGGACAAGCAGTCGACGAGTATGCCTCGTCTATGAATATTTCGGCTGAAAACGTGTTCTTCTGCCAATGGTAGAACCCCCACCCTTCCCTTAGAAGCGATACGACGGCAAACACTTGGGTTTTCGTGGGTCATCTTCCTTTCTAGTTGGGAGACACCACATAACCATCCCAACCAGGTTAAAAAAGGAGTAAAGTTTTTCAGCTATGTTTAAACTAAAATATAATTAAATTGGGTCAAACGGAAAATTGGTAAAAATAGGGGGAGAATACCACTACTTTTCAGTTTTTCCTCTACACAATCACAAAACGAATACCCAGGCTGCCATTAGTCGGCTTTAACTACGTGCTAAACAGTTACATTATTTTTAAGTCTCAAGCCAACATGGGTAATATTGTGATGATGATTAATGTATTATTTTTGTTTCTCCATTCCATCAATACCGGCAGATTTTTCTTATATTTTAACCGCACTTCCAATCCGTCGCGCACTGTATGTCGATGGCAAATTGATTTAAATGAGCAACCAATCATGTATGGAGAACCGCTTGAAACTACTATTTCATGCCCTTGAATTCCGCGAAAATTGGAAAGTAATACAAAAACAGCATCAATTAATGGATATTAATTAACTAGGATTGATTTGCTATATAAAGCTAAGACATCCGATGAGAATCACAGTTGAAGTGTTAATTGGGATCGCGACAATGAGGAACTTCGTAGTGTTCTGTCTTGTGCTGGTGGTTCTGGCGGTGTTTGTGGATTCTAAGCCTGCACCAAATCCTGGTAAGTCTACCTTCTTTGGTATCACTAACTTCTGGAAGAAGCTCGATTGTGGCCATGAACCAAAGGGCAATTAAAAAATCTTAAAATATTTTCAAAGACAAACATATGCTTCTTAATATTTACATGTGCTAAATTATTAAATCTCAGACAACATCTCTACATAAATGTGTTCCCGACTTAAGTAGTTTAAGGATTTGTGGCACAGATATCAGCATTAACCGTGGTACCATTAATATGTACTAATTAAATATATTAAAATACTAGTGTCAGGATCGTAACAAATGAAAGGATGTGATCTCTGCCTACCCCCATGGGAAAAAGGCGTGACGTTATTTATGTATGTATTTATTAAAATACTAAAATATTAATAACTCGAATGAAATACAAGCTTTCACAATACTAATGTTTGTATAGGATGGGAGTAGAATTAAACTCAAAAATATTTGAATATTGGCACATGACAGGGTTACTAACGAATGTTCCATCGAACCAATCAAATATGCTGTTTAATAAGTTTGATTTAATAAAACTTTATTTATCCTAACCTAAATATCTTCATCTGCTCTAGGTAAACATGACGGTGGCAAAGATGATGGGAAAGGTAAAGATGACGGAAAAGGAAAGGATGACGGAACGGGAAAAGACGACGGAAAAGGAAAAGATGACGGAAAAGGAAAAGGAGACGGTGGTGGCAAAGGCGGGGATGACAGCAGTGATAGTGACAGTGACAGTGACAGCGGCAGCGACGAGAATAAGGACGGCGGAAAGGGAAAATCTGACGGAAAGAAACACGGATACGGAAAGAAACACTACTATTACTTGAGAAGTGATATTACTGCTGATTTTCACAAATAAGCTATAAAAATCATATAGCATACGTGCTGATGAGATGTAGACTTCGGAGTGCTTATCTAATGGTAAAAACATAATAATAGGGTTCTAATGGGATCATCATTTAATTTAGCGAGTACTAGGGACATTTATTTGCAGGCAAGATTTAGATTGCTGATGAATTCATAATGTAAATAAAATTATCTATATATATTATTTTTTTTGATATGCACATAATATACTGGCAATTTATATTTTTAGGTTAGTAGTGGGTCGATAGTTCGAAACAATTGATTCTTAAATACGTATTTATTGTTATTATTCTATTAATAAAGGTGTAACTGAGTCACAATGTTTTTATGAACCAACCTACAGATCCCGATGTCCAAATAACTGAATTTTTAAACATATTTTTTTGTTGTTACTTTAATGGGACTAAACCTGTATATATAATTTAATATGCAAAGTAAATTTTCTTAAGAAGCGTTATCAGGTACACTTTAGGAATAATTAACGTCATTCAATACGTATCTACCACTCTCATTAGAATATGAAAACGAACAATTAATTGAATATTTTTAAAACTTAATAAAAATGCGAGAATTGCAATTAAAAAGTGTGTTCTGGTTATCTATTAAAATTAGTTAGTATATAAAGTTAATAAAATAGTCTAGAGCCTCAGTCAGTGGTAATAGGCAGAGATGAGGCATCATATAATACTTGGTCTGACTTTCCTCGTCGCCGCCACTGTGCTGGCTGACGATGGCAATGTCAATTCTAACAAGAATCAAAATAAAAATTCAAAAGAAGAGGTACTTGCCAATACTGCTCAAATCTTAAATGCACCGGAAACCAGTGATTCTGAAACCAACGGAATTTCACTTATTGAAGCTGAGAGAGAGGCTGAGGATGCCCTGGCTAACTACAAAGGCGATGACGACAAATCTAGTAACGATAGCGGGAACCAGGCAAAATTCCCACTAGCTCAAGCAGAGAAAGAAGCTGCTGATCTTCTTAGGAGCATGCATATAGGTGAGACCAAACATTACCGTGACATTAAATATGACCATGACAGTAGTGACAGTGACAATGACAGGAAAGGTAATAAAGACAATGACAATGACAGTGAAGACGAGTATGAAGACGATAATTCAGTAACTCAGTATGTGCACATCGATAATGTCGAGAGAGGTGACGGCCCTGCTGAAGAAACTCCAGAGAAAACTAATGATTATGATATTAGTGAAGATTCTGATACCGTTAATGATGGCATTGAAGAAGCAGCTGACAGAGCTGAGGTTGTTTTGGCAGAAAAATTCAAAGCTTACGAGGCAGCGAAAAATGCTAATAAGTATAATGAAGCTGAAAGAAATATAACCAATTATAAAAATATGGAAAACGTTACTACCAACTTCGAAGTCAAAAATGCGATCAAGAAAGGTAGTAATGAAAACACCACTAAACCAATTGATAGTGATGACAACCATATTTCTAAGCCGGCCGACAACATTAATAACCAAGATACTAACAGCACTGATAGTACTACAGAAAATACTTTTGAAACAACCTTAATTTTTACTACCAGTAGTATAAGTAAAGTTGTGGAAAACGTCACGGATAAAATTAGCTCATATGAAAAAATTACTCATAAAGTAACCGATAATACTACTGAAAACTCTGACAGAGGAGCTAGTAGTAATAGTGGAGGAAATAATAATGATGATAATGAAGACGAGTTTTTTGATAATTGTGTAGATGATATTAACGGTAACGAAGATGGTAAATGTAATGACTTGAATGACAGCAATAACAATGGTGACCGTAATTATGATAATAAAGGTGATGGAAAAGACAGGAAAATTTATAATGGTGATATCGGTTCTGGCAAATCCTCGCAAAAGGCAAATGAAATATATATCATAAAAGGCCCTAAGAAAATTACCGAACAATCTATAGGCAAAGTTGATGAGAACACGGTTGCTCAAATCTCTGAAGACACTAAGACTAATACCGATAAAACAAATCAGGAAAAAGCTACCAATATAAATGCCATAGAGATGATAGCTGACAACAATAATAACTTTATCAAGGAAATTCCTCCAATTATTACCAATGCATCGAATTTTGTTGTTGTAAATATTACTTATGATGTGATCACAACAAGACCTGAGATTTTTGTATACACTTCAAACTGGATAAGTGATAATAACATTGCTGACATTATTGATGGAGTTGATGAACCCAAACTTACTGACTCTGCCAGTACTGACATAACTAATGTCGAGACTGATAAAATATATAAGGTAACATATACAAACACAATAAACAATGACAATACTGATGTCAAAGCTAATGACAATATATTTGATAATATATTTAATATCTTTGACGACATGAATAATGAAAACAAAATATTTGTTAAACAAGCTGAAAACGTCATAGCTAATGACAATGCTTTTAATAATAAAAATAATAATGATATATTTCATATATTTGAAGACATAAATAGTAAAAATAAAGCCTTTGTTAAACAAGCTGTAAACATCGAAGCTAATAACAATGCCTTTAAAAATAAATATAATAATGATATATTAAACATGTTTGGAGCCATAAATAGTGGAGAAAAGGCCTTTATTAAGAAAGCTGTGACTACTGGCGAAAACTCAAATATATTTGTTGATAATACTAATTACAGTAGCGAAAATGGCGATTTCAATGCCCACGATGGTAGTAATAACAACACTGATAATTTTGATAAATTTAATATCGAGAAAAAAGATAATAATACCAATGACAAAAAAAACATTAAAGATGATGCATTTTCTGATAATGTCATAGACAAGAGTGCTGGAAGCACCGACAATACTGCTCCCGAAGATATATATAAAATTGTTTACAATACCAATAACAACTTTAATGGTGTTGAATCCAATTACCACCGTAATGACGATAAAAGTTATAAATCTGGCGCATCAAATAAAATTGATAATATATTTTTAAACAATATTGAAGACGTTTCTAATAAAGTTACTAGTGACTTCTCTAAAATTATAGATGAAACTAATAAAAATATAAATGACAATGAGAGCGATGTTAAATTTGATAATGACAATGACAATGACGACAGTCTAAAAAATTCTAAAGTAAAAGATGACGACCTCATCACTGACGAAACCACAGACAATATTACTATCCAAGCTGCCGATGATATTAATAACGCCTCTCAAAATGTTACAGAAATAATTACTGCTGACTCCGACCAAGCTACCAGTGGCGCGGAGGTGACTAGTGAAGCAGCTGAAAAGGTTTCCAATATTACAAAGAATGCTCTTACCACGGCTGCAAAGAAAGCTGAGGAAGTTGCTAAGAGCGCCGCAGAAAAATCATCAGAAAATATTGAGAAAATCGCTGAAAAAGTCACTAACATCGCCGATGAAGTTGTTAACAAAATAATCAACATCACAGGAAACTTTGCCGGAAATAATAGCGGTAAGGAAACTGTAAAATATACTTATCTATATCCTATATTATACATATAGAGAGATTCCTCCAAATTCATCTCGATCTTGAACCTAGATCTAACCTTTTTTATCCTTTAGATCGGAGCTAATACAACAGCTTAGATGTAGAAACACCTTTATTTTAGTATACGTCGCAAGCTAATGTCGCAAGATAATTCTTGTTTATTTGAAGCTTTTAATATTAACTACTTCTTTGGTTAAAAAGATAAAAGAGCGAAATGGTAAATAATTCAAACGAACTTGAACGTCAATCACCAAATAAGAAATTAATCAATAGCATAATTTATGTAGAAATATGTGTATAACTTAAATATGCTTAATTGAAAAATTGTTTTTCTCTTTTAGATAACTCTGGTGACGTACGTGCTGCTATCGAAAATGTTATCAAACAGAACATCGAGAATTTTTCAACGATCTCACTGTCCTTCGATGCTGGTATTGTAGCGAGGATCTTCAGGATTTGGGAGCGCTTCCCACAGTACCCACCGAGGATTTACACGAATTTGAAAACCGCCAACATTCCTTACCATGGCAGATTAAGCAGCTGGAAGGATTCTGTGTTTTCCCGTTACTAAAAGTCCAATAAATCATTTCCATGGGAATTTTAACTAATACCGTTACAAAATTGATGTTGACAGCATTTACAACTATTGTTATATCAGCTGGCGTTTACTGAAACGAGTCATAAATCATACTACCTCGGAACCAATGTTAGCAACAAGATTCTACCACGATTTTAATTGCACCAACCAACTGGATACAGTGTTACTACGTTTAATTATTTAGACAATTGTGACATGACAAAATTTTTGCAAAATTTACAGAATTGTGATAACAATAAATATATTATAACGCAGCTTAATCAATGTTGAAAATTAAATCTCAGCTGATAAATAATCAACGTCCCTGTCACACGTTTTTAATTATTTATTATTCCAATCAAATTACTATTACTAACTCGACCCGTGTTATTGAACTCAACTAACAAATACGTTATTTTTGGAATAAATAAAAATTTAAATTTTGCTTACGTGTTCAAAACTTTAATGTAACTAAAATAGACACAGTAACACATTTTGCAGAAAATATAACCAACGATACTATTTATTAAAGATGTGCCGATTATGACTTTGGTAAAGAGTCCGACTAATGGCTGACTAACTAGTCAGCGTCCTATTATATTTATAGATATATAGATATGTTTTCGTTACAAGCGAGTAATTCATGAAACTGATAACCAAAGGAAAGGATGCTTTGCTTCATATTTCAAAATGTGTAAGACTGATTATAAAATAAAACTATTAAATTATAATTAAATATCAGACAACATCACATCTGTTACGAATATCAAATTCAACACTGGTATCGCAAGTATGTACTCAAATATTAGATAAAACACCTAGCGACAGAAACCATCGAGCAACCTACACACATTTTATTGAGAAATAGATACAAAGTAAGAAGCCGGATAGTCGGCGCTCTTTGCTGAATATTCGCCGACTACGATATTAAATAAATAAATATCAGACTACATCACATACATTGATCTGACTCCGAGGTAAGTAGCTTAAGCACTTGTGTTAAGGATATCAGAATGAACAGTGGTATTACAAATATATACTTAAATATTCAATATTACCCAGACACAGAACAAACACAAGTATTCATCATACGAATGTTTGTCCTGGATGTGGATCGAACCCACAACTCTTGGCACATGTGGCAGGGTTACTACCGAATGAGCCATCGAGACAGTTAATAATAATATTGGCCGGATAGTAGGCTTTACCGACTAGTCGCTGACTAATCGGCACATCTCCACTATTTATGTACTAATAAAATACATTAATTTAACGTATTTCATTACAAGTTTAATTAGTTAGTTAAATAGGTATATTTAAAGTCATAATAAATTGAAATTATGAAAAGCTGTACAACCACAAGCTACGGTGAAGAAAAATCCCAGGCACCGGACGAAACGTGTAAAAACATGTAAGTGAAACTTTTGGTTGGCACGGAATTAAAGGTCGCGGGTTCAAGTCCCGCTAGGGGAAAATGTTTTGTGTGATAACCATGGATATTTGTACTAGAGTTATGCATGTATACAAATATACCTAGCCTGATTCCTATTATTTGGTAAACTCTAACGTTTTTCTTTTACAATTAGTTAATTACTGTAGTAAGTAGTTGGAGACGTAAAAGGGTCATCAGTCAGAGTAAGTATTCTCTTGTTAGTGGAAGGGATTGTAAGTAGGGCATGCTCCCGGGAAATCCCGGTTCCGAAAATCCCGGTATTTCCCGGTACTAGGATGAACAGACAGAACCGGTACCCGACGGGCATATTGCCGGTTTTCCCGCTTCTTTGTTAATTATGAATAAAGGCAATAATATCTTACTATAAAATATTTTTCAATCAATTTCAATAGGTCAATAAGACTCGCCCGGGTTCGTGAGATAAAACAAGGCCAAAATGCAACGGTTGCCAGTTCGCCCTACAACTGAATCACTGAACTGAACAAACAAACTGAACTGAGTCACCATTAGCCGCCGGAAGCGTTTGCCGATGGCTCTTATTCCTGACTGAAAAAAATACTGTACTCTATCAGACTGATTACTCTAAGATGTGTCTAAGGTGATAGTTATAGCCTAAAAAAATAATTTTGGCGATGGGGCGTCACGTCCCTACGCCTTTATTATTTATTATTATTATTGTTGTTGTCTCCTTTTGGATATCACGGGAAGCGTTAACTTCCCGGTCCTTTGGAAGGCTTGCATGGGGGCACAGGCCCGACGTGTAGAGGCCCCTTGAGACGTTTTAATATGAGAGTGTGAGAGAGAGATTTATTACACATAATTTATATAGCACTGAGTACCGGGAGTACCGGGAGTCCCGGTTCCTTTTGAACCCGGTACCGGGAATCGAAAATCAAAGAACCGGACCCGGTTCTGCATGCCCTAATTGTAAGGCACAGAAATTCGGTTGACTACAGAGAATCTATATAATATTTTTTCCCGGATAAAAATTTGCCCTAATTCCTAGTTGTTAGTACAAACTTAAACTTTTTTCCTTTACAACACGGACTAGTAAAAAAAAGGACCCCACGCTATCATACTTTAGTGGGAAGCCACGTTTATGCATGTGTAAGTGAGCTATGTAAGGATACCAGATATCGGATATCTGTCATTTGGAGCACTATTATGTCTATGTGTGACGTAAGTTGCGTGTCAAGTTGGAGCACCTGAGGAGCTTTAACGTCTAATTTAGTGGCGCGGAGTCCTTCTTTTTTTACTAGTCCGTGCTTAACAATTGGTTAATTACTTTATTCGTGGAGACGTTTATGAGAGTCATATAATTTTTAATCTACATCTACACTACTTTTATGAAGAGGAAAGACTTGTTTTCGATCTTGATTTTTGAATTTACTCCAAAACTGGACCGATTAAATAAATCTTTTACTATGAGAATTCGAAATTAGCCCTAACATAGGCTATCTTTATCCTAAAATGTTTAAAAAATACATGAGTGTGAAACCGGGACAGGCCGCTATATAAGTGAACTAGCTGCCCGCGGATTTACCTGCGTTAATGGTTAATGTTATAGCCTACCTTCTTCAATAAATGGGCTATCTAACACTAAAAAAAAAAAAAAAATTGACCAGCAGTTCCTGAGATAAGCCCGTTCAAGCAAGTAAACAAACCAACTCTTGGCTTTATAATATTAATATGTATAGATATTTATGATACCGAAATTAATTGAATAAAGGAAATTATATTTATCATAGAAAAACTTCTGAAATTTTATTCAAATTACTACATAAAACGTTTTTAGACAATAGATTTATCATTATAAAGCATTCAAACAGTCTAATTTATTTGTTATCTATGAAAATGAGCTGATATATAAAGTATCTGCGTATAATCCGTAGCCCCTCTTAGTAGGAGACAACGCAATGAGGAATTTCATTGTCGGTGTTCTGGCCTTACTCATTCTCAAGGCCAGTGGGCAGGCTGCTAATGGTCAAAATCAAAATCAAAATCCTGCTCTAAAACAAGATATGAATTCGGTGCCAAGCCAGACTCAGAACAAACAAGCTCAGAATAAACCGGTTCAAAACAACCGGCTCACAATCAACTAGTTCAGAACCAAGTAGCTCAGAATAAAGTGAAGCAAAACCAACTAGCTCAGAACCAAGCAGCACACATTAAACCGGTTTCAAAACCAGCAACCAAGCGGTTCAGAACCAAGCAATTTAGAACAAACTAGTTCCCAAACCAACCTCTCAGTGGAAGTCAATCGGTTCAAAATAAACCAGCTCAGAACCAACCAACTCAAAACCAGCTTGGAGATAACCAACCCGCTTAAATACAGCCTGGACAGAACCATGAAGCAATAAACCTTCCTACTCAAAATCAGTGTGCTCAGGACCAACCTGTTCTTGGTAAATAATATTGAAATATGACAATAGGTAAAACAAAACAAAGAAATTATGTAGATTAAAAAAACTACGCTTTCTCGGAAATCAAACACGATGCTAATGATCACTAAATGTAAAGGTCATTCATTGTCTTAGCGTAAGCATTTTATATATTACTAGCTTCTGCCCGCGGCTTCGCTCGCGTAGTACATCATAAATAAAACATTGCCTATGTGTTATTCTAATGTATGAGCTTTATTATTGTAAAGGTTTATTAAATTCCTTTCAGTAATTTTGCGTGAAAAGGTAACAAACAACAAAATTAATGCAAGTTTATATAAAAAAAACTGGCAAGCTATCAAACGCCAAAGTCAAACTTTCTTCACAACGCTTGCACACTAACAAAATGCAATTTGCCTTATTAAACGCTGATTTTCAACAATCAAAAGATATCAGTCGACTTGATCACAATCCGGAGGATTTTAAAATATAATGGCGTTTCCTAAGTAAAATACAGTCTGACATCCGCAAACTAGTGAATTTATACTTTATCAGTCAGTTAATTCTTATCTGACCATTAAAAAATCGGCCCTTAATGTTGTAATGTTTGGTTTTCCACAGATCTCAGTGTTGATGACATCGAAGTAATCATGGATAACGACTATCCTAACAGACCAGTATGGAGAATTTACACACGCTGGAATCCCTACCCACGAGACATTCTAGAAGGGAACCATGTCACGAATCCTGGGATCATAGTCCGTACACATTCTTCAAATAAATTTGACACCCGCTATTTATTTTTATCGGACACCTAATATAAACGCCAGTAACGAGATTTAAAAAAATATGTTTATTATCTATCAACTTATATGTAAATTTTATAATAAGTAAGATATATTATTGAAAGATTTATCAGAATCGTAAAAGATAATGATACGGTTGATGACACTTATTAAACGAACATCACGTTTTGTGCAAATCCATTATTATTTTACTGGTGAAATTGTTTAAATGGCATTGTTCTTTGGCTGTTAATTCATTAAGGTAAAACCTATCTGCATTCTTAGACAATTACGCATTAAAATAATAAGAGTATAAGATACAATTTTGCTAATGAACTACATTGGTTCTAATAAATGAATAAATCCTCCTGACTGACCCATTAATTCCCTAGTTCTAATCGAAGCATGTATGCTTGCCCCTAGCGGAATCGAACCAGCGACCCTTGGTTTCGTGACCAGGGTCTCTGACTACTCGACCAACGGGCCTTCAAATATATAAAAAATAAAATAATTTTATCACTAAGGTGTCAATCGCACAAACTTGAAAACTGATGATAAGAACTGAAGAATTACACAGCAAATAATAAAATGCCTACAAGAATATTTAAAACACAAGATGTGGCTGTTGACGTGTAGGAAGAAATATTTAGCATAAATGATGTAATTGTTTAGGAATATAGATAATTAATGAATGTTTAATTTAATTAGTGATAACATCACCGAATAGCACCTGGCCTAGTCCACTAACAGCTCCTATCGATTTTTTTGGCAGATGCTGTTCGTGGACTGAAATTTATTTTTATATTTTTGTCCACGAGCAGCACCTAAAACTAGTGCTGGCTGTGTATTAACCGACTTCAAAAAAAGGAGGAGGTTCTCAATTCGACAGATTTTTTTTTTTGTTAGACAGGACGTTATTAAATAAAAGATATCGATAAAATCACTTGAACGTATTTAAAACTAAACCACAATAAGAATTACAATAACAAATTTCAATCTTACCTTATAATTAAACTTTCTTATTTTTTATTTATCAGTCTCCATATATCATATTTTCATTTCATTCAATCTGTTTACAATTTACCAAAGTCTACGCAACACTAACAATACATTATGGAAAGTACATAATTAAATAGGATTCCGTATTAAATAAGTAAGTACATACGAATTAATTATGAGGCACATTACTAATTACATACATCACATAAAAAAGAGTGACAAGTGGCTAGCTCGTCGCCTACTCAGTCACACACCCAAAAGCCCGTAAACCATTAGTCGCCTCTTACGACATGCTAGGCAAGAACCACAGTTGGCACATTCTTTTTTTTTTGTCCTAGATCAACATGGGCCAAGTCCCAGACCAACATTCACAACATTCACTGCTTTTTCACAGCTTTCCATCCAACCCAGCCCACTGTCTCATGTTGATCTGGGACTTAAAAATAATATGCCAACTGTGGTTCTTGCCTAGCATGTCGTAAAAGGCGACTAATGATATATCGGGTTTTTGGGTGTGTGATTGTGTAGGCGACAGGTTAGCCGTTTGTCACTGTTTTTTCACAATTTTCCATCTAACCCAGCCCGGCTTTATTTTTCGGTGAATGTGGTTGAAGGGGCTTGCTGCCTTTTCGACTCTGCCTGCCTACCCCTTCGGGGATTATAGGCGTGATGTTATGTATGTATGTATGAATGTATGTATGTAGATGTTTATTTCTAATATTTAATATATATTTGTAATACTACTGTTAAATATGGTATACATAACACAACTGCCTATATGCTACTTAGCTCGAAGTCACATCGAGGTATTTGATGTTGTCCAATATTTAATTTTTTATCTAATCCAGCTACTGCTGAAAAAAAAGTAGGTCTTTTCTGTAGGTATTCTTGCTTAAATAGAAGTACTGGAGTCTTTAGGAACCATCTTAGTCTTAAACGTTAAAGCGAGGTGTTAATGAGGATAAAAAAAAGCATATTCATTGAAATCGTGTTTTTATGTAAATATACAATTACCGACCTACAAGTATGTGCGTTTAACGAAGAAGATACAATTTAAATGTTATCTATGAAAATTAGCATGTATATAAAGTAATTACTTGCGATTGCCGGGCGCAGTTCTTAGTAAACAATTAAAATGAGAAATGTTCTTATAATCGGCGTGACTTTGATCGTCCTGCTGTCCTGCGCCTGGGCACAAGAAGACCAAGCCCAAAGCCAGAATGGGACTGCCAGCGACAACGAGAATGATGGGGACAATCAAGACAATACGGTATCTGAGCTGCCAATTTGCAATAATTCCGACAACAGCACCAACAGTGGAGGTAGGTGATCCCATGTTTATGCAGAAGTTCAAGGTCTAGTATACATCTCGAATAAATTATTCGAGTGTTAAGAGTGAGAACTAAGATGTTAAGGAAAGCGGTCTATAAATTATTACTGGATCGTCCCAATATATACTTATAATAAATCTGTAGAGAGGTCAATTCTGTACATGAAATGTATTTTCAAAATAACTATCAGGGGGTGATAAGTGATCGATACTGATGCCAAAAATGCAATCAGTAAAATTTTTGTCTGTCTGTCTGTATGTTCCTTATAGAAACAAAAACTACTCGACGGATTTTAACGAAACTTGGTACAATTATTCTTCATACTCCTGGGCAGGTTACAGTATACTTTTCATCACGCTACAATCAATAGGAGCAGAGTAGTGAAGGGAAATGTTGGGAAAACGGGAGAAGTTACTCCATTTTTTAAGCTTCCGTCGCGTTTGCAGCCTTAATGGTTAAAGTTACATAGAAATCATGTGTGGCGGAAATAGTCTTCATAATATTAACCATAAACGCGGGTGACACCGCTGGCACAGCTAGTATATAATATAACCACTGCTGGAACAGTGATTAACCGCTTGGTTAGGGTCGCAACCCGGTATACTCGTTAAAATAAAACCAAAAATAAGCACACAGAGGTTTAATAGATAGCTAAATATACACGATCACCTTTGACCAGCTTTCTCAAAGGGGGGTACGCGAACCCCTAGGACAGGGATGACGAACCATTGGCACGCGTGCCATAGGTGGCACGTTATACAAAATGGTGGGCACGTATTTTCTTTGAGCTCACAAATTTATCAACAATTATTGACAATAACATCCTCATTAACCACTTCCTAGGCACAAAAAGAATTACAACAATTATATTGACATTTTCGAAACTTTGTCACGTTTGTATAAAAAAGGTTTGCCACCCCTGCCCTAGGGGTTCGCCATTCGATCATAGGAGGTTCGCGGAAATATTTACGTAATGGAGGTTGAACGATTGACCCATGCGACACGCTTGTCGGCGGGCGCACTACTGAATGGGGGTTGAGTCTAGAGATTCGCCGTCTTCTGGAGACTTTAAAAGGGGTACGTAGAGCCATAAGTTTGAGAAACCCTCCTTACACTATACACAGGATCGGAGAAAAATTTCACTTGCGCGTTCTAATTACGTAAAGTGCCATCTGTTGACAATGTTGCGGAACAATTTTTACTATGAACCATTACAAACAAGGTAGAGTAGTTGTGGGAAACGGTTCAGAGAGTCTAAGGAGCGAAGCACGATGGGCGATGGCGTGTTGACTTTTATAGGAGCAGTAGATAAAATTGCACTGTTTTAGTAGTAATTCAAAGGTAATTTTGATTCGAACACTCTTCAAGCCATGTATTTTATCAATTAGAGGAATACAACCGCAAGATACTTGATACAAGGTGCGAAAAGATTTTTGGTTAGTACAGCAGATTAATAAATAATTATAGTCCCAACACCAGTTGCCGTAGTATTCCACATTTGAAGGGCTCTAGTGAGTCCACGGGTCCACTATGAAGTCCATAGAGTTTACCTCAGCGTTTAGTTTATGGGTAGGTCGTCATCTACCATTTAAGTCCAGTTGTTACGGACGGAAATCTAAAATATACAAGAAAGAATAGAAACCATAAAGAAGCCTTATTGGGTATTCTTGGTTGTGCTTCTAATTGGTGGGACTTTTTATCGTGTATTTCTAAATTTTATACAATAAACTTAAATACTTATTTACATATTAATTACTTTTGAATGTAAAACAGAATTTTATCATTTATTTTACACGTAGACGATGAATTGCACATAATCTGTGATCAGGTTTCATGTATAGTTTTTGATTATTTACTTTAACACTTTACATATTTTCATAGATAAATATAGATAATAGTGCCATAGGTTTATAGTTTATTAGTAATCTTGTAAGTATATATAAGTTAATGCCATATATAAGTAATCCTTAACCATTCATATTTACACAGCCATTAGGATCCTTAATAAAAAATGTAGGACATACATAGGGTTTTAATCCCGCATGAATTGGTGTCCTCTAGCCATAGACCATCATGATCTAATTATTCTGATCTCCTAGACAGAGGACTGCAACTTAGCCTTCTTCATAAAGCAGTTCCGAGTTTACATAGACTTCGTAAATTAATGATGATCAGAACCGACTTAAACGAGGTATCGCTTGTAAGAACTTGAATTAACCTTTTTTTGTTCTACAGACTGTATCAGCCCAGAAGAAACTTCCAAAGTTGTTGTAGAGGAAGATAACAATAATGATGATGATGACGATACGACGGAGAGCAGCGATGACACGTATGTGAATGGCGTCGACACGATAATTTCCATGTTTGCGAATTTGCTGAAGAACGAACTTGGTGACCCCGACGATGATAGTACCGTGACAGAGGCGAGCTCGAACAATGATAATGACGGGCAAGTCTCTGATGATGCCGTAACTGAAGATGATATAGGAGTTGCAGATGATACAGCCAATGACACTGGAAATGATACAGAAGATGACGATTCCCCTAATCCTACAGACGACTCTGAGGTGTCTACAGAGGGTACCCAGAATGGAGCAAAAGGTAATAAATATGATGGTTTTATCACAATTTAACTAATACTTTAATAACTCAATATTGCATAACTAAATTTAGCAACACATTGAGCAGAATGCTTATGCAATATTTTTGACTACCTTACTTTGCCTCAATTCTATAACGGGGTTGGCAGGCACCTTTTTTGGCCCAGGGAAATCAGTCCGCTGGAACGGCGGGGAATTAACGGGGCCTGTTGGACCCCTGGGGACCTTGAGATTGCAGGAACTTGCTCCGCCTTCCTGGCGTTGGTCATACCTATCCAACCGACTAAACGCCTAGGGTACGGTCCTTGACGTAAAATCGCGGAATGCTAAATCTCCGTGTACTGATTCCAAGGGCTTCGGATCAATAATGATTCTCCACAATGTCAGTGACGCAGCTAGGCGAGGGCGAAGTCAGCCCTTTGCAAGCATGTATTAGTAAGATAGATTTATTAGGTAGATCTTGGGAACGGAAGAAAGGGCCTTGCTGTTGCGACTTCGCCCACGTCTATATTAGTCCACGCTACGCTACTGCAGTATAGTATAGTCAGCAGTCCCTACAATTAATGATACAATGACAAATACATCAGAAATTAATTAGTATCCGACTACATCACATACATTGATCTGACTCCTCTGTTATATCCCCCAGTTGGTACATCCACGCTGACCCACTCAATAAACGCTTATCTATCTTACAATGGCCCGTTGGTCGAGTGGTCAGAGACCCTGACTATGAGACCAAAGGTCGCGGGATCAAATCCCGCTAAGGGCAAATGTTTTGTGTGATGAACATGAATATTTATACTTGAGTCATGGATGTTTATAAACGTATTTAAGTAGGTATGTCTATCCGTTCACCTAGTATCCATAGTACAAGCATAAGTTAAGTTTGGAACTAGGGAATTGATGTTACGGGTGTTACATTCTGGAGAATTTATTTATTACTATTTAATATTTATTTCAGATACCTCCAACTGAAGCCAGGGCTCTCCCTCAACAATTTCAATAATAAGTTCAAGTGGACGGTTTGAGGTTATTTATAAATAATATATAAAAATATTCAGTAATAAAGCGATTTTTATTTTATCTGAATTATAGCACCTAATCGTTTTTA
Organism: Glyphodes perspectalis; assembly: GCA_951394215.1. Lineage (NCBI taxonomy): Eukaryota > Metazoa > Arthropoda > Insecta > Lepidoptera > Crambidae > Glyphodes > Glyphodes perspectalis. Next base: position 2,817,431 of record OX596200.1, read on the forward strand.
GTTATTATCCAATGACGTGAATTAAATAGCTGCCTATTGTTGTTACTAGTATTGTATATTGTAACTAGTATTGGTATGTTTGCAATATTTTCTAATTGCAACAGAAGAAGATATATGCATTTCTAATTGTAAAATTAGAAGTGTTAGTCCCATGTTAATCTGGGACTATATTATATAAATAATGTGCCAACTGTATTCCTTGCCTAGCATGTCGTAAAAGGCGACTAATGGTATATCGGGTTTTGGCTATGTGATTGTGTGAGCGACAAGCTAACCACTTGTCACAACTGTTTTCACAATTTTCCATCTCACCCAGCCCAGTTTTATTTTTGGCTGAATGTGGTTAAAGGGGCTTCCTGCCCCTTTGACTCTGCCTTCCCCTTCGGGGATTATGGGCGTGATGTTATGTATATGAACATTAGAAGAGCGCTGGTAGCTCAATGGTAAGGAAACGCACCTCTTAACTGAGGTGTGTACAAACCGGGTACGTACCTCTGAATTTTTCAAATTTATATATGTATTCTCAGAATACATACATAGATTTGAAAAATTCAGAGTACTAAACTGGAATACTATTCTGCTATAATTTAGCTGGGCCCAGCACAATTTTAGCAGTGCTGGACCCAGCGATATATGCTGATTCAATGCTGCTCGATATCAATCCCTACTAGACATTGAAATTAAATGAAACGATCTTTATTTATATAGGGTTAAAAAAGCACTTATAAATCGTCAGAACAATCCCGCTGTCCAGCAATCTTGGCTCTGCTGGATCGAGCAATAAATGCCGCTGGATTGCAATCCCCATTACGTATTTCTACAACTAGCTCGGCGGTGAGAACACCGTGATGAAACCTGCACATTCCCACAACTGTGGATGTTATATGGTCAAAAACGTGTCGGGTTAGCCTCTATCTAAGGGTTACGAAGGTCAGATCGCTGACTTACTAAATCCTGGATCAGGGTCTAAGCGGACCCCGCCTAAGCACGAGACTTTTTTTTTAATCATTTCACTGTTTTAGTTAATAGACAAAATTCCATACCAATCGAAAATATGAAGCCCACATAATATGCAAACGTTAGATTTTTTCTTGTTACAACTCTTGGGTAGGCAGGTGTAAACAGGACAATCGAGACTAGTAACTTGCACCGGTCTGGTTAATGAATAAAAGTGAAATAGAAATAAAGATTATTTCATTATTTTCACGAAGACGCAGATACGAGGATTTTTTTTCATGCATGCAAAGCGGAACCAGGCTCAAGGATTTTTAACCAGCTCGATGAAGATCGTTCTATGGTGGGTGATCTTAGACTATAATTTTCCACATGGAGCCTACTTCTTACAGATAAATTATAGAAAAACAAGAATGAATGTAATTAATCTTTTTGCAAAATTTACTATTTATTTTTTTTATATTTGGGACATATATAGGCAAGGCATAAAGGCAAGGATTTGTTATTAGAAACTTAAAATGTATTGTTATAGTTTTGAAGTTATACTTATCATCTCATCTTCCTAGCGTTATGTCCCGTGCTTAGACGGGGTCCGCTTAGACCATGTTCCAAGATTTAGCGAGTCTGGTAATTACATTGAAGCGACTACCGATCTGACCTTTGTAACCCTAAGATAGGGGAACCACGCCGACAGAGGCTTCGTCGATGCCCTAAGGAATTCTCCGCTAGGCCTAAGCGTCAGCCCGCTGACGACGCGGGGACAGATCTTCCCGCGACTCACCGCAACGCATCCTCAGTGCATCCCTGCCAGGTTGCCGAGGATAGGGAGACGAGCAATGACACACATAGATCCTCCTCCGACAATCCTCGTCCAACCGCAGACAGAGCCGCGGCCGGTGCCGCGATTGGATTTATATATGCCTCTGACGACGTGCAAAAAAAATTTCACTATGAGACTTCTCGCTGAGTTGAGATGAGATAACTTGAGTAGTTAAAATGTTAGAGGCATAATCAATGAAGGTTTTTTGAATTAAAACATACAAAAGATGGCGTAACTGTGACGTGCGGTCTTGTCACCCTCCTCATTGGTTAGTTGTCAGAACAAACTGTCATTCTGTCAACAATAAGCCAATAGTGACTCCTCGCGCCATCTGGCGGTTTTGTATTTTTGAAAACCCTCATTCACTTCCGCATTTATTAAATTAGGCAGAATGGTTATTCTTTATTTCTTTCGTGGAAATTTGACCTCAGACGGCACCTAAAGTCAAGGGTACCCAAACCGCGGATTACCCCGAATTATCATGTCTACGTGCATTGTTCTCTTGTCGTATGTCACCGTAGCGGACGAGCGTGACGCGCCGTGACATCCCTCCATTATGTAGTCCGTATATAAACTAGACTGGAGCGAATGGGCTACACATTTGCCAAAATGAAGGTGCCCATTGCTGCACTCGTTGCTCTGATGGTGGTGATGCAGCTGGCTGACGGAAGAGGTAAGGCGAGTTTTTTGCACAAACAATAAGCCACTGACCTCTGTTCAAAGGGCAGTTCCCAAATCAAAACAAGTTTTTCACCTTTATTTATAGGGAAGTCGGGTAAAAAAAAGTTTATAAAATATTCTACACAATTTTATGCTTTATCAATTTGCCACATTTCACACTCATTTTTCCACGTACTTTTCTTGTAATGGGGTACCTACAAAGTGTACTACTTTAACCATTATGGTATTAGACTCGAAAATAATGTAACTTCTGTTTTCCTTACCTAGCATATGGTAAAAGTGACTAATGGTGTATGCGATGAGCTAGCCAGTTAACACTTATTGCACAATTTTCCATCTAACCCAACTCGATTTTTGGCTAAATGTGATTTAAGGAGCTCACTGATCCTTGGACTCTGCCTGCCTCTGCGAGATTTGCAGGTGTGATGACATACGTATACATACATATGTAGCTTAACGTATTACTTAATAAATATATAACTCTGAAAAGGTTTGCGAGCGAGACGGGGCTTCAACAGCAGCGGATTCGGTCCGGGCGGGTACGGGCGCGGCAGCGACGAGCGCGACGCCAGCGTCAGCCAGGAGGGCCTGGGCTGCAACGGGAACGTCGGCAGAGGATACGGAAGCAAGTATGTACAAAATATTAGGACCTAGTAATATACCTCATGTTGGTCTGAGACGCAAAAAATTATGTACCTACAGAGTGGCTTGTCTAGTTACTACGTTTTCATAATTTTAGTAGCAGGTAGAGTAGTTGGGGTAGGAGAGAAACACAAATATAGTTGTTGATATTATATTGTCGACTGCCTCAATGGCGCATTCGGTAGGGACCCAGCTCTATGCGCCAAGAGTTGTAGGTTGTATACCCAGGACAAACATTCGTGTGATTAATACCTTGTGCATACATGTATATTTGTAATAGCACTGTTGATTCTGATATCCGTAACACAAGCTACTTACCTCGGAATCAGATCAATGTATGTGATGTAGTCGAATATTTATTTACATAGATATGTATATTTATTTATTGCCCTTTTTACCCACTACCCGGTACTGAATTACGTTTATAATCCCTTTTTTAGCTTTTGACTTAACCCCTCTACTACTGTATTCAACCGACTTGCAAAAAGAAGGAGGTTCTCAGTTTGACCGTATATTTTTTTTGTTATATCAGCAGCGGCAGTCGAGAGCTGCCATTCAAGGACGGGCGCGACTCCGGTTCGGCGGAGCGCGTACGCGGCGGACGCTCCTTCTCGCGCGCCTCCGCTACCGCTTCCGCCTCCTCCTCCTCGTACAACGGAAACCACAAAGCAAATCTCGTCGAAACTGTGAAACCCAAGCAGAAGTGACGGAGATGTGAATTGCATTTTAAATCGTCTGGAGGTCAAAATCGCCACTTCATCATTTCCGACTGTACATTCGTCTTTTTCAATTGACCACACGAATAGAGAAAAGAACGTAATAATTTATGGATCTATTTCGAATTATAATCATGACAAAACAATTCGTTTAAAATGGCGGTTTTAGTGACTTCCTTATTATACCTATATGTCGTTAATTTATGGACTTTATTTTCTCAAATGTTAGTATGACTGCGCAAGTTTAATGGAGCAAGAATTATAACAAGGAATTCATGTAATAAAGACAGTAATTTTATTTCCTTTTTAAGGAGCATACTTATAAGTAGAGATACATAGTTTTGTATATTATTAAATTTAAATTCAATATTTTTTGTTTCTTTCCAAAAAAGTACCTGAATAAGGAACACCTACATAAACCTATACAAATAGGAGAAATTAACTGTTAGTACTCCTATAGCCCGTTCTTAACGAATTGTACATAAGTATTTCTTAACTTATTTTAAAATATCTGCTTGATACTGTTACGATGTCTTTGTCAAAATGCTTGAAATCTTATTATCTATACTTATAATAAATCTGTAGAGAGGTCAATTCTGTACATGAAATATATTTTCAAAATAACTATCAGGGGGTGATTAGTGATCGATACTGATGCCAAAAATGCAATCAGTAAAATTTTTGTCTGTCTGTCTGTCTTTCTGTATGTTCCTTATAGAAACAAAAACTACTCGACGGATTTTAACGAAACTTGGTACATTTATTCTTCATACTCCTGGGCAGGTTATAGTATACTTTTCATCACGCTACAATCAATAGGAGCAGAGTAGTGAAGGGAAATGTTGGGAAAACGGGAGAAGTTACTCCATTTTTTAAGCTTCCGTCGCGTGTGCAGCCTTAATGGTTAATGTTACATAGAAATCATGTATGACGGAAATAGTATTTATAATATTAACCATAAACGCGGGTGACACCGCTGGCACAGCTAGTAATGATTATATATCTTAATTTCAAGAGACTATGAAATGGATATTGTATAGCATAGTATAAGGACCCACATCATCTTCCTAGCGTTATGTCCCGTGCTTAGACGGGGTCCGCTTAGACCATGATCCAGGCTTTAGCGAGTCTGGTAATTCTTTGAAGCAACTGCCGATCTGATCTTCGTAACCCTAAGATGGGAGAACCAGAAAATTTTTGGATCATGGTTACAAATCCAAAGTTGTTTGAATTTGCAGGTTTCATCACGATGTTTTCCTTCACCGTCGATCTAGTGGTATAAATAATAAATACGTACATAGACTTGAAAATCCAGAGGTACGTGCCCGGGTTTGAACCCTCACTCTTCGGTTAAGAAGCGCGTGTCCTTACCATTAAGCCACCACCGCACTCAGTATAAGGACCCATAATAAAAATTAAATTAACAGTCGATGTAAAAGGTTAAAACGCAGTTAATAAAGTAAACAGATTTTGTTATATTAAGAGCTTTTAGTATATTAATAAATAATAATAAATAAATTCTTCAGACTGGCACACCAATTCCCTAGTCCCAAACTAAGCTTATAAGCTTGTATTATGGATACTAGGTGAACGGATAGACATACTTAAATACGTTTATAAACATCCATGACTCGAGTACAAATATCCATGTTCATCACACGCAATATTTGCCCCTAGCGGCAGAGGCGGCGTAAGGCGTGGGCGGTGTGGGCCACCGCCCACGGCCTCGCGGTGCAAAGCCTCGCGCCTCACAGGTGAAAATAGATTTGAAAAAGTATGGAAAATCCAAAAGTAATACATAAGTGGGCGCGGGGGGGAGTTCCACTGTTCGGTGTTATTGATATAGGATGATTACAGGAACTTGGAGATAATATTAAGTTTAGGTATTGCGCCGCCACTGCCTAGTGGGATTCGAACCCGCGACCCTTGGTTTCGTGGCCAGGGTCTCTGACCACTCGACCAATGGGCCAGTATAACTGGTGGTTACCTATTATATACTGTGTGTAGACTAGTAGCTTGTCTAGCTATGTTCTAGATACAATCTTAACTAGAGTGTCACACATTTACAAATGTATCCGTATACAACAGTAGTCCATAATAGTCCGACTTGTACTTATCAGAGTTTTGGATAGCAGTGCACACAAGCTTATTAACTCCTCCCAGAAGGGAAAACTTGGTTCAGGACAACGTCGAATGCGAACAACTTGTCGTCGTGGTAATTCGCTTGTTTTCAATGTAAGTATATCACAAAAGCGAAGTATTTCCATAATTGTATATCGACATCGCATAACATTGTAAGCAATGTCATTTGCAAAGATAGAACGTTTTATTTAAAGTATATCGATCTTTCAGTTTTTCACCGTAGTATATCAAAGAAGACCGTAGTACCACAGAGTAATAATATACTACGTAGTACCTTTCATTTCACATACATAATAAGATTCCTAGTATGGGTGGCTTTTGTTATTCCTTCATAATGCAATTATATCAGTTCAACATTCCAAAAATTAAAATACCTCAAATTATTTGATCTTCCAGATAAGTCGTAAAAAGTAAAATTAATTAGTTATTTCATATTCCCTCTTGACCTCATCTTTAAATATCGTTTTCAATCGGTCGGTCGATACCGGGGAAAGAAAATAAATATTATTATTATTGAATTTAGTAGCTATAACAAAAATGTGCAAGTTTAATTCTAGATGACATTTCATTTGGTTCTCACATACTGAATAAACTAATATTTAATGGTCCAATAAATGTTTTATTAGTGTGTTTAAAAACTTCTCTCTTTGGATTTGATCAAACATGACTGTCATGGTTTATTCTTTATCCAAGATAAACATTTGTCTGATGAATACTTGTGTTTACTCTGTGTCTGAGTGTTAAGTTAAACATATTGTAAACTATATGTTAAACTATACCACTGTTTATTCAGTTAGCCGTAACACAAGTGATTCAGCTTCTTAGCTTGGAATCATAACAATGATGTGATTTTGTAGAGAAAAATCATTATTGACTAATTATTATAAAAAATGTATTTTCAAACTGTGATATGTAATATTTTTTTCACTATAAAATATAAACCAAGCAGTGAAATGTAATATCATAATAATAATAAAAATAAAAATTAGATTGTGGACATTGTTTATTACAATTTCGTCATTGGTAACAATAATTTACATTAATTTATTATTTAAAATAACTTATCAAATAAAAACATTAGTTATCACAAAATGTTCATCAGACTGCGGACTCCTTAGCGCGCCGTGGTCGTTCAACTAACCTTTAGGTTGATCTTCATTTCTGAAACAATTTTATTCCTTGGTAATTACCGACAGGTCATACAAGACAGAGCATTGGACGGGTATAGACTGTTATTAACTCTCTCTCTCTATTCGTGGTTCATGAATAAATACCATCTGTGAACTTTTACAATCTCCAAAGAAATACCATTACTTAAAACTTTTTCCATGCAAGAGCGAATTCATTATTCTATATTTTATTGAAAACTGCATGAAGGTCACATAGTGTTAGTGTTACGAGTACACAGAATATATATTTTTTTCTGCTCTGTGCGAATATAGGCAAAGTAAAAGGGGCAGCCTACATAGCCAAAAAAATGTGCTGGCTTAGATGGAAAATTGTGAAAAACTAGTGACATATGGCTAGCGCTTCACCTACACAATCACACACCCCAAAACCCGATACCAACATGGGACAATGTTGTCTTTGGGGATAGCTCCCGGCATAAAGACAACTTTGTCACATGTTTGACTGACTGACTTTGCCTACCTCTTCGGGGATTACAGGCGTGAAAATCTATGTATGTATGTGCGAGTACATACTAGTTTTATTATAAAGATATAGTCATATATATATAAAAGTATAATGCATAAAAGTATAAAAGCATTTACGAATTTTGATAAATATTTCTAACACGTTAAGTCGCTAACAATTACCAGATTCATTAACCTCACTTACAATGTCAGCCATGAATATGCCCGCCGCCGCTCTGGGAAGACGAGCTAGCGCTGGCCGAGGACTTCGAATAGGACTGGGAGCCGCCGAGTTGGCCGCCGTAGCCGTCGTAGCCTTGCCCGCCGGGGCGGTGCGCGAAGCCCGGGTAGCCGCCGTAGCCGCCCAGTCCGCCGTCGTAGTGCCGCCGCTCCCGCTCGCCTGATAACGTTAAATCCAGGATCTTTGTGACAGAAGTTTAATGACCTTGCTGTGGAACGCAACGTAGCAATGTCATTCAACTTTATTGCCTGTTGTAAGGAAACGTTGGCGTCAAGGTTAAAATTGGCCTAAAACTTACAATGACCTGTAAATAAATATCAGACTATACATTTCTTACATTGATCTGACTCCGAGGTAGCTTAAGTACTTGTGTTACGGATATCAGATTCAACAGTGGTATTAGGTACAAATATGTACTTAAATATGGGATATTAATACCCAAACACAGAACAAACACAAGTATTCATCACACTGTTTGTCCTGGGTGCAGGGGATCGAACCCACAACTCTTTACGCATAAGGTAGGGTCACTACTACCAAATACGCCATCGAGCCAGTCAACAAGGATTTCGCGCCCGTCATTACTAGAAGAACTAGGAGAGCCTGTTATTACTAAATAGGGTAGAGATAGAGTTGATAATGGCCAGCTGGAGTCAAGGACTTCCTGAGCAGGCTAATAATAATCATCCTTGCTGTTAAATTTAATTTCCAATTAATAATTTTCGATTTTAGGAGCATTTCAGCGTTTGAAATTCACAAATAGGAAGCGAATAGCGGTACCTAAACATAAATTAGGCACACAACTGTTATCGTCACAATTAATTAATCTGAGATTATTATTACATTATTACTTTTTGTAATCCAAATATTGATTACTTTAAGTAATTGGAATTGAAGTAGTTCTCTGTTCACCCTTACATTGAAAGTATTTTTAATAATGGAATACTGATACCTAGATAAATAGGAAGACATTTATTTATCCCGCTATTAAATTTCATTATGATAAATAATGAAATTTAATTAGTTAAAGTAAACAGTTGATTTATTAATAAAAAAAATGCGGGAATACCTGAATGACCCGGCGCGGCGAAGCAAGAAGCAACCAGGACCACGAAGATAGTGTATTGCACGATGGTCGCCATGTTTGCTGCCGTGTCCGCCCAGACTGCCCTAAACCCGTCACGACACCTCTTTATACCCACCCACACCACGCCCGAAATGCCCAATCATCCTAGTTTCCGCCACACTCAGAAATTCAGAGTCATTCGCTTTTTTGCCGCCCGATTCACGCGATCCAATATCCGACATAATAATGTTCAGTGCTTTGTATTCGCGACAAACAAATAAAAAATTACAATTTTATTTTAGAGGTTCCGTATGTAAACTAGATACTTATCTTGATATGAGATTTTACTTGTATTACACCACATATCAAACTAATAAGTATAACGAAACTTTTACATAGTAGCTAACGGGAAGGCCCTCTGGAAACTAAGGCTAATATCTAAGCCAAAAAAAACAGGATGTTGTAAATGAGTAAATACTCATTGAGTAATGATGCCTAATGCTTTAGCGTCATTACCACACCTAAATCAGTCCCATATTAAACATGTTGTAGGGGGCCTGTTGGTCTGCAACATCCTATATGATCCGCGAATTCTTGCTTGCAATCCTATTATTATAGATTACGACCTGGAAATGGCAAGGGTAATAATGCCATTCAACTTTATTGCCTGTTGGTAAGGAAAGGTTGGCGTCAAGGTTAAAATTGGCCTGAAACTCACAATGACCTCGCTGTATACAAGGATTTCTCGCCCGTCATTACTAGAAGAACCGGGAAGAAAAACCTGGAACCCTGGAAATGCCATTTCCAGGGATGACAAATCCCACTGCTCCTGTTTTGTCATAACAGTATAAGCGCAGAGGCATTCCTGTCAGCGAGTAAAAAGTACTTGGTAATATTTTAGTTATCTTCTCCTTTTTCAAATTCAAATTCTAAATATCTTTATTTATATGGGCTTTAAGAAAGCATTTATAAATAGTCAATATAAATAAAAAAACGACAAAAAATAATACTACCTCTTTGCAAGGGCAATCACAGTTATGTTCGATTTTAACGCGAGGAATGCATTTGCGCACCTTCACGCCGTCCGGGGGAACGGCGTGTGTGGGACTTACCCGCCCTGTTAAGAAATACAGGGACGGGAATACCCACTTAACTCTGCATCACTCTAGTAGTGGGAACCGCAGGAATCGTAATATGTATGGCCTAAAGAGCCAAGAAGATGTTCTCTTTACTTTTTTTTTTTGACGCGGGGAAATGCGTTACGCACCGTCACCCTGCCCGGGGGGCCAGGGTAGTGTGTGGACCTCCCAGGGGCCTCTGGAATTAAAGGCCCCTGCTCTGGCCAAGATGGTGGTGGCCGGGGTATACCCACTAAAACCCCGCGGTACCCCTCATCGCTCGATTAGAGAGATATCATGGGCGGTGGACTAGCCTTTCATCCGCGACTGTGTTCTCTCGACTTACGTTAACCAATCCTATCACTTCGAACCTTACGAAGAAGAAAAACGAGCACTAAATAAAGCGATTAAAATAATCCAGTGATCCTTGGACTCGCCGCAGTCTATTTCTACGGCCCGTAGGAATAGACCGAGTCCAAGGACCCGTAGGCTACGGGTTTGCGAGCTTAACAGTATAAATGTATCTTATTTATAGCTAATTCATAGCTAACCTAACCGTTATTCATAGCTAACCTAATCTTACATGTGAACCCTAAAATTTCGCTCTGCTCAAATACACACAAACTCAATAAGTGCTGACAGTGTTAGTTTCACAGATACGGCTTAAAGCGACAAATAAACCTCGCAAAAACTACCAAACGTTCGATATTGAATCTTATTCACAGGAGCTGCTAAGAGGAAAACAACTCCATAAAATACTATTGTGCTATATACCTCCTACCACGCTAGACTCGACATAACAAATACATAATGGGTTTTCATGGTGTACTCTTTGGATAAGTTCAGTAACTTTAACGGAATGGGTATTTTCGTTTCACAAAAACGGCATGGTAAAAAATAAGAACCGTTTTCAGCGACTGTTTTTAAGTTATTTTACAATAAATCGTCTGCAAAATTTATTACACACACAATTTTCCATGTGGTAAGTACCTGGCTAACTGTAACATGTATGATTTACCACCTTTTCCCAACATATATTCTGTTAGTACATTTTAAGTAATCACGAAATGTCCCATTAAATATTTGAGTCACAGAGCACACAGACGGAAAAACTATTTTCCCGTTCTTTTTTTGCACGGATACTAAAAAACCGTTTGTGTCTATTTTTTCAGGGGTTAGGTTCTAGCCAGTAAGCATTCTATTTGACTGGTCCCCAAGGATAACAAAGGTCAAAATGGCAATAGAATCAAAATTATAAAAAGCAAAATTATAAGCAATGATGAACCTCTTAAAAGGATTTATTTTATTTATTTATTTATTGGGTTTATCAACTATTGTTACAATGATTGTTACTATAATATCATGCCTTGTGGAACTTATATTATTGTACAACAGATTTACTGATAAACTCTACTTGCTCCATAAAATGCACAGTTACAGACATAAATAATTTATGGTAAACTAGCTTCTGCCCGCGGCTTCGCTCGCGTGGTACATCGATAAAACACAGCCTATATGTTTTTCGGGTGTATGAGCAATATTATTCTAAAGTTTTATTAAAATCCATTCAGTACATAGTTTTTTTGTGAAAGAGTAACAAACATCCATCCATACATACAAACTTTCGCATTTATAATACTAAGATAGGATTAATAAAAAAAAAATGAAACGCATCCTCATGTCTCAATATTTTTTATTTACAAATAATTAAAAAATATGTGACCAACGCCACAATAACAATCTATACTGTACTTAAAATGTAGTTTATTTGTATGTAGATAAAGAGTAGTACTCGACATTATCAAATATTTATCCTTGCACACGGATATTTTACAAAAATATCTTTTCAATCAGGTCTTTAATTTATGCATGGATCCCTGCATTTATTACATAGGATTTTTTATATATGGTAGAAAAATCAAGATTTTACAAGTAATGAGTTATATATATATTAGATTTTTAAACAAACTCTATAATATCTGTGCGTTTTGGTATAAATTGTATTATGAGTGTTATACATAGATTTTATTTGATTAAGTAAATTTATATCTTTATATTATAATTAAACTACGATATAATTTTACAGACAGGTCTAAACACAATTTATAATGAATATCAACTTACATAATTTTCCACTATGACGTGATGATTGTATTATAACAAATATAATATAATTAATATAAAATTATAATATATATTCCAAACTCTTCCCAATTTCAGTCAACCCGCTATGCCATTAGCTATGCGATTCTTTGTTCAGAAAGTCAAAATTTTATTAAAAAGTTACACGCTAGAAATTATACTTAATAATGTGTTTAATGTAAACATGTAGGTATCAATTTTAAATAATTAATCATATTATATTTATGATTAATAATAAACAATTGATATCAAGTGTCACAAATAGGCGAGTCGCCTTACGGCAACCAGCCTCACGCACTACGCCTATTTGCAAGACATTTACAACAATTTTACGGAACATTTTCCGAATGTGACAGACAATCATATAATAATATCTAGTACATACACGTTTCATGCTAATATATCACGACTAAACCATATTATACATAAGAAGAGATAATTAGTCAAAACACTCATGAAAAACATTTACAATATTCATTAAGGTATAATTATCCATACTTAATTCCATGGTCTGCAGTTTATATATCTAATCCAGAGGTATTATTCACTAAAACTAAATCATAGACTAGTAAATTGTGTTCACTATTACAAGGAGATACATACAGCAACAACTAACAATATTTCCCTACTACTGAACATTTTCACGTCTATATAAAACACTTGCCGATAAAATTGCTTATATATGTAGGAATTTATTTTAACATACATACAACAAGAAAATAAATTGGATATTATTCTAAATAGAAAACATATAACTTAATGTAAACTGGGATTTTTGCAAACAATGTAAACCATTAAAAATAATATAGTGTTCCAATCATATTATGAATCGGATAACATTTCGATTCCTATAGAAAACTAACGGAACAAAACGTATATCAGATTAATATTTAGTCTAAAGTTGTACATTTAAAAAGATTCAAAAGTTTCGCTTAAAAATATTATGCTACGTTAATAATGCAATAGGGCATCAATGCATACAGTTTTAACGAAAATTTATATATTTTTCATATAAAACATTGCACAAAATAATGCACATAATAATAAGGAGGAATATTCAATTATTAAGCTATCGATTGTGTATAAAGTGTTATTTTTTACGAATAAGTTAGATACGAAATAATTTAAACAATGCTTAAGGAGTCTCAGAATCATTATTAGGGGTGACAGCATTACAAATAATTGTACTTTCTTAAAACCCAGTCTAAAGAATAGACAAAGATATACATTTTAAAATTATTGTTAATTATTTAGACTGGGTTAAAATCTCATCTCATTTCTTGCATAAGGCTATCATGATGAAGAGAGTTCTAACTACAAAAATGCCTTTATGTTGAAGTCTTCACAAGTCGATACGCGATATAAAGCTATAGATAGCCGTATCACTCGACTTTGCCTATATGATATGGATCGTAAAAAGCGAAGTGCAAACTTACAGGAAGCCTTTGCAGAATATATTAAATGGAGGCTGTGTGATAAGAATGTAATTTTGATTCTCCATTCTTATAACTTTCAACCCTCTAACTAAAGACGACGCATTTTTTTTCATACAGAGTTAGCACTACCCTTTTGTACGCTCCATACTACACCACTTAATTACTTAGTTAGAGGCAAGTAACTTAGAACATGGTAACATAACCAAATCTGTGGCAACATAACTAAGTAACTAACTCGTATATGGCAACTTACTTACTGCTGTTGTTTCTACAAAAAATATCTCTGCATATACAGTACCCCTTCACTTGAAAGTAGTATATTAGATAAAGTAAAATATACAGACTGTGAAGGTTAATTATTTCATAAAAATTAGTTATTATCCATATAAAAAAAAATATTTATAAATCCTATACTTTCCTATCCGCATATTGCACATGCAAGCTTCAACTATTAAACAATACATTTCAAATAACCAAAAATGATGTACTTACGTTTATTAAAAATAATTATTGTAAATATGATTATTACACAAAAATATGCACAATCACAGACATTTAAAAAATTTTGAGGTATACATTGACGTAATTAAAAACACGCTATTTAGTCGACCCGTTACTCTACTTTTACTAAAAACAATTTTACACACGACCCAGCCTTTTTAACGAAATTTACTTTTAAAGTTTTTACTTTATTAATAGGGACGTTGACACATGTTACCAATTCATGTAAAGTTATGTTTTATACATTTAAGACAGTATTCAAAAACATATAATAACATTTTAAGAATATTCGTCATAAATGACAGAAAATTTATTTAAATTGCGTTATTTAATATCCATTATCAGTATTATCACGTGACTGCGAACGCCTTTAAAGCGTGATGATGTCACTGACCGCCAAATAAGCTGACATATTCGTAAGAACTCACTCAAGATCAGGTTAACTTTGCCAGAGCGCGAGAATTTTTATCGGTCAGTGACGTAATAATAGTCACGTGATACAGTTTTTATTGAAATTTGACGTATTTTTTCATGAAATTATTTATTTAGTTTTTAAATAGGGTCTATCTATGAAACGAAATCAATTCCATAAATTAGTCAACATCCCTATTGTCAAGAGCTATGGCCTGTATTATAAATTTAACTAACAATATCGCTTAATACCGGCGGGATATTTGTATATAACATGTATCCTTATGGCGACTGTACTATTATTTAGGTAATGTTTGTATATAACCTAAAATTTGTCATACACGACCATAACTCAAGGGTAATTAACTCTTTACTATATATAAAAGGGTATATAATAATAAGAATATAATTGATTATAAAGAATTTCCCTACTAAGACAACAGACCTTTAATCGTTAGTCTTACCGCTACGAGCTTATTTACTTTACGATTATTATGTTTTATTTAACTAATAATATTTACAGGATTTAGTAATAATAATAATAATTTGTAAAAAAAAAACGCTCTAGTCTAATATAAATGTCTAATCACTAGCCATGTAATTCGCAATAATCGAAAAGTTCGAAACTTTGCGTAAACTATGTTAACAAGTAATATTTAAAACCCTACATTCACAATAAATTAATTATTTACTTAGCAAATTATTTATTCAACAAGATTTGTGATGTTTATTGCACTCGACATGGCTCAACTTGTAACATCTACGATGTAACACAAATACAATAATATCATTTATAGTTTGTCATCATAATATACTTGGCTGTACGGATGTGTCGCCGTGGAATAGTTTATAATCTGTATCACGAGATTATAAGCTGAGGACAAATTGTAGACTGTATCATACTCCTGACAACAAAACGTATTAATTTTTAAGAGTTTATGACATATCCTTTCTGACCGTCCAATGTTCAACGACACAGGATTCGCAATGTTTAATTTTTTCGCTCGTAAAATTGTAAACCCTGCCTGATTGATCGGTCTTGACGGTAAATTCACAATTTAACTATTGGAAATTGTTAGATTTGTGACGATACACCGCGACGGTTAGGACCTAGGTCCCCGAGCAAGCAACACCTAGCTCGGCGGAAGTACTTCCACTTTTAGTGCGAGCGCGTAGTTCGCACAGATTATAAACTACCGAAAATTAATCTTTGACATTGGAATGATATGCTACAGTTTTTATTACACAAATTATCAGCATTTTTAACCGACTTCAAAAAAAAGGAGGAGGTTCTCAATTCGGCTGATTTTTTTTTTTTTTTATAATTCACCGAGACAAATTATAATCTAATGTAATACGTAATCATACGGCGACATATCGACAGCACGAGTTGATTGCACTAACATAGCACTACTTTTAACAATTTAACATAGTTTACGCCGAGTCTATAAATAATGTCAGTCCCAGTGAATGTGTATATTATGAAAAAAATACTCATTTTAGTTCTATTTACATAAAGCTGTGATGCATTAGCTACCAACATTTTGAAAGGGACCGTGCTAGCTCAAATTATATTGATCTACACTCAAACAACATATAATATTTTGTTATTTTCCCAATTTATAGTGGAGCCGTCAAATTAATAACGTTACGACAATTACTATTCTTACATACACTGTGAATGTCAAACTCGATCGAGATAAACGCTAAAATTGCAATTGTCAAAAAGTTGAACTACTTTACGGGACAGCGGCCCGCAAATCAGATAAGAATTAACCGTCTGATTAAATATAAAGCCACCAATTTGCGGATGCCATACGGTATTTGACATACGAAACAGTCAATGACAATTTATAATCGAATAAATCACAGTCCGGATGACTGTGATTTATTCGATTGTTATCTTTTATCTGACTGTTGAAAAATCAGCCCTTAATTAACCGGACTATCACAAAACAAATTTAATTATTGTGTTCGATGGCCCTAAGACAGAAGTAATGTTGAAACATTGAGCAGACATACTTATAACAAAGTCTAACTAGCTTATAAAATGCGTAAACATAATAGTAAAATGCAAAACACTGTTCTGTGTGGTATCAGTCATAGTACGATTCGTTGATGTATATAACTGGACTGGTAGTGTTCACTTATAAGTAGATTACACTCGATTTAACCCTTAACGTTTTGGGGATAAAGCTCAAACTTGCGTGAAATATATACAAATGTGATGTATTAGTTTTGGTATAATTAAGTAGTTGTGTTGTAATATCGATATTCGTCCGAACACAGGTGCATTCTTTAAAGGCAGCCCAAGCCGAAATTACATGATTATTCATTTTGTAAGAAGTGCGGAAGTGTAATAAGATATTATATGCACAGCATGTAATTTTTTTACGGATACCAAACGATCAGAAAAGATGGAACCTCGATCACAATTATCGGACGACAAATACACTAGCTAGAGAATAAGGCCATAGAGCCTGCTCTATGATGTTACATACTGAATGGCGAAAAGGTTTTAGCTCCGTGCCATTATTCTATTTTTTTTATTAAATTACTGCCCTGCTAGACGCATATGAATTAGGGGTGCACGTCACATAAAAAAAGAACGGTGCGCGATGAATGACAAATTTCATTCCAAGTTTTGAAAATCCTCTCCCTCACGTCACGAGGCCCGTCGAACTTGGTTGTCGTACTACTTATCCGGTCGCTGTGGTATCCTGTGTGGGTGCGTGGATCATGATTATAAGAGTCACGCAAGGCCGTAACATACTGCCCTTAACTTATCCAGCTGTGGCTTTTAATAGGGATGACACCATTTATATTTAATTTTGTAATATCAATTCCGTAAAAGAAAGTATCGCAGTTGTAAAACCTTATTGATTCCGAATTATATTGAGTCAACGATTTAAAAATATACAAAAACTGCTTTATACTTAGTCAGTTGACTATATAAAATAGTGACGTCATAAACCGACCAACTCATACAAAATGTATGAAGTGATTGCGTTTAGACAGCTTTTAAAAAGTATCTCAATTGAATTGCCAGTGGACATCCCTATTCGTGTATCAGCGTCGGTCTGCGCTGCGCGTGCGCGGCAGCTATAAGTCGTCGAGGTCTAGTGGTCGTGGAGGGCGGCGGGTCGTCAGAGCACGGTGTCGCAGGGCGGCGGCGCGGGCAGCAGGCGCGGCGGCGCGTCGCCCGGGTTCATGTCGATGCGCGCCGCCTTGCTCCACACCACCAGGTCCATGATGAACGCCAGGAACATCAGCCCCGACGACAGCCCTGCGGACGAGTCGATGCAACGTAAGCCTTTGTACACGTTCCGTAGACGGTGATGAAATACAAATAGACCCAATGTTAGCCCTACTAAGTGAACGTAACTTTAGCCTTTATAGACAACTTCGTATGAAGTAGGCGAGGAGTACCACATCACACACACATGTTTAACGAAACGGGACGTGTTTAGGCTGTTCAGTTCAAATAACACGTGAAAATCACGGCGCTTTGTGATGTGAGGCGCAGACGCAGGTGATGCCGCAGGCAATGATGCCAAACACCATGGGGCACGGCACGTTGCCGTATATATGTATGTATGTGAACACATAGTCACCTAGGAAGAAGTGCCTGAGGCTGTCGCTGTCGTAGGAGGCGCAGGCGCCGGTGATGCCGCAGGCGGCGTCGCGCAGCCGGCACGCCGCGTCGATGGCGGCGCCGAACACGATGGGGCACGGCACGTTGCCGAACACGCCGATCGCAAACTGGATCACGCCCATCGCCATCGCCTTGTCTGCACGCGACAATGTCGCATTTATAAGTATAAGCCGCAAGTCTGAAGTACGGGAGGGTGCGCGGACAGTAGGCTAACTGGGTCGCGAAAGGTGGGACCCCGTGCCGAAATAGCTAATCAGCTGGACAACTATTGTATGAAGTAAAAAAATGATTGCTTTTTTTTCTAGAATTCTTTCAATTAGTTCCTTAGAATAATGAATTAAATATCTATAAATTATATATCTATATAAATAAAAATGTATCATCTAGATGTACGTACACGAATAACTTTAGAAAGACTGCATTAAATTGGATAATTCTTTTTATATTGTATGGAAAAATAAAACCTAATGTTTATATGCAGGTAGTTTAAAGGTCAGACACCAAAGTACGATGAAAAGGTAACAGGATCAACGGAATAAAATTATATCAAGTACCTATCCGGACGAAGTCGGGGCGCGCCGCTAGCAAAAAAAAAAAAAATCGTCTCACCATGCTTATCTGTGCAGCGTATGATGAGCAGCACGGAGCCGACCTCGCCGCTGGCGTGCACGAACACGATGGCGGCGAAGATCGCCACGAACGCGTAGATCTTGTTGCACGAGCCGCCGCACTCGCCGCTCACCGCCGCGCCCGCCGCGCCCGCCGCGCCCGCCGCGCCCAGCGACACATTATTGACCGAGTTGTACTGCGACAAACTGTGACCACATACATGCACGACTTATTTATATAACATCATCTTTATAGCGTTAAGGAAGCGATGGTAGCTCAATGGTAAGAACACGCGCCTCTTAACCGAGGAGTGCGGTTTCAAACCCGGGCACGTACCTTTGGATTTTTCAAATCTATGTACGTGTTTATGCCACTAGCTCGACGGTGAGGGAAAACATCATGATGAAAACTGCAAATTCAAACAACCTTGGATTTGTAACCATTATCCAAAAATTGTCTGGTTCCCCTATCTTAGGGTGACGAAGGTCAGATCGGCAGTCGCTTTAATGTAATTACCAGACTTGATAAATCCTGGATCATGGTCTAAGCGGACCCCGTCTAAGCACGGGACATAACGCTAGGAACATGATGAAGATGATGATCTTTCTAGCGTAATTTGACAGGCCCGTTGGTCGAGTAGCCAGATACCCTGGCCACGAAACCAAGGATCGTGGGTTCGAGCCCTGAAAGGGAAAAATGTTTCCTAGCGGACCACGCGGGTGAGGGCCCCACCCGCATTGCACGGATCCGCTTGTCTCGGAGACGATTTCCGTGTGACGAATCGTCTACCCCTAGGCGCGGGAGGCCTAGCTAAGGCAGGGCCAATAGTCGGTATACCCCGCCCAATACCACTTTGGGCGGAGCAGGGCCCTCCTATCATCTAGAACAGGACTTCCCATCCAGGCGGGCGTAGAGAAATGTCAGGGGAGGCGTAATAGGTACTTACTACTAGCGTAATAGGCATACATGTGAAATTCAGTACAAACAAATAATTTAGTTGGTATAAAAATGTGTGCTTCTTTTTTTTTTGACAACGTAAGGGGGGGCACGAAAATAATATTTTTGGTTCGGGGAGGCTCGGCGAAGTAAAGGTTGAGAAACCCTGCTCTAGAGGGCCCCGGGCGTCCGACACAACCCGCTGATTCCCCCCGGTCTCAATGGGACGGTGCGTAACGCATTCCCCTGGGTAAACAAAAAAGGAGGGAAAATGTTTCGTGTGATGAACATGGACATTTGTACTCGAGCCATGGATGTTTATAAACGTATTTAAATATGTCTATCCGTTCACCTAGTATCCATAGGACAAGCTTTAAGCTTAGTTTGGAACTAGGGAATTGGTATGCCAGTCTGGAGAATTTATTTATTTATTTATGTCCCGTGCTAAACGAGGTCCGCTTACACCATGATCTAGGATTTAGCGAGTCTGGTAATTACATTGAAGCGACTGCCGATCTGACGTTCGTAACCCTAAGATAGGGCAACCAGACAATTTGGATCATGGCTACTGTCTGAATTTGTAGGTTTCACTACGATGTTTTCCCTCACCGCCGAGCTAGTGATATAAATACGTACATAGATTTTAAAAATCCAGACGTACGTGTTCGAGTTTGAACCCGCACCCCTCGGCTATGAGGCGTTTGTCCTTACCATTAAGCTACCACCGCTCCTAACAAATACATTTTTCAACCTCTAAAGAGGTCGCGTATTCAAAAAGTTTGAATAGCTCTGATTTAGAACAATAACGCAAGCAAGATCGGAAAGCTCTTAGACTTAGCATTTGGTACTAACGCGTCCAACACCTTCTGTCCCCGACCGTCCTCGTCGATGCAGGTGCAGTTTAAGTATATATAGGTGTTGTTGTCCAGCGACACGCTTTCCTCGCAGCCCGCCTGGCACGGAGACATATATGTGTACATGTCCTGGAACAAAATATCGGTTATGGTCAATGGGGTAGCTAAGGGAGGGCGGGTATCCCTACCCGTTTGGGGGTGACATGGAGACTTAAAAAAAGGAAAGTAACTACATATAGGGAATGGCACCGATGGTAAAAACATCATTTTCACCAAATAACCGTACAAAGACATTGAAAAGTTCCACAGTCTACTATTAATCACGATACCATTGCACAGTACCATTGATAGAACCAGAAATGTCAATCGTCTGATAAGCGCAGACATCAAATAACCGGATCTATATAACAAAGTCGTGTTAGTTACACCATTTATAACTCGAGAACGGGGTAACTAAAATTTATGACTTTTGTGTTTTTGAAAGAATATCAGTTTTAAGTCAGTGGTCACATTATAAGCCATTAACCGTAGAGCGTGTATAAAACGAGTTTGCAGCCTTAGGCTGCAAACTGGACGACCGCTGGCGGTTCGCGGGGCCGGCGGCTAGTACAAACTTCAGCATTGCTATAAAGTCGCGCGAGAGACCGCGCTCGCACCCGCGGTCTTCCAGTTTGCAGCCTAATAGATGTCAAAGAAACGAGTGAGGCGTGTAAAGACCGTGTCATATGGCATTAGCTACTCTTTACTTTGGTTTAAAGCGGGGATAGCGAACTATTAGCACACGTGCCATGGGTGGCACATCATTAAATTTTGGTGGGCACGCATTTTTTTTGAGATCACAAATGTATAAAAAAGTATTGCCACTTACATCTACGTCAACCGCTCTCCGGGCACTTAAATAACCAATTATATTTACATTTTTAAAACTTTGGCACATTTGTTTAAAAAGGTTTGCCAGCCCTGGTTTAAGGGAACTAATTCTCTGACGGAGTAACTTTACGGAGTAAATAAACGATTTATCTCTCTATCTATCTTTACGCCAACGTAAAATTTATTAATAGGCTACATTATTTGTTTTAGTGCATTACAAGTGCAATTTACATAACGATCCGAATTGATTTCCGATCACATCCCATTTCCGTATTTACCAGAAATAAACGAAATATTGGAACGCAATTGAAGTCTATATATGATGAATGAAGATAAGCATTTAATGATGCGTACCGGTAAATGCATCCAAGCATAGAAACAAATTAATCGGTTTTGTAGATTAGCAAGTTACCTACATACTAACTTTATGCGTGACTTATTATATAATAAGCCACGCATAAATATGCATGGTCATTCAAAGTTTAAAGAATAAATGCAATTACTATGATGATCTTTCCCAATGTCATTTTGTGCCAACTTATTATGAACCTTATTCTCATTACAATAGGATTCCAGCTCACCTGCCCACAAACAGGACTGAAAGCGACGTTGTCGCAGTTGCAAGCGGAGCTGCAGGCCAGGCTGGTGTTGTCGGCGGCGCTCAGCATGCGGTAGCTCTCCTCGGGGCAGCTCACGAACATCAGGACCACCATGCCTAGAAAATGCAGTGAAAATTGCTAAAGCACGAGTGGTTTACAATATCAATGGAGAAGCCGATTCAAAAATATATATTGTCCAAAAGCGTATGTCAAAAAGTTTGATTGATTTTAAAATATTTCGATAGAAACAATAGGAAGATATTGTACTTGTACCTTGTGAAAAAGATACTGAACACTAATGCATCACATTAACAATTATCTGAGGCGGACGAGGTAAATCGTCGTACAAATATATTTTCGCTTAACCCGTTCGAAATGGCGCAGCCTTGGGTCACAATTAGCTACATAGGACAGAGACCTCTTTTTTTATGTCACAATCACGATGAACATTTTCAACACTAGAGATATCACAACTAAATTATTGCCGACCTCTCAGGTGGACTTAGACCTATTTTTGAACGCCAAAATTCATCCAGATCTAGCCTTTTCTACGCCCCCTAGAATCTACACCCTGATGACAGCACTCTATAATGCACATGCACCTAACCTTCGCAGGCTTGTTTTGACTAAAATCATATTCAAATAAGAGAAAATCAAAGCTTCATACCGGCACTGTATATGGCGGCGGTGGCGGCGGTCCACGCGGCCACCTGCCGCGCCGTCGGCACCACCTTGAGGATCACCACGCCCGCCGTGATGATGCCCAGCCCCATCACCAGGATGCCACCCATACCTGCAGATGACAATTCACATCATGAGTCACGTGACGTCCTCCTCATGAACCTAATTTGATGTTGTACATAGGCCGAATAAATTTTTGGCGCATTGACATTATATACAATTGGTTACTAGTTTAACGTTATAAGATGAAGATGAAGCTTACTCTTTCCACGTCATCAGCTGAGGCTAACTTGTAACGTCACGAAAGTAGGTACGGCATCTCAGCCCTCAGTACCATCAAGACAAGGTTCTCGTCTCAACATTACGAGGAGCACTATTCTTTGCTTGAACAGAAGAGTCCAAGTTCACTCCGTCTAACATCATCAGCTTAGACCAGCAAGTGACAGAGTGAAGTAACGCCTGAGTTCTTGTATAACATCTTAGCAGCTGGCACAGCATAGCATCTCAGCTGTCTCTGGCGTGAACATCATGTGTATTACGTCTTGTTAGACCAAAAAGTCAAATCTCACTCCATCACTGCTTTGTACTGCTCATACAAAGCTCTAGCCCTAACGTCAGCAGGTGAAGCTAGCCAGTGAAGTCACGTCTTCTCATATAACACTCTATTATGACGTCACAGCAGCTGGTATTCAGCTGTCGCAAGTACCTCACCCAAGACCAGATTGGCATCGTGCATAGGCCATCGAGACTGTTTCTCGAGGTATGAACACTATATCCAGCAGAGTTCTTTACTAGTTGAAGAAAAGAACCGAAGCTCCCTCCGTCCAACGTCATCAGCTGAAGCTAGCGCGTGACGACACGTCATTTAAGTAACCAGTAAGCCACTCGTGTGACGTCACACTAGCTGTTAGTGGTCTCAGCTGTCGCAAGTTCTTCACCCGCGACAAGACTGGCGTCATGCGTGAGCAGGCGAAACTGCTTCTCTACGTATGAACACTGCATTCAGTGGTTCTTAACTTGATGAACGAAAGAGCTGAAGCTCACTCCGTTAAACGTCATCAGTTGAGACTAGACAGTGACGTCACAGCAGCTGGTTTAACATCTCAGCTATCGCAAGTACTTTACACTAGGTTGGCGTAACTGTTTCTCGAAGTATCGAAACTATGTGCAGCAGAGTACTTAAACGAGAGAGCAGAAACTGACTCCATTAAACGTCATCAGCTGAGACTAGTTAGTGTCGTCATGGCTTTTGGCATAATGTTCCGCCACTCGTATGGCGTCACAGCACCTGATATGTGGTCTCAGCTGTCGCAAGTACCTCACCCGAGACAAGGTTGGCGTCGTGCGTGGGCAGGCGGAACTGCTTCTCGAGGTACTTGGGCAGGAAGCTGTAGACGCCGCTGATGGGCATCAGGTGCAGCACCGAGCTGGCCGTGCGCCACATCAGGATGTCGTTCGTCAGCTGCCGCTTGATCGTCGCGAAGAAGTCTGGAAACAAGGAGGTCTACCTTTAGATGACATACTTCAATCATTGTAACGAGTAAGGTTTAAAGCGTTTTATTTATACATTCCTGTTCGTAAAATTTGTGGATAGCTAGAATATTTATTATAATTTTTTTATAATAAATATTTAAATTATAATTTACATTGATAAAGATCAGCATTAGATAACATAAATAAATACAATATATTTATTACACGGGACACGCTTCATGTAGCTTAACGGATTGTTCGGAATTTGAAGGAACATTTTAGACAACATATTTAAGTATTTCATCTAACCTTTCGATGTTCAAATGGATCGGCGTATCCTTCGAATTTAACGAGATTGAGACCAAAATATACTAAATGTACCGTAAATGACTGTAATGATTTAGTCTTTGTATCAGTAGCAAATATGCCTTTCAACAACTAATGATATTTCTACTGTCTCAAGACTAAAGTACATTGGTAGCATCTGAATGTGTTATACCTACATTAAATACATACCACATGTATTATCGATTACCAAAACTATAGCGCGAAAGCGGCAGATACAGTTTGTAGTCTATTTATCGCGCCATCTGGTGTTTGCCGCCACAAAACTCAGACATACCTATAACATCGGCCATAAGCAACCAAGATGAGATGAGATACAATACAAGTAATGTTTATCTACAGTTTGGAAACGTACTCATACTACGTGACCTATTTTTTAACCGACCCCTTCCTCCCCTCGGTGACAACTCGTATTTTAAAGACCGGTGGTTCAGACATGTAAAAAGAATGGATGACGAAAGATTGACTAAATGAGTATACACTGCAAAAGTGGAAAGATGTAGGAGCCGCGGAAGGCCCAGGCTCACCTACCACGACCAGATTGGTCGTGTATTAACAGAAGGTGATGTTAGGAGTCATAAAAACCGTAGAGCTTGTATGATAATGGTCATGAATGTTGAAGAGGCGGGTGAGGTGTGTAAGGATCATGTCATATGGCGTTCGGTTTTCCCTACCTACCCCGCTAGGGAAGTGGCGTGAAGTTTAGTTAGTTAGTATTTTAAAGACATCCCCTCCCCGCAAACGGGTCACGTAGTATGAGTACGTTCCCTTAGTTAGAACTGATATAAATGTACGATTACATAAATGGTAAGCTAAGCACTTTTAAGCAAAGCATTAGGGAGGACTCTGCTCAACACTCGCTCTCTCTTTCTATAACTTCAGTGGAAAAGTGTAATAAGGAGTTCTTTAAAGATTCACCACGTGTAAAAACAACGCGATAGGTCCCGATAATGGAAAAATAAGTGTGTCAGAGATTTTAGAAGACAGTGTAAGAGTGATTAATGCAGGAGATGTATGCGAGATATAATGATGCAAGCGGTATTTAATAAAATAAGTCTTGTTTGTGCGCCAGATGCAAGCTCTCGCATACATACATATAACATACAGATAGGACAATGGATGAACTATTGGTATTTTTGCTTATTTTATAGTGTAATGTCCCCCGTTGTCAAAACACATTATAATAATTTACTTAATATAATTATTATAATGTTTTTTATTCATTTTATGTCTCACGTTGTTGTGTTTTGTTTGTTTTTGGCTGAATGTTAAAAAAAAGAAAAAAAAAAAAAATGCTTTTATTGCTCAATAAGTAATGTGGTTAAAGTGGCCTGCTGCCTTGCCTTATTTGACTATGCCTACCCCTTATTTGTTTATTTATTTATCCCCTTCGGGGATTATGGGCGTGATGTTTTGTTATGTCTCACGTAATCACAAAACACGCTTATTGCGCGGTATAGTTATCCAAATAAAAATCATATATTTATTTTAAGTGGCAGTTTGAAAATTCCGAGATATGGCGAGATCCATATATCTAGCTCGGCGAGATCGCTAACTTGCGATCTCGGCTCGAGATTGCATTCTCTAGTCTCGAGGCGGTGCAGCTAACAATGTTTACAGCACTTTCTAGCAACACTCTTTCAGCTCCATTAAGCACCTTCAAACAGCTCAGTTTCTTCAAACGTCTCACTGCACTACTCAGCTACCTCGTGGAAGTTAAAACATAGTCTGCCTTAACATACAGTTTACATACATACATCTCAATCTCATCTCATTCGACTGGCCCGTTGGTCGAGTGGTCAGGGACCCTGGTCACGAAACCGAGGGTCGCGGGTTCAAATCCCGCTAGGGGCAAATGTTTCGTGTGATGAACATGGACATTTGTACTCGATTCATGGATGTTTATAAACGTATTTAAGTATGTCTATCCGTTCACCTAGTATCCATAGCACAAGCGTAAGCTTAGTTTGGGACTAGGGAATTGGTGTGTCAGTCTGGAGAATTTACATAACTCTGACAGAATCTAAGCATTACGCTCTGTTTAGCCCAGACTTCTTTTTTACCTGTACCGCGTACCTGGGGGTACGGTACAAGATCGAACAGGAGAAGAAAGATTTTTTTTTATATAAATAAATATCAGACTACTTCGATCTGATTCCGATGTAAGTAGCTTAAGCGCTCGTGTTACGGATATCAGAAACAACAGTGGTAATACAAATATATACTAAAATATTGGTTATTAACACGCATACACAGAACAAACACAAGTAGGTATTCATCACACGAATATATGTCCTGGGTGGGGATCGAACTCACAACTCTTGGCGTATGGGGCAGGGTCACTACCGAATGCGCCATCGAGATTAACGCTCAATGCATATATTAAATATAATACCTAAGACAAATCTCATTAGACCTACCTTTGAAGAACGGCTCACTCTTCTCCTTGCTCTTCTTGGGCGGCGGCGGCAGCGGCTCCTGGCGGATCTGGCGCGGGAAGCAGAACATCAGCGTCGACAGCATCACTATAAAGCCCGCTATGAACACCATACCTGGAAAGAAAACAGACATGTTATTCCCCTCTTTGGTTGTAGTGGAGATTCTCCAAATAAAAATATCTACCAAGTAGTCTTGTCAACATAATGTTTGGTTCTTTCTTTTTTTTGGAAATATAGGATGTATATCACATTTTGAAAGGTCACAAAAAAAGGCTGAATCGCCCAAACCTAGGGACTCAATTGGGTTAAAATAATGATCATGACTACGGAAATGCTTTTAGTAATTTCCATATTATAATGACTATGCAATTATGATTACTTAGTATTGAAGATATTCTGTTTATAGTACAATAGGTAAAATTAAGAAATATTTTGGATATAGAGATCTTTTTTTGTATCCTTCCTACCTACATAAACTAACTAAACTTCACGCCACTTCCCTAGCGGGGTAGGCAGAGAGAACCGAACGCCATATGGCACGATCCTTACACACCTCACTCGCCTCTTCAACATTCATAATCCTTTTCATACAAGCTCTACGATTTTTATGACTCCTAACATCACCTTCTTTTAATACACGATATCTTTTTACATTTATGTATGTATATTACTTTCCAACAACATTAGCAACATAAATGTATGAAACGAGACGACGTGGTGCGCTGAGTCACATTTACTTTTAACAAAAATCTGTTTTCGGTTCGGACTCATAACTTCACCTACACACAAACATGTTTCATTCAAAACAAACAGATTTCTTACAGGAAAGGTAAGTACATTGTAGCGGGCTAATAGCATTGATATTAGCAATGGGTGAGTGTAATTTAGTGTTTTTTCTACTTCGTGCATGTTCTAGTATGTGTACATCGGATAATATTGAAACGTTCATCAAAATAACAAGAAAATATCGTCGAACAATGATGACTAATCAATAACTACTGCGGATGTTTCATTAATTAATAGACCACAAAAACCAACAGACATCGTAAAATGAAAATAAATTTAAATGCATATACAGTAATTGAAACCTTTTTTCGATTCATCAACTACATATTTCCGCTAAACGAACAACAATAACATTTGCACACTTCCCGGCAAAGAAACGGGCATTCAACCATGAGCCGCGCTAATTATACGAGGCGCAATTTATCTTAACAGAGGTACCTATAACGTGCGAAGACTCGGTATCCATCAACGCGCTCACAATAAACCAGAACACAAACAGGTCTGTTTAGACGCGCCGAATCATAACCATTACCATAAACATCGCGATTATTCAGACTCAAATCGAATCGGAAACACTGCAAAAAAAAATCCTTTAACAAAACGAATAAACAAAGACGTAGCTACTCTTAACACATTTATTTGCTTGTATAATCAACAGGACCGATAAGGAATGTGCTAATTAGCGGAATCATCGGGCGGCGGTGAGAAATGGCTGAAAGATTAGTAATCCGTTTGAACTCAACTTCTGAGGAGTTAGTTAAAAATTCACGCTTGGCGAGGCGCCACTGAGCGCGACGAATAGCATGCATAATGTAAATTGGGCAACCACAGACACATTAATAAGAGACGCAGATCAAAAGACCATAAGCGATCTGAGTGGATATCAGAGTTCTGCGGACGTTTCGTGAGAAAAATGTGTCTGCTCGGAGGTAAATCGACTAGCCTGAGAGCGAATGTCCTGCGAAAAAAGTGAAATAATTACGCACAGGTCTAAAATTATCCTTACGAAAGGCGGCTTTTTGTAGTACTTTACTTGTGCGCAATATGCAATGAATGAAAAGGCAATCTTTATATGTCAATTACACTTTTTGCGCATTGCTGGACGGAATCGACAACCGTTGTTATCTATATAAAACTGATAGGATAATTTGGAGTTCACTATTTTAATATTTAGCTTTTTATAACGTTATTTGTACATAGATGATAGCCAGTACATAAATGGCTTGATCCCTCAATCTAGTGTAACGCGATGATTGTAGATAAAAAAACTTATAATGTTTAAAATATCTATATCAGATAACTTTTTATTCCCTGACGAAAAACCTTCAGTCAATTCAAATTGAGATGTATTTAACGAACGACCAATCAGATGAAACTTGTAAAAAAGTGTATGTCATTCCATCAAAGCTAATGTAACACTCACTCTTATTTACTGGGAGAAAACAAAATTATACCAACAAACTGTAGGACAAATAAAAACCAAAAGTGGTCACATTCCATTAGCACATTTGACAATTTTTTTCAGCTTCAGACTAAAATATATTTGTAAATATGACAGATAGGGTAGTAAAGTCATTTCGCAATGACCACTTTCTCTTCTTTTCAGAGTTCGAAAGATGATGATGCAGTAATGACACACTAAAATGGGTTTTTTTAACAGCATATATAATTTGGAGAAAGTGCAGATCAGACGTCAGAACGAGTCACAAACGATTCTACAATAAATAAAAAAAACTGCAAAAAAAATCATTAAGGGTCATCAAATATTCATTGAACAACTTTCGAAACCACACCCACGTGTAAAATTATAATATATTGTTAAAGAAACAGGAAAATAATTTTGTTACCGTGTGAAAGGACTTAAAAAGAAAAAAAGTTATATAATATTCTTTTTTCTGGAATCGCAAATTCGAACGTCCATAAAAATGGGATGCCGAAACAGCCTTCCGATAGTTGTCCATTTTGTGGATGTAAACAACAATCCAAACATGAAGGGCTTCAACCCGAGCAACCTTGTGGCGAGTGATAGCGCACCGATAGCATTATCACCCCGAATCTGTGCGGAACCCTAGGTGCGAATGTAAACAATTCGAATATAGCCAAACAGAAAACATTTGTGCGGCTACAAGGTCGCCCGGTCGACGCTCAGTCAAGGGCGTTCGCTAGACACGGGGCCTACCCACGGTGCGACTCAAAATTATATTTGCCTTAAACGCCTATCGGGGATCTACAACCGAGGAATGGAGTTACAAACGTGACGTAACTGAGGAACTCGATGGCTTCAGACGGGCAGAGGCAGCCGATCAACCTCGTGACATTTGTAACATAGAGCCGAGGAGACGAAGGTCAACTCAGAACCGGTTTAAAAGTAAAAGTGAGCAAGGCGGCGGTCGCGTGTCCACCCACTAAATCCTCATTACGAGCAGCGCCGGTATAATTGTCGGCAAGGCGCGCAGCCTTGGCCGTGACCGGCTGTAGATAAAGCGCTTATTTTAGTTGTGGTGACGATGACGTGCCGTGATGTAACGCGGCACGCGTTATATAATGTGGAGCGTGCGCCGGCGCAGCGTGACGGACCGACCACACCGAGAAAAAAGCGAAAGCCGAATCGAGATTGCAGCGCAACGACGCATCAACGCTATCGAGCCTCACCTGCGCCGGCGTATACAACGCGACGCATTCCGATAAAACCGACTCAACCAACATCGATTAAAAAATACCACCGCTCTAATGCAACTGAAAGGTTCTCCTTACATCCAACGTCTTAATACGTCTCCAAAAATTACCAAGTTCGAAACTGAGATGAACTCGAGACCGCCATGTGAGTATATCCTTTTGAAGATCATCGAAAAGGTTGCAAGACAATTTCGAACACCATTTTTGACATTGCATATATCATTGCCTGCGCCCCTTCCCAGAAGCAATCACAGCGCAATTGACATATGATTGGAACCAAATGAGGGAAGGTGTAATGAGTGCTGATTAACATGTTGCGCGAGTCAATCCGCATGCTTATTATATGTTAAGAAATGTTGCTCATTCCACTTGCACACAGGAAAGCGATTTGCGTAAATGATGCCGATACGAAAATTATTCAGTGAAATCTGCAAACATTGGGTCAGGCGAATCCGATCATCTATCGACGGCAAATAAAATCATATCGCCAAACCTATCGACTAATGTCTGCTCTAAAGAAATGTACCTATTTATTTTTTAAAACGTATAACACACATTCTATAAAAGGCATCAACCAGAAGTTCGTTAAATACCTTATTTAAAATTCAGAGCTTCATTCATGAACTTATGGCAGTTGAACAATAAGGAAATACGCAGAAACCATTCAATGAGTGTTTGCGAATTCACTTTAT
This sequence comes from Glyphodes perspectalis, assembly GCA_951394215.1. Classification (NCBI taxonomy): domain Eukaryota; kingdom Metazoa; phylum Arthropoda; class Insecta; order Lepidoptera; family Crambidae; genus Glyphodes; species Glyphodes perspectalis. Next base: position 2,848,549 of record OX596200.1, read on the forward strand.
TACCAGTCGAGGCACGTTTGTAGCAGTTTTCTACACTATACAAATACTCGCGTTGGCTACCTAAAATATTGGGGCAGGCGATTTTCGACCTTGACTCTAAGTGATAAGATTTGTGTGTGAAAGGGCACGTGCAAGCTGCGGTTGGTGGGCCTACGCACGCATTCGATTGGTACTTGGGTCACGCGCATGCTTTCTTCGTGGATTTTGCGCGCAAATCTGTGCAAGCGCCTCGGTAACGGTAGATGGCGGTTCCGCGATGGAATGCGACGGCCTGCACATCTAGCGACGGCGTCGGCTAGACCATCCGACATCTATTTCAAGTGTTAGCTCAACAACAAGTTTAAAGTGTTAGCAACAATGTTTCTTGTCTCTCAGCCCTCGGCACATTTCAAACGCAAAATATTTCATTCTACACGTGTAAAGGCATAATTTGAGCTTACCCTTGAAATTGGGAAGTATGTTTCATATATTCAGTATAAAATGAGTAATAAGTTTTTTATAGGGCTAAGCGTTCAGCTAATAAAAAAGAAATGGATCGTAAAAAGATCAAGACGACTGACGACATTTATAAAATGACATTACTCATTCATTAATATCAGTGATTTTTGAAAATAACTCGCATTATTATATAAAATGGATGTTATCATATATAGTACATAGTAAAAAAAATCTTAAAACAGTTAAATGTCGTCGATTAATTTCTGTCCTTTCTTGAATGCTTACACCATTTATGGCTAACTGTAAGCGCATCTGCTTTGTCAATGTATAAGTGCCAATTGAAATAACCCTTAATTAAAGAAACATACCACAAACAAGGCTCCTTCGATACAATTAACATCGCCTTACATAAGCAAAGCAAGCAATCAATTCAAAACCTTTAAGTAGATCAGTTAAAAACAAGTTATGATAATTCAGATTTACTCTAATGGCAATTATAATTTCATGAAGTACATTATTGTTCCAAAGAGGTATAGTAATTTATGTTAATTGTACATTTATGGTTGTGGCTGGTGCTTTATTCATCAGCTCACAGTTGATTGTCTATGCCGCGATAAGATGAACAATGGGATGCTTGACTTAGATACTATCATTATTCCATTTAAAAAGTTGGAAATCACCCATCAGTATTAAACGAGATAGTTAACATTGCTAATTTAAGATCTATGGAGTAACAGGGCTCAAAGTAGATTCAATATCAGGTAGTAACGTGAGACCACTCGGACGGAAACTATGCCATAAAAAGCCAGACATGGACTATGAATCATAAATATGGAACACCTTTTTGCGCCAAGTCTCAAGATAAAAATGAAGATATGGATTTCACAGAAGAAGCACGCCAAACACAATCTTCGACAGCTGTCTTCAAAAGGAAGCAGATATCCCTATAAGGTTTTCAATGCTCAAAATACTATTTGTCGAAATTTACTGATAGGGTTCGACTTATTACTATCAATAAACTATTTCAATGTCATGTTATCACGGCAGTTCGTCGATAGTGACGCAGTTTGAGCCGCTTACATGGCTTTTAAAAACCATTTGGCACAGGCCACGTGTGGTTACAAATCTTGGTCACAAAACGAAAAACCGCGGGTTCGAATCCCGTTAGAAACAAATATTCCTGAGTTGAATCGAGCACAAAGGACCTTCCTTTGTGCTCGATTCGTTGTTTAAAAATATTTAAGTGTGCCTATTTGTTTCCTAGTATACATTCATAGCGAGCAGTATTTTCATTTGGAGCTTGTAAAATATTGTGCTATTTCAGTTTAAGAACAAATTATTTTATTTACTGGGTAAATTAAGCCACGTTGGAGTAGCTAAAAAACAAGTAAAACCAGATATTATAAGAATCCCAAAAAAAAATAACACTACTTGGTCCTTCATGAATTATTAAAAAATTATATCATGAATAAAAAACCGAGAATAAATTCCCCCGGCATCAAACCGAGCATGCTCCGAAGATGCGACGCGTAAGCGGGCTACACTGTAGCTGCATATTATGCATTCTGCTGCGACGCGAGATTAAACGCGAAAGGTAACGATTGTTAACGCATTCAAATTAATACATTACATGCACATCATCATGCCCGTAATCCCCGAAGGGGTAGGCAGAGTCCAAATAGCAGCCCGCCCCCTCAATTGCATTCGACCAAAAAATAAAACTGGACGGGGTTAGATGGAAAAAAATTGTGATAAGTGGCTAGCTAGTCGCCTTCACAATCACGCACCCAAAACCCGATCTATGTACCATTAGTCGCCTTTTACGACATGCAACACAGTTTGGTACATTCTTTTTAAAGTCCCAGACCAACATGGGACAAATCTGTGCAATCGCCATACAAACAATAATCGAGATTTTCGGCTTAGAAAAACAAGCAACATACAAAATGCTAGTTTATCATTCTCATAGACTCGGCATTTTATTATTTTTTCTGTCTGTTACGGTCAATCACCGAAACGGAAACTAGACTAATTTTGAGATTTGAAGAGTAGCTTGGGCTACATTTAATTAAGAAAAATAATTACGCGTTCAAAAAGGATACGATGATTCCTACCATATAATAAACAAATTGGCTCTAAAAAAAAACATAGCATCACGCCCATAATCCCCGAAGGGGTAGGCAGAGTCAAAGGGACAGCAGGCCCCTATAACCACATTCAGCCAAAAACAAAACTAGGCTGGGTTAGATAGATGGAAAATTGTGAAAAATCTCTGGAATTTAACAAAAATTACACGCGGCCAAATTAATCAAGAATATAAAATTATCAATAAAATATGTAATTTAATATGTGATCACACACGTGAACCTTAATGAATACTAGAAAAAAATTAACCTGCCACCGTAATCGACAGCTATTATTTTCAAATTATCCAATACATGAATAAGAGTGTTTAACCTAAATACAACCTTTATACAACCTCAATTCTACGATACGATTATAAAACCATTACTAAGGTATTTAACTCCGTTTTAAAGTAGATCAAAAATACTATTCGTTGAAAAGCTCTGTGAAAACCGTAAACTAATCTAGTACTTCCATTCCAGGCTAGTAGTCTGGTATATTATTAGTATACTTTCATCATAATTTTCATCACAACATCTGCGCTCATATTGAAAAGATATAATCTACAGATGTACGTAACAAAACTTCTTTTTTTTTCTTCTGGCCCAGTTGCAGGTGTCCATAACATTTGCAACACAATAATCACGATACTCGGATACCTCTATACTCTATACATATTATACCTCTAATGTTTGTAAATACATGATAAGATATGAAAATGTTTGCAAACATTTGCCCTTGATTACACTCATCACATTTTTCATAACTGGTTTATGAATGGCGAATCATTCATTAAAAACCATTTATACTTGTATTGCTTCACTTATTAAAATGCTAACTGAACTCTCACGACTTATCCTTAATTCCTTACTAATATTATAAATGCGAAAGTTGCATGTATGTTCCGTTTACCCGTCAAAACGGCTGAACCTATTTTGATGAATTTTAGCAGAGAAAGAGATTAGACCTTGAAAACGGCCATAGGAAGCCACAAAAGTTTCGAACTAGTATAATCCCGTGTGGACATAGTCGCGGGCAAGATCTAGTAAATACAGTTGTTTGTGCTCACCAAGCCACCAAGCGCCGACCCATTTCGGATCGCTGGACGCGTACCCGGGGTCCGACAGGGGGTCCACGTACACCCTGGTGCAAAGCGCTCCGAGGAGGAAACCCAACGCTGGCCCGATCACCCTGGTGCCGATTGTGATAGCTGTGGACAAGGAAAAATAGCCATTAAGCATAGTAAAATCAAAGTAGAAAATCGTTTTATGTTTCAAAAATTATAAAATAGTCAAACATATTTATTTATACAATGGGCAACAGATAGCGCGCGAGTTGAATGCAGTCGGAGCCTAAGACGAGACATACCTGAGCTCTGCATTCAACTCGCGCGCTATCTGTACACACTTTCCCGATATCGTACCGGGCCAACAAACCTACCTCAAAAGACAGAAAATAAGTAAGAGGTGTTTTGAACTTTCCTGGGACTAACCTAACCTGTTCGCGCTAAAGAAAGCGAAAAAAAATGATGCTGTTTCTAAAACACTTAAGTAGATGTCATGAACACCTTTGAGACCATTATTTCAGTACCAAAGAGGGTTGCGTCAAACTTAACTTGTTCATACCCGGAACAGCAGTAAAACACCAACAAAGAAACTCTTCACGACAATGTTTATGAGCAAAGGCTTTGCCACAAACCGTATTTAATACAACAGACAAATAACAATGGAAGGTGGCCCAGTTAAAGGTCATAACAGCTGTAAACCTTATCGGAAAATTTCCACGAGTATTACAAGGAAATCATAACAGGTAAATTATTAAATAACCTAAATAGAAGCGCCACCGTTAAACTGACGTTATTATTGGCAAAAGTGTATCACAATTCGACTAAAAAAATCGGGCTGGACGATGCATCATCAGTCATCGTTACATTTATTAGGCCTATCATTGTTGTCGAACGATTGAATGAAGTCAATAGGAAAGTGAGAATCATTAATTTATTGATAGGTAACTAAGAAAATCTATATAGGGACAGTCAGAAGTACGTTTTATGTTTCCATATATTACGTATATCTAAATCTTAAATTCTATAAAAATACATAGTCAAAGTCAAAGTCAAAGTCAAAATATTCTTTATTTATATAGGTTTCAAGGAAACACTTATAAATCGTCAAATACAGGTAAAGCCTCAGCTATATGATTCTACCACCGGTTCGGAATGTTGTATCTACCGAGAAGAATCCGGCAAGAAACTCGGTAGTTACTCTTTTCAATACAATTTATACAAGGTGTATGATCATAATTAACTTTGAACCACGTTTAACAACATACTAGTTTATATAGTCATTCATTCAGTCATTATAGTCATGCCATTATTCAAGTTTCAGAATTCAACGCTTATAATATGTTCAATAATGATATTTTTACACCGCCCGCTGCCACCAACTGTAAAAACGCACACGCTTTGTGGTCTACTGATCTCACGTGACGCTTTGCACGTAATATTAATTTTGTAACACATAAACGAATCGCTGTCTAAAAAAATTTGCAACCCGAGGCATGAAACACAAGAGCCAAGACGGATTCTGCGTTAATTCAGGGAAACGTCATTATCGAACGGTTAATCATGTAGTAAATATTAATGGGCGTAATCACAGAGGCGGAGATGGCCATTATGCAAATTGAGATGGACTCTTGTACACCGAATGGGCCGCTGTCGTTTATCTCAATAGGACTAGGGCTCAGAGGCTAATTGAAGGTCGATGAACCCGAGACGACAAACTATCGTATGAAGGATTGCCGCTGAGACGGCGCGCGGCGAAAAGGAAACAACGCGACCGCGAACACACATCAAGTAGGCTCCGAGATTACTCAACAAATAGCCCTCCGAGATAGTCCTTCGAACAAATAAATATCCAACTTTTTGTTCCTAGCAATTTTCGAGGAATTCAAAGGTGATTTACATTTAATATCTCAGATGCAATAAGTAAACGTGTTTTTTCCGTGAGAAACTATTAAAATCATCCAAGACGACTGTCCCAGATTAAAAATTAAATTAAAGACCAGCAATAATAAAACAACAAAGTGCCTGCCGGGTGATTGACCGAAAAACAATCAGGTACTTAGGTCCCAAACGTAATAATTCTCAGAATCCAACCGCATCGGTTGCCAAAAAACATACGGAGCGATCGGCCCGCGTGGTTCGTGCGCCGGAAAAATAAAATATACGTTCCTATTATCATCATGCGCTTTTGTAATAAGTAATGGGCCTGTCCCGATCGTTTTTCAAAACGGACGACGGTCGCGTCTCTGTACAAGTTTTTATTGGGTCCTGCTACAAGCTACACAGTCGTTACCGGTTCCGAAGCGTCATTAACATCGTTCCCAACTGCTCCTCCGAATTAACGCTCAATGATTTATCAAAAATTGCGCCATTAAATTTCGAAATTTGGAACCTGTTCCAATGTTGTGATCTTTCCAGAATTTATCCTGACAAATTTGCAATTCCAAAGCGTTTTATCTAGCCATAAATCTATACCACATAGAGCGAGCACTAGAATCACTCAATGTTCGAATATTCGTCTTACTCGTAACTCCGCAACCGTCATGGGATTTCAGGTACCAACAGAAAATAATTTATAAATGTAGAGTATATTTCTATATAACCATGATCCAAAAATTGTCTGGTTTCCCTATCTTAGGGTTACGAAGGTCAGATCGGCAGTCGCTTCGATGTAATTACCAGATTCGCTAAATCCTGGATCATGGTCTAAGCGGACCCTGTCTAAGCACGAGACATAACGCTAGGAAGATGATGATGTAGAGTATATTTCCACCAGACAAAGTACCCTGTCCCTGAGAATAACCCCTTTACTGCGACAACTTCGTCCAGTATAATAACTCAAATAGACAAAATGTAGGTATCAAACTAGGTAAGCTGCGGGCAAGATAGTAAAAATATATCGTTGTTATAACAGGCGATCTATTTTTAGTCTATGAGTATGTTTTTATAAATATTTAATAGAAGTGTGTATTCAAACATGATATGAAAGGCAACATGGCTAGTAGAGATAACCTTGCGGCGTCCGCACGGCAAATAAGGTCATCTGGTACCACGATCATATCTGTGTGCTAGAAATATGAAAATCATGAATGACACAATTATCATTACAACTTACACGTTGCCATTATATGTGTGGTGGTATCTAGGTGTTAAACGCGCTTCAAAGGCGAGGAATGCTGTCTCAAATATGAACATAGGCACATATGTACATCTAATTTTTCAAAACTTATTTCGGATTCGTACCTCATGTTCAGCGGTAAAAAAATATCGTGAGGAAAATTTGCATATTCAAATAACTATAGATGTGTAAACTAACCATCATCCTAATTATCAGGTAGGATCCGCTATCTTAGGGCACGGACTAGAAAAAAAAGAAGGACTCCGCGCTGTCATACTATAGCGTGAAGCCACGTTTATGCATGTGTGAGTGAGATACTTAAGGATACCAGATATCGGATATCTGTCAGTGGGAGCACTTATTATGTCAATGTGTGACGAAAGTTGCGTGTCAAGGTGGAGCACCCGAGGAGCTTCAATGTCTAGTTAGTGATGCGGAGTCCTTTTTTTTACTAGTCCGTGTCTAAGGGTTAGGAAGATGACAGCCGCTTCATTGCAATTGTCGTGCCAGACTTGCTTGATTTAAGATCATGGCAGGATCTAGCAGACTCCCATTAAAAACGTGATATAACTAAGAATATGATGACACATTTCCATCACAAGATACCGGTTGAAACATGATTCAAATAGGTACGAACTGTATTACGCCTATTACAAGATTCGCGATGGCTATGAACACCATGATAACAAATTGATCATAGAGCCAATTTGGTCAATGAAACGTAATTGATTGCGATTTTCCTCTTGATAACGTACGTTCCCGAATATCCGCTGGGACTTGCAAGTCACCGTAAAACCGCAATGTTTAAAAGATATAAAAGAATAATCTCTTTCAGGCTCTCGAACTTTTATCTTGTACCATCTGCCGACTTCAACAGTATCAACGGTAACATTTTCATAAACCTAAAGCGGTTAAGTGAAAAGTCATCGTTCCTAGTAATGAGTGACACAGCTGTTATAATAATGACATAGCCAAAGCAAATATGTAGATATAAGCAAAAAGGCTTTCAAACGTTTAAGACGTTTAATGTTGTATTTCGTATCGCTTTATCAAAGGATCAATTCCAAGAAGCAGAACACAAAAAAGAATGATTATACTTATATTTTTTTCCCAAAATATATGATGAAAATGATAGTTCATAGTGCAAGCCAGGTGTAAATAAATACAAAACTGAGGTCATCGTTTGTTTTTTAACTAGCTAACTCCATACAGAACGACGCAAATATAAAAAGCTCTTCACTAGAAAACTTCCCAAGCTTGACATCTCAGAAACGTTATCTAAGACCTCCCACGAGCCACGAGAAGCCGCATCAAGGTCATAAATGTAAAAAACAATCCACACCTCGCACCCGGCGCTTCACTAACTCCATATCGTACCAATTGTTTCAGCCGAACTGCAATATTTTCATTTATCTAATCGCTCCCGTAATCTAATCCGAGCGGTTGCAACGGATGGCGTAACGGCACTGACCTATGTCAACTGCAAGAACAGATCGCGCGCGCAGCGATAGCGAACTAACAAAAAAGTTGCATAAGCGTGCGTATGCGCCGGTGCAACGCGAATGTCGCGTAACGCAACACCGCGGATCGCTTACCCGCACGTGTGTCGAGTATACTGGGTGCAATTTATAACTGACAACCGCAGATACGGACTAAGACTTTCCCTTGTACCCGTAAAGCAATCTTCGATGAGAAATGGATACGGCGGTGTATCTTTTGCCAGCGATTTATGAGGATCCTTGTCGTGAGGATTACTTTCTTCGATGTGAACGTAATAATTTCATATTATCGCCCGAGAACTGTTTGGTTTCTTACTTATTGGCCATTTGTCTACCTCTATTTCAGTTTGATCGTTTATAATATAATTCAGAGAAAACCTCTTAATTTACCTAGTTTTTAACATTATACACCGGCCAAGTTATTCGATATATGTATGTACATCTTACACCCATATGAAGAGATGGGCTAACCTATAAATTCTGCCTCAGTTAAAGAATAATTAATACAGTCTACTTTTAAATAACAAAAACTATTCGGATATACAACGGAATCTAAGAAGCACTAACAAGAATTATCCAACCAACCGTTCAAAATCTGTAAGCAATTCAACAACCCAGTTTCATCCTAACGAGGAGAATTAGCAATTTAACTCTTAACCAACAACGCAACAGGATCACTGATCTGAATCCCTTGCATGGTTGCCTTCAAGCTTCGACCACGATAAATCCGGCGTTCCTATCTACCAACACTGATCCCGTAAACAAATGAAACAAAAACAGTAGTGACTGAACCCTAGTGAATCAATATAGCGCGGCCCATTGACCTATATACGAGACAAGTCCAACAACCACTGATTCATCACAAGGAAAGTTTCGACACACGCCCTGCGGCCGACAAACAAAATAATTTATTTACAGACGACGAAACGCGAGATCTGTTCGCCGGCTGATTTATTACGCTTATCCTAACCTTAACTAAAAATAAAAAGGCCGATTTTAAAACGCAACAGGTTTAATAAAATAAACACGTAAGCCCGACCATATCATGACTAAATGGTAATTAAAATTTTGCCACAAAAACAAAGAAGAATTTCTTTGGACATGATTAAAAAACAAACAACTCTTTTTATTTGTTTTCCTTAAGGAAAAAGGTAAATAACTTTCGTTACGCCCTATGCAGACTCATACAATGTACTCTGTACCAGACTGCACCAAAAACCTAAAGAGAAATTAAACAATGCAATATTCAATCAAAAACCAAGCAGAACTCAACCATTTACAAAACCAATATGTTTCTACAAAATACTTCACCTAATCATGAAATATTTTACTCTTACAGCGAAATACCAACTTCTACCTACAAATGTTTCAAAGGCGAATTAACCTGATTCCACCATGTCGACAATGCAAAATCCGAGTTGCTAAATTGGCCACTTTCACTTGACAGTACGTTACCGTAGGAAACCGTCAGGGACAGCGTCTGTTCTCAGGCACAACATTGTAACCGGCCGTATCATTTGTGTCTTAGTTTAGAACCTAGCGGCCTCTTAAACTTACGCAAATAACTCTTAGTTGGCATTAGTAATAGACCAAATGCAAACACTTTTGAAGTAAGACGGATATGTTGTGGTATGCCACCATAAAAATAAATAGTATCCAATATTTTATTAGACCACAAACGCATTATAGTCAAACACTATAAACAACAAGAAGGAGGAGAAGGATATTGAGATCTGTTTAAAACTGACAACCATTTGAACTTTGTAGCCCGCAAAACAAAACTTAGTTAGATATAAAAGAGGAAAGGTTCCCTATGCAACTAGCTCTGGTAGCAAACCATCGTATATATTAGGACATCCTCAAAGGTTGCCCCTTAATTGTCGTTGACGATATAGACAACGAGCTAAAATTGTGTAGCGACGCATTCTACTTTACAGCAACAAACAATGTTACAACATCAGAGCAGTTTATTGATTTCATTGATGTCGCTCCTATATTATACATGTCCCGATAAATATTAGGATGTTTCGATAAATGTCGCTTTCATTAGCCCACACCGAAATTAGCATACAGAATATAATACCTAATGGAAATCGGGGCATCATCGAATAAACAAGAATTGTCGCTGCCTTCACAACGAACTGAATTTGTATCAATTCTGATGTACTGCATTGCATAATTGCAAAAGCACATTGTTTCATCGAATACGCTCCTATTCGATCCCGTCAACAACCGTCATAACTCAATGATTCGGAATCAAGTTCCAGAATATGCAAGCACCAGAATCACCACGATCACTCAGACGAAATTAGGGCAACGTCAAAGGGGCAAGATCGTCGACGCAATATCGACAACGAGCTGAAATTGTACCGGCGAGACGTCCCGTCGGCGGCCCACTGACACACTTGCGTCGGCGCACCGCTGAAATAGCAATTGCATCCAATACACCGAGCGCCGCGACGCTCGAAATTCAGACCAGAGGGAAGAAATTCCGCATTTACTGCTCTATATATTCGGTCTACAATCGCTATTATTGCGATCATTGGGACCACATTGTCACGCAATTCTACGAAGGGTTAGCCGCGGTTAACTTGCAGTTATGCAATCAACGTTAGATATTCTATTGGAGAAGACAAATGGCGATGTGATCTAACAAATGCATGGCAGAATATATTTGCTTGCAGTTGCGAGCCTTTCGAAATTTCGAACATGTCAGGCCGGCCTTCTTATCGAGTTGACATATTAAACGAAGCTATGTACAAATATTTGACTATACATACTCGTACACTATAGTGGCTCGTTCATACGAGTTCACACATATGAATGCAATACTTTGCTCGGCCCTGTAATTGAACTCTGGACAATATTTATTGACATAACCTAATTGATAAAACATGAAATCACTTCATTCACTGTCAATCAATAATGACTACACAATGTTTCCTTATACATTCAGTAAACAACTATTTCGAAAAGTTTACTATTAACAGAAATATTGAAACTAACTTAGCACATTCAAACACAAATAATATTGTATGTAAATGTAAGTAATCTAGACAGGCTACCAAAAGTCTGTATAAAAACCTTTAGGTCGTCTATTTAAAGCGAGATGACCTAACGCAAGACTCAACGAGGCGACAGGAAACGCATATGAGCTTAAGTGGAGGCGGGCTGGACGCTTATAAAACGGGATAAGCCGGTCCGAGGAATATCGCCGCACCTCATTATACCTCAACACGCTATTCACCTCGATAAGGAAGACGTACTCGTAGATTGTAGACGGCAATCTTACGGCTGATCTCAGTTGAGAATCTTTCGTTGAGAACGTCTCAAATTGTCCTTAAATCTTTTTTTCTCTTGTGTGTCTATGTGAGACTTTTAAGGAATCCTCCAATTCAAATTCGGATTTCAAAAAGATAAATTTTTACTTCAAATCCGATTATGGTAGCAATGAAACGTAACGTACATAGTAAAAATTAAATATTTAAAACGGCGTTTTCAATAGTTTTTCGAATACTTAGTTATCTCAAATAAAAAAAAAGCTATTTTGTAATTCAATACTTTGGTTTTGTGACATTTCATAAGACTTAGACCAAACATAGTCCAGTATGAATACAGCTAATGATGCCGCACTGACCTAACGAAAATACTACTAATAATAAACGCGAAAGTTTGTATGAATAGATTAATGAATGGATGTTAGTTACTTTTTCACTCAAAAATTACTAAATGGATTTTAATGAAACTTTTCAATAATATAGCTCATACGTCAGAATAACACATAGGCTATATTTGGCGATGTACTACGCGAGCGAAGCCGCGGACTAAAGCTAGTATTATATATACGTATCATATTTATATAAAAAAACTATTTTTATTAGTTATTTTATTGGAAAATGAAACTTTATGAAATCCCCCACATGCACATGCGTTAATTAGATCAATTGCATAAGTATATTAATAACGATAACTAATAAAACCAATTATAAAAATGTTATTTAAATGTCAATCACAATCAAACTAACTAAAATAATGATGGATGCAACTAGGTAGGTATATCAAATACCTATTAGGTATTTCTGAATGTTTATTAATTTAAATAACTGCGGCAGTTTTTTCCAGTCAGTTTCACATATAATACTTATGTTTGGTTTATAGATTTAGATTTATATATAATATATATATACAATAAAATACGATACGACTAACTTCGACATTACATTGTCTATTCCATAAGTAGAATTACAGAGAGACGTCCTAAAACAAGTCGTTCTATATTATCGGAAAGTAAATTTAGTTAAAACTAAACATTAAAAATCATTTTTTTTTAAACGTCCGGACGTTTAAAAAAAAAAGCAGATTTTTAATACATACATACATAACATCACGCCCATGATCCCCGAAGGGGTAGGCAGAGTCGAAGGGGCAGCAAGCCCCTTCAACCACATTCAGCCAAAAATAAAGCCGGGCTGGGTCAGATGGAAAATTGTGAAAAAGCAGTGACAAGCGGCTATGTGAAAAAGCAGTGACAAGCGGCTATGAAAAAGCAGTGACAAGCGGCTAATTTTTAATCGTCCCTTTAATTAATCTTTATAACCCAGAAAGTTGCGCAGTGAGAGAAAGCTACGCCCAAATAAGTGTAAGATTTCGAAAGTCTGTCAAATGATCTGCCTGTTAAACTTGAATGAAACCTTATCGCAATGATCGCATAAACTGCCATTTTATATATGACTTTTTATTGACAGGCTCGATAGCGCATTTGGTAGTGACCCTGCCCTATGCGCCAAGAGTTGTGGGTTCAATCCCCGCCCAGGACAAACATTCGTGTGATGAATACTTGTGTTTGTTTTGTGTCTGGGTGTTAATATCCAATATTTAAGTATATATTTGTAATACCACTGTTGATTCTGATATCCGTAACACAAGTGCTTAAGCTACTTACTTCAGAGTCAGATCAATGTATGTGATGTTGTCAGATATTTATTATTTATTTATTATTATTATTTATATTTATATAGAAAAATCTAAATCTTCCTTCCTGCGGCACTTCCCGTATTATTTTTTATTATTCGAATCCCGTTTCATCGTATCTTATACTCATATATCTTATACTAAACTAACATATAAAGCTGAAGAGTTTAATTGTTTGTTTCCTTGAACGCGCTAATCTCAGAAACTACCGGTCCAAATTGAAAAAATATTTTTGTGTTGTATAGTCAATTTATCGAGGAAGGCTAACATTAACCATAAACGCGGAAGAAACCGCGGGCACAGCTAGTTAAATATAATAGTTGTCTAATTAGATGACACAGATAAATAACGCGAAGGACTAAACTGCCTTTTAAAAACATTGTTGTAGCATTTTTTGTTACAAACAAATCATCTCAAAACAATCGCAAAAACAATTTGAGGAATCATAAAAACAACATCGAAACCAAATTTGTTTCACCTTAGTCTAACAGGAAAAACGATTAAAATTAAGTTTTTTTAACCGACTATTCAATTATATTTGTGTCAAATGTGATTTATAAATCGATATAATCTTAATTAATACAAACATTACAGTCGTTTAAAATCGATTTTCCTTTATGGTGGCGCTATAATAATAATCGTAAAAAAAATAGTAATAATCAGTTTAGTCGTAAATAATAATTATTAATCTCGCATGAACCAATTATTTTGTGTTATTAAATACAGGACGTTTTATGAATTGAAATCAAGACAAATACATTTTCGAACTCCCAATTAATTCTTGTAAAAAAATAGTTGAACATAACATCATCTTTCTAACCAACCTGTTCGGTATGCCCTGCATATCGTATTAACCTTCAAAAAAATCTCTAAATTCCAATTCGAAAACATTTGTATGTACCAGAATTATAAAAGTATGCGCATACGCAGTCAATTGATCATACTGCTTTTTGTTGATCAAATTACATCGTTTTTATAAAGAGTACGTACACGTAGAGTACTCTGCGACGCAGTATATAGCCCTAACTAACAGTCACAGACACAACAATCCTAACCGTAGACGTATTTTCACAGCGCCCAACGGCCAGGCATTGTTAACTTTTTGTTACTTTGCTTTGACTACATTCGCCCATCGTAAATCAAAACCAGTTCGAAGCCTGCATCCATGTTTCCAAACTATTTATTATTTATTTTCTGCTTGCATTCAACATGCACGCAAGCCAGATCGGTCGATTTCACCAGTAATAAGATACCCAAAAGAAGCGGGCGTGGTATTCGCTTTCGAAGACACGATCCTCCGATAATATCTAAGGTTCGACTTTTGAGGCTGCAATAAAAGTGCATTGTGCATTGTATAATTGTTAATTACGCAACATGTCGGAGGGCGTCCGGCAGAATACTCGGTAGGCGGCACCGTGGGCGTCAGCTTTGATTTATGCACTTTTATACGTCGAATTTATTACTCAGAAACCGCTAACAATCGAACCGACGGTAATAATCGAGCCATCAATTTATGAGACGAAATTAACTCGGAGCTTTTGTTCCAAGCTTACGCCCCATTGATACTCGACGGCACTCGGCAATTTAGTACAATGCCCATAATAATTTCAGGAGCGGCCATTACACTACGGCAATAAATATCACTCACCCATGTATAGCGGGGACTGTCTGCTGCCGACGTTATCGTCCACGTACGGGATGCCGAGCGTGGCGATGCCGGTCTGGCCCACGCCGACCACCAACAGGCAGATGAACAGCCACGGAATCACCACCGCCGTGATGGAGGAGCGGTCCTTGGTGCTGTTCACTTGTTGTTGGTTGCAGAGGGTCGCGTTGCCCTCCGCGAGGCAGACAGGCGCAGGCCCGTCGCGATGCCCGTCCAGGTGCACGTCGAGCAGCCGCGTGCCATACAGCATGTGCGGCAGCACGCAGCCGATCACTCCCACCGCCAGCACCAGCATCATGCACGCGATCCAGCGCGGCCGGTGCCCGCGCCCCGCCAGGTACGTCAGGAACAGCGCGGTGCATATCTGGCCGATCTCCGTCGCCGCAAGCAGCATACCCGTCGTCTTCGACTCGACTTTGAATAGCTTCTCTATCGTCGTCGTCACGCTCACGAAGTATGTGAGAAACATGCCCTGGAGCACCCAGCCCGACAGAAAGACGAGCATGAACACTCGCGTCGAATGGAAAGCGGAGCGCGGCCCGGCCGGCGTGGCCGGCATCTTGCAGTCGAGCGACCCATTGTTGTTCCCAGTGGCCAGCCGCTCTTGCTCCTCGGGTGTAGCTTCAACGCCTTTCATGGCGGCGTCCTCGGCCGCAGGGCCCGCAGGACCCGCCTCGCCTCCCGCAGAGACTTTTGCGACCGCACTCGCCCTGCAACAATACAGAAACTGTTTATAACCGTCCACTAGAATTTCTTGCGACAGTTGTAACTTAGATCAACTCACGTCATAGCGTGGCCGTAACTAGCGTAATGTGCTACACAACCCCCGATCCGGCGCGACCGCCCGAGCGGAAATGCGACTCACGCGAAGTCCCGACAACTGCGACGTTTCCGGATAACGGTGCGTACAACGCGATCAACAATGGCAGAAATAGAAATTAGATTAAGTATGCGGGATGCGAGCCGTGGGCATACTTTTTGGGGAGTCGTTAACCCGCGTCGGGAGCGGAGGGATGGTCGGAGGCTGCGTGCGCGCAGCGACCGCGGCGAGGAGAGACTGCAACGTGCAATTACCGGCACGGCGCAATGCACCCGCTTCGCCCGCCCCTCAGCTTCTCCCCATACGGGGTTTTTATTGGCCGTCTATCCGTTTTTTGTACAGCACGCATTTACACACGATGGAAGCGTCTGCACGACGCCCTCCTCCGAAGAATCCCTCTCGTCTCGACACTACGGAATGTCTTTGTCCCGCGAAGGAAGCTTTTTTAAGCGCGTCCAACTGCATACAGTTTACATGCAATATGCGTGAAACGGCTTTGTGAGTTCTATTCCAACCCTCACAGAAACGAATACTGCATTTTTTGCTGTGTTTTTTACTCCACGTAATCCTAGGCTCATTCAACACAGCTGTATGCAATTCAGTTCAAATTATTAAACGGGATGAATTACTGACGGCGGAATACTAATTTGAGCAGTCTATATAGCGAACGCAACAAAATTACAATTAAGCCAATCGATCATCTTACTTTATCTAGTCGATTTATATGGTAACAAGTACGGCTGTAAAGTTTAAACTGCAATAACATTGGGACCCATAAAGGCAAAGGACACAGACGTAAAGTTCGCAATAACAGCAACAGTAGAATATTAATGTGAGCGAGTCATACGGTTAACTGGACTTGCGAAACTCACCAGCGGGGGCCGATGACCACCGCGACTTCGTCCGGCGGCGGTCTGTTGCGTCGCCACAACCAGTTCCGAACTATTGCACAGATATATTAATTGCTGGTGACAAACGGACGGCAGCTTGGGAGAGCGCCGCGGGGTGAGTGGGGCGATGCATTTTTTCATGAAATGCCGATAACAACGCCGCTGCATTCCGAGATAAGCGCGACGTGAGCAGGGACTATCGCCCGGTGATAACGCTGCACTACCGAACATAAGTTGCTGCCAAAATATACTATATCACGTCTCATTTCTGGTTTGGAAGTCAAAAGTCATCAACGGCTTGAACAACAAATTGCATTCATAAAATTACAAGTATTTTGTAATAATTATCTACATGTTCATGATGACGATGCGAATTTACTATTACAATGTATCATTTACAGCAGCGATTCGGTCATGACCGATCAATCCAATTAAAATAATAAAAAACGGTGATGATGCCGAAATTATTTAAAACGGGTATCAATTGCATTTTTCGTCATACGTGGTATCAATTAATCAGCAAACGATACAAGCTTTAATATGGTAATGGTAAATGTCATAGAAGTTTAGGAACCGCTTATAATTACCATACTCGCAGTTACTTATCGTAACTCGCAACATTGTACAAACACATCAATGTAAGTCGGGTTAACTGGCATGTCGAAGACTATTTATTGGTTCATGCAAGCACATTTATTGTGTCAATCAATGTTCCGAGGCGACACGAATTAATTGCTGAAAGACCCAAGACCGAGACGAGACAGCCTGTTAAAATTTAGGGCTGGGAACTGTTAAGCCATTGAATTATTATGAATTCCTAAATGTCTTCTATTAATTAACGACTTTTTACTACCAATTTACCCCAATTCACCTTCTAAACAAACTTCAGTCGGTGTAAAAGTAAATATGGAGATTTTGTTTTCGTTTTAGGTTCAATTAATGATTCTGCGTTGATAGTAAGATGAAGAACCGCCTTTTTACAATACTTGACATGACCTTTAATAGTATCGCTGTTATCTGAACCTGGCGGTAGAATATTTATTTTGTATTATTATGACTATTCATAAGTGCTTTTGTGGAGCCTACATGAATAAAGATATTTCTATTTCTATTTCTATTTCTATCACTAGACATGTAAAGTACAAAATCAAGTAAATTAGCGTATGACTGGAACACATGTAGTTGTTAACTATTGTAATTAGGTCGAATTGAAAGTAAAGCAATGTTAAAGTCGACATACGGATTGGACAAAATCAAACATCATTAATTCCTCCGTCGATGTATATTAAACTGTTCATACCAGCATTATTAGGAAACTTTTTAAAATTAGCCAGGCGAACGACGTTTTAATGCGAATAAAATCTTTATACACAATTTTTGTGGTAGGCTAAAGGTTGTCTAGACGAAAATAAAGAGGGGTCGTTATAATGTTAAACGCGGGCGCGTGCCCCACATGCCCCTGAGCGCAGACACCGGCCGCGCCGCCCTGCGCCGGCGCACGAACGCGACAATGGACGACAATAACTAACGATTTATTTAATCTCCCCGCGATTGAGCGGCAATGAATCATATGACATCGACGCGGGCCAACTTATTGGCATAAATTGAATAAACTAACTTCAACACGCAGACATAAAAAGAAATATGTGTATTGTGGAGTCTTAACCGATGACTGCATACTTTTACTTAGACTCTTTGCTCATGGGGATTATTGATACTAACATTTTATAACGATGACTGTGAGCCTTTTCACTATGGAACAGGTCACTTTTTTCCCCGCGGAAGGATTATCCTAAGCTATATATGTCTAAATATTACAATTGCGCCAAATTCTAGGATACGCTAAAATGTATTTGCGGATCTAAGATTTGGACAACCTGCTCATACAGAATACACTGTGAGTCTCTTCTGAATAAAGAAGCTTCGACCCACCAAACAATAAACAATAACGTGTTAACCAATAACATAAAAATATCTAACAAATTTAACATTATTCCATTGCTTAAAATATACACAACGTAACTCTGAATTAATCAATAGATTGATTATCTAATTTGAATCAATTAACTTGTCTACGCTATGGTTGCTTTACTTAACTCTTGCGGCCACAGAATATTTAATCAAACTGTTGCATATTATAGAACTCTTAAAAAAAATCATTAATACAATTTTATGATACATAATCTATCTGTCATTTGTCGACCCAATGACAAATATTCCATTGGAATTTGATAACTATTTACGAAACTTGGGTTATGCAGAATTTATTTGATTTATGAGTTGGCATTCCTGCCTGATGCGATTACAAAACCTTACCAAAACAACAATAGACGTTTGGCGCAAAAGAACAATTCTGCTTTACAAGAAGTTTTTCATTAAGTGACTCCCGAAACGTATTTTAACTGAACTGGAATAAATACAATTTAAATATTCAAATTACACGGCCGTGTATCCAGAAATCAGATATCATCGATTGTGAGTGACTGACAAAAAATTGCTTAAGCGCGTCCTTACTTAGAATTCAGTGACATTACAAAACGAAGCAACGAACGTGGGGATAAACCAACGTCGACCTACGTCAAAATTAAACGCGGCCGAATCAGCCGGCAAAAACTTGGATGCCAATTACAAACATCGTGATGAATGAGAACATGAGATTCATACGTTTGATTTTGAAAAGGGACGGTACCTAATTATTTATAAATAAACAGTTATCAAAAACTTCTATTGTGTATACAATACTTGAAAGCAATTGGATTTTCCATGTGAGCAACACACCGACAGTTAATTATGAAATAAGAAAATGTTTCTTGTTATAATATTATGGGTTTTCAAATACCACGATCTTACCTGATTTCCAACGTGACCTATCATTATCACGAAGTAAACTCAAAATTTATGCAAATCGGTAAACACGATCTATAGCAAAAATTACAACGATACCGATCATAACAGATTACAGATACCAAATAAATCGTTTAAATTGATGCTAAAACAATTTATCCGAGAATTGAACCGCATAGTAAACAAGTTCGTGATCAAGGAACATAAGTCATAGAGCGTGGTCTCGCGTCGGTGGCTCGACGCTCGACGCTCGGCGCAAGCGCATCGAAGACTTCTATGATCACTCTATAGGTAAGTGAGAGGACAACGTGCGCGGTCAAGGTAAGTGAGCAGATACCTGTTGTCGATGACACTGCGCACTCAAGATTAATCTCCAATTTAAACTCAACATTATACCATAAGGTACAATTTGGTTTGTCGGTAAGTTTTACGAAGAGTAAACAATGCCGTCAAGTAAGATAAAAAAATATAGTCCGAAGTGAAGATAAAAACTATTTATAATGCAGAGTTCTACGTTTGCACTATTACACAGATCTAGTTTAGATATATGTATTAACTATGTACATATGTGTCATAATAAGGTAGCTCAGACGGCGCAATGTGTATATTTATACAAAATGTAATGGGTATGTGAATGTTGGATACGTTAGTAGATAGAAACACATGTTATTTCACAAGTTAAAGTTAGTTATGTTGTAAAGTTGGGCTGTTCACAAGTACCTTATCAAGTGCTTCGATTAAAAAGGGATTTATTTTAGTACAAGTAGGACAAGTAATTGCGAGTGGATACCTATTAAACAGCTGTAAAATAGATATAAGCTCCCGAACCGGTTTAATTAAATCAACCGCTGGGTAATTCAACCAGACTTAGGTATTTGCCAGGTATTGCGATGTAACC
Organism: Glyphodes perspectalis; assembly: GCA_951394215.1. Classification (NCBI taxonomy): domain Eukaryota; kingdom Metazoa; phylum Arthropoda; class Insecta; order Lepidoptera; family Crambidae; genus Glyphodes; species Glyphodes perspectalis. Next base: position 2,868,880 of record OX596200.1, read on the forward strand.
TGAATTGTATAATTTCCTGGTGCGGGGTGCATTTCTCCCTGTACAGAAAACGTTTATAGCTATATTCACTCATGGATAGACAATTTTTTTATTTATTATGTAATAGATACTTTTTACCGCAAACTCCTTAAGGATCTACGACTATCGATGGCCAAATTTTCTGCGTAAGGAACTAGTTTAGGTCGATCTTCGTATCCAAATTCTCACTCAGCATTCTTTTAGACTAAATATAATCTTTGAAAGGAAACAAGTAATCTGTCATCTAATACTTCTTTTACAGCCTCTAATGATAAGCGATGTAATGGGACTTAAGATAATGTTAATGGAGAACTAAGTATAACCTAATTCAATATGCATTAGGAACTTATGGGGTTTCACAGTTAGTGCAGGAATGCTGGACATGCAGAAACATGTCGAGAATAGATTAAGACGGATGTCTTCCTGACTCACATTCAACAGAAACCCTATAATCCTTTGTTTATTGCATAAAATGTAAGTAAAGTACACGTCAAATTTTCACTCTAGTCTCTACTACATCCAAGTTGCAGTGCTGCACTACTTTCCACAACATCAATCTAACATCATACCTTTGCAATGTCGCCCGATCAGCTGACCGACCTCCCTTTGCCAACCAATTTGAATCAACACGGAGACTAAGATTTAATAACTAACTTACTAAACTTCACGCGACTTCCCTAGCGGGGTAGGCAGAGAGAACCGAACGCCATATGTCACGATCCTTACACCCCTCACTCGCCTCTTCAACATTCATAATCCCTTTCATACAAGCTCTACGGTTTTTATGACTCCTAACATCACCTTCTGTTAATACACGACCAATCTGGTCGTGGTAGGTGAGTCTGGGCTTTCCGCGGCTCCTATATCCTTCCACTTTCACATTGGATATCTGTTTAGTCAATCTTTCGTCATCCATTCTTTCCACATGTAAGATTTAATACACGAACTTATAACCAATTGCAGCCTGTAGACGAAGAATAGTATTTGAATTAACGAATTCACATTACGGATAACGTATAATGTGTAATCAGAATCAAAAGACGTGCAAAGCTTCGAACGTAGGAAATACTAAGATTTTTGTTTCGCTCCGATAGCTTCCTTACATTTTCCGGTATTCGGACATCGGGGCGGGAAATGTTGCCCAAACTTTATGATACCATTCGTACTTAGCAAATGTTCCTAATTGGTATCGGAAAAAAAACCACAGAGCAGTAATGAACAGAAAGAAAACAGACACAAAACTACCTACCTGCTTCCCTTTTTATGCAGTCCCAAAAACTTAAAATTCAGACTGGAGTCTAGGCGAACGTAAACAGTTTGTATCGGCTATTCATTAAACTGTTTAGTACGCCGAAGGGTTGTCGCGTCGCAATTGGGTTAGGTATACCTCATTTAAAAGGGAATGTCTTAATTAAAGGCACAATTAGCATTTAAAATTAATATTCGGTGGCCTGCGCAGATTCCTAGGAGCCAGTTCCACTTGTTTAATTGTGCACGCTGTAAAGCCGATCTGATTGTAATCAAGGCACTCGGTAAAGAACTCCATCAAGTCAGGACATTCATAGAGGATTAACTATTTTTAAAAGAGCGCTGGCAATAGTCTTTCAAGTATTCGAACTGTCGAGCTTTTTAGTGCGTTTTATAATTCTATTTGTGGTAAATCTGTTCAGATGTAGTTCGTTGTCTCGTTCCAATACTATTAGAACCACAATAATAGTCCTAATAAATTCCTTACCTAAAATAAATACGTGTTCGGTTTTCTGCAAACTATTGAATTCAACATATGGGCATCGTTTTATAGATAAACCAAATTGATGTTGACACAGTTTAACTTACGAAATCTGAAGTGTTGCCAAGTAAACTACATGTCACTTTTACTGGCAAACTGCCAATGTACCTTTTGAGTGGGTGCTAAACATTTGTTTCTTTTCGCCGTTTGATCTTGCAATCTATATAGGTATCTTAGTAGCCAAGAATTTGAGGGAACGTCTCCAGTAGGAATCAGTGATACCGTCTGAAATAGGACAGTTCTCTTATTCCACGTAGCTCAGTTCTAATTTAAACAATGCAAAATAAAGTAGGGTGCATTCAGGTATCAATGATCTATTTTATTTTGTCAATTGTACCTAAATCAACAAAATAAGCACTGAATATGAAACTAACCATACTTACTCCTACTCAAGAAAGCTTTTAAGGAAACAGAGACTCTGCTCAATCTGATATTTAATTAGAGATGAGCATATTATTATACCTAAAAATAAAATCGGTGGAAAAATTCAGCCAAAAACTAGTATTGTGACTCATCATCATCCTCTTGCACTTCTCCCAGTGGCATTGGCACCTGGCAGTGTCAAACACGTGGTTTCAAAAGGCAAATAGTCATCTGATAACCAATAAATACTAGTATTATGACTACTAAAGCTTAAACTGTAGGCTCTATAATGACTGATAAAAGAATGAGAATGGGAATTTAAGAAAATCTTAGTTACTGCACAGAGCTTGGCCCATATTTTGTTTGTTTCCGAGGTGGCTTGTTGCTATCATTCACAAAGTAGCTTGCGTGACCAGCAATGTATTTGCAAATCAAATTCGAGTTAATGCATGTATTCATTGCCAGCAGCAGCTGCTAGATGTCGCCGTCGAATGATTTATATCATCTGATAAGCGCGAAACAACTCGTTAATTATTGAAAACCAATACTGTGATTCCTGATCAATTTCAGTTTACAAAACAATTTATTGTTGTTAATAATTTTTGACAACCTTCGACGGAATTGTCTACCCGGAAATTAATCTACATAAGATAAAGTAAATAGTTAATAATGATTTTAATGAGCAGTCGTATAAGGTAGCTGCTACACTATACAATACTAACAATTCTAATATAATACTAACACAACGATAATATCATTCAAATATATAAGGAAAGGGTTGGAGTAACAACTAAGAATGAGAACAATAAAGTTGATAAACAAGCATATGGCTAGACTAATGGGAAAACGGTTGCCATAACGAAGTCAACAGGTATGATAAATAGCAATAAAAAAGAAGCAAGATAAAATAAATGTCAAAACACGTCACTAGAGCCAACTACATGTTAGGCGAATAGCTGTCGTGATTAACTGCGAATGAGGAACGCAAATTTATTTTTGAAGCATAACACTAACTAGAGCATCATAAATTACCCGGAATCTAAAAACAGAATAGCCGAAACTCAAGGAACGTGGAACAAAATAAACAATAGGGATTGCCCGGAGTCTGCTAAACGGTCACGAGGTTATACTCAAAAAGTCTGTTTGCTTTTAGTTGATTAAAAAGGTTTTTTTACTTTTTACACTATCAGCTGATGCTTGATATTACGTTGTATGAAGAAAGACAATGAATGCTTTCTTCCTCACGACCTACTTACAAAGTATGAATATAATAGCATTAACCTAATTTGCCCTAGATACATTACATATATATGCCCTAGATACATATTTATCAGTCCCGTTCTATACTTTCTACCTACTTAAAAATAATAAATGAAATCAGAATAGGGTTCAGACGATAACTGTACAAAAAAACACAAAATGCCGTTTATCAGAAATAAATAAAGCGGTGGTAGCTCAATGGTAAGGAAACGCGCCTCTTAACCGAGGAGTGCGGGTTCAAACCCGGGCACGTACCTCTGGATTTTTCAAGTTTAAGTACGTATTTATACCACTAGCTCGACGGTGAAGGAAAACATCGTGATGAAACCTGCAAATTCAAACAACTTTGGATTTGTAACCATGATCCCAAAATTGTCTGGTTCCCCAATCTAGGGTTACGAAGGTCAGATCGGCAGTCGCTTTAATGTAATAACCAGACTCGCTAAATCCTGGATCATGGTCTAAGCGGACCCCGTCTAAGCACGGGACATAACGCTAGAAAGATAATGATGAGAAATAAATAAATCGCACGTTAAAAACGCAATATATCAAAATAACCAAGGTTACCGGACATAAACCACCGGTGACAAGATAGGGACGCCCTGCGGCGACGGCTGGCATCTTAAGATACAAGCATGCGAGTTAAGATGCCCTCGGCCGGATAACGATAGGAAAAACGAATTAAAAAGCTCGATATTTAATATATGGATATTGCGTTGCGTGAATAGAATTATTTAAATAAGGTCAAAGTCACAGCAAACAAGAAATCTTAGTTTAATCTAAAGGACGGATGATAACATTGGTAAAATGTAAGAAAACTATGCATATCTTTTTACACCTCGTAATAGATACAGAAAAGGCTCCTTCAGATCACATATAATAATTTGTTATCAATCCAACAAACACTTTCACTTAAAAACATAAAAATATGTACAAGTCATCGTAAAGAGTCCCTTTAAACCAATTCGCAAAATCAATAAAGTACACACCGCGCCTGTCTCCATTAAGGGCAGACAGCGACCAACAAAGGAGAATGCCATTTTCTTATCGACAAAGAAAGTGCACCAAGGAATCTCAATTTACACGGTCACTTTCGCTAATGCACTCTTTATCTCGGTCGGCGGGGCCCAGAGCGGGCTCGGTGTGCACGAAAACGTGTGTATGGCAATTTTGTGATGTCCGCTCGTTAAGTCCAATGTGCTCCGAGCGGCATTGCGCAATGCTCGCGTAACCGCGCCTTGACATTGTTAATCTCACACGAAGATCCGGGCCAAAGACATTACAGGTAATAGACTCAAGATCTCCGAACTTGTCCCACTCGCATGAGGATAAACTTATATACAAGAGTACCTCCAACGTACGGAGACTCTCCTCGTACTCGACTCGTACCCCCCATCCCCTTTCCCCGTCGAAGAGGCGACTGTCCCCTTTCCTCGCCTAGAGATGCAAAATTACGTAGTAAAACCAAAGTCTATAGTCAACCTAGCAAATATAACCATTGTTGACCTTAACTAACTAACTAACTAAACTTCACGCCACTTCCCTAGCGGGGTAGGCAGAGAGAACCGAACGCCATATGGAACGATCCTTACGCACCTCACTCGCCTCTTCAACATTCATAATCCTTTTCATACAAGCTCTACGGTTTTTATGACTCCTAACATCACCTTCTGTTAATACACGACCAATCTGTCTGTCGTGGTAGGTGAGCCTGGGCCTTCCTACATCCTTCCACTTCTTCTAATGACCTTAAACTAGGCATAAACCTAACGTACTACAATTGTGAAGCATCACATTACTGTAACAACGGCTCATACTTTTCCCATCATCCAATATCAACTTGCTCTCCCTAAGCTGACAGCTACGTCGCATATATAATAGACAAAATTAAAAGGGCAAACCTATTAACTTTATAAATCTAAGTGTGTTTGGCAACACCAACACATTAACTATACACGGCCATAAGACCGAAAGAAACGAGCCTCATAATGTAACTTGTGAATAAACATGAAGGATACACGTTTGGTGTTGGAAACTCAAAACCGGAGCGTCATAACACAAGGTCGGCGCACGAGACGAGCTCGAGTGCCACAATTTGACACTGTTCACCTCCGCTTATTGGACGAAGTGGAACGTGTAAACGAAGAAACGAAACGCTACCCTGTAATCATTTAACAAGCCCCACCAATGATGAAACACATGTCACATTTGAAGGCGATATCAATTCTAACGTTGAATATATTATAGCAATGGACTTTACACCTCTTTATTTTTGAGGGCAAGCAAGCATAATGACTCTGGTACGAGTAAGTACGTACAGGTCGAAGTGGCAAAGGCAAAGGAAATAAATAAAACAGGAATTGCATATTAACAATTTTTTTTTACTCTTGACTATATTTGCATGAATTTTCAAGTGAATTTTCAAAGTAATGCTGTATCACACTTCTGACGAATCCTCTGATTTATTTGTGAAAGGCCTTGACCCAAACCACATTTATATTAGGACAAACCTACATGCACATGCACACAAGATTTGTGCATCTGTGGAAACCAAACTGAATCATAATTCAACGCAAATGAAACCATAGCAAACTCGGAATAATGTTGAAGTAATGCCAAAGCACACAGCGAGTTTGTTAATTTTTTGGCGCAGGGCTGTGAGTGAAACGATAAAAGTGTCTCAGACAAACGTCTCGGATTGGAAATATCGTCAATTTGCATACAACCAACACGGCGATATGCAGAGAAATCTTGTAACACCACCTTTGGGTTGGCAAATGTTTGCAGTAAATTTAGTGAAGTGGCAAGCGGCATTTTTTTAAGTTTTACCGAAACCCAAACGCGGCATTTAAAGCATTACAATTTCGTGATGTTTGTATTTCGATTTAAGAAATAATTTTGTTGACAAAAACACGAGAAATGCAAATTACAGTACTAACAGATAAGTAGGTACAGTACAACACAAAATACATACAATTCTTATTAAGAAGAGTTAATTTAAATAGGTATAATTCTTTAACAAGGCACATGCTAAAAGAAAGACAGAGAGGTAATGACAATTATAATAAATAAATATAGTAAATAAAACAATTTCACTAATAAACTTGTATCTTATCATATTTATTATAAAAATAAAAACAATTATAATAACGTTATGACTTCTCATAGGTTACAGGACACTGTTCAGTGTCTTAAAAAAATAAGAAACCTTTTAAAATACATGAAAATGAGTCGAGATGACAAGATTGTCTTAACCAAGTGTTTGTTTGAACAGACGGCTGACTAAAGGCAGGTGTGTGCGCATGCGCAGGAGAGCAAACACGCCACCGCACCAGCGACCGATAAGTCCGCCGCCCGTGCAGCCACTTTACCGCATCCTCCAAGACTAACACCGACTACAAATAAGTAACCAGGAATACTTTTGTCCTCAAAAATAATCGAAGAAAATGTGTGCAGCTTTAACAACCGGTTTAAAGACACAAGGTTGAACTCGGATTAGATTTTAGTGTGTAACGTGTTATCTAAGACAAGTGGAGAGAGAGATTATACATTTTGAGTTTTTCATAAAATTAAAACAATAAGGTATTTTACAAATTTTTGAAACCACTTTCACAATAAGTATTTGTTGTAAGCAAAACAGTTTAATTTAAAGATTTTAAAACTGAAGGGCATTTTAAAACTGAGCGGATAAATAATCCCGCTTATACGCTACGAGTTGACGTTTCAGTTTTGCATAGACAACTATGGTATAATGTCGAATGGAAATAATGTCGACTAACAGACGTTATGACGTAAACGGCGTTTTTAGTCACGTGATGATTACGCGCTATTTGTAACTTTTTTTGAAACATAATATTTGGTATTTTAATATTAAGTTGCACATATTTAACAGAATTCTTCAAGTATAAAGTGCTATAGTAAATAGTCCTATTATGGACTCCATAACCTAATATTTGTTTTAACTGATAAATTATTTATAATTGATATTTTACAGTATGGTTTAATAAAATAATGCCGTTCAACATAACCAAACATTTTGTTTATTCACATTTCATATATATATATATATTAGTAGATTGACCACAAGTCAATCTCTGTATAAACATGACATGACAGACATTGCATTATAGATTGAAGTCAATGACTTACTTTTATTTGTAATAAGTTCTAAGCATTTACGCACGGAGAATCCAACTGTTTCAATATGCGCATTTCAACTTAGCTTCTATAGGACGTTTTATTTGCATAACACGATGACATAAATAAGTTGTTAAGTATTAAAACAATGCCCAATAAATACAAAGAGAATAGTTTAACTGCGTAAAACCTTTTCTAGGAAATAGTACAGGCTGCACTCTGACACAGAAGTTTCTAAAGGAATAACATTGTAGCAGTCTCATAGATGATAAAATAAGTCACAATTATAAGTGTCATTCTCGTATCAAATGAACGGATACAGTTACTGACGACCGGATTAACAGTTGAGATAAAGAGCGAAAGTACAAAAGAAAAGAAAAAACGGGGGCAGATATACTACGGCTAACTAAATCAGCACAACCAGGCCGGCGGAGAAAATGTACACGAATCAATTGCACTTGGATACAGCATCTCATATGGATAGTAGATATCATTGTAGAAATAAATTGAAATTTATTTATTAAAAATAATACAAACTATAAGTTTAAATTTGTAACTAATATTATGAAAGTCTCATGATAATGCTAGAAATTATATTATATATTGATAACAAGACGGCAGTATTGTAAGAATGTTGAAGAATATAAAATAAAACCTATCTACATAATAAACCTTGGGACACCACAAGTTACGAACTTGCGGTATCTCTTATTACAAGGCACCACAAAATAGAAACAACCTTTTTACACAAATTTGCAGAGAAAAAAATACAAGCCACTTTTCTTCGAGTAAAAAGGGTACCAAAAAGGCATTTATACACCAATGAATTAGACAGGAAAGGTCTCAAGTATCTCGCGCAGACAAAATTTCAAACGCTTTCCAGTCGCCGGGGCACGGCCGAGGTTATCTCCGAGTTAAACTCGACCGACTCGACATTTCACCAACAAGGCCAATGTCACGATTCCTTTGACTATCAAAACAGCTTGATAAAGTTACTCAGCTAAGCGTAACAACAACATTAAATAGATTCCGTCCCAAAAAGAGGCAACTGAAATCAATAACTAAATGTTGATACAATCAACAGTACAAGCCTACGAAAGTTTAGTCATGGCGTTTGATAAGCCAGTCAAAGTCACGTTTTTGTAATTTCAATTCGAAGAACACACGCAATATAATACCTAACAGTACCGCGGAAACCGCATGAACATGACGATCAGTAAAAGCACTTAACAAAACTAGTTGTCCAAATTCTACATCACACGAAGTCATGCTCATTGAACGCTTCAACCTATTTGGTGTTCGCAAAATGGCTTCATGATGACTAACTGCCGAACTTCAATGACCATGAACCGAATGCGTAAACCGGCGGATGCGAAAATGGAATAAACGAAAAAGTATCAGTTCTAACAGATAGCTGTTACTCGACCCACATCAGTGGCCTCGTTACGGCGAAATCGCAATGTAATTTTGCGACGTACATTTTTTTGGAACACTTTTACTTTGGCACCGGGCGCACGGTCCAGCGGCTGAATGAACGGCCGTATTCGGTGGTGGCACAAATTTCTCTTTCAATACATCCCATCGCGTGCAACTTAGACTTGATCTTGATCTAATTGTACATTTTGTAGGCATATGCTTGTTCGTGATCCTACGTATTAGCGGTGCGATAATAACACAAATAACGTTACAAGTCTTATCTCCACGGTTCTGAGCAATTTCGGCAAGTCATGCTCGCCACTTTACATATTGATATTTATCGTCCTCATTAACCTTTGCTGGATGTTTTAGAATTTCCCAAGCGTATTCCATTCATAACTAGCCTAAGTATGAATTCAAATAAGCCCCGGAGCACGTCCCTGCATCATTTACGCCCGTTTTCCGCGCAGTTTTCGCAACGCGAACGTCATCATCATGTAAATCCGTCAGACGCATGCGCGCCGTATAGCATCACTTTCTCTCTCGAACGCAATCGCACTTGTTTAAATTTCGCTCATTTTGCATGGTTTTGCACGGAATATAAAGCATTCCAAATGCAACAATAAAGTTACATAAAAACGGAAAATTTCGTGTGTACAAAATTTAGCAATTTCGATGTTATTGGGAAAATACAAAATGCGACTTGAATATGTTTACTTAAATCTGATAACTTAGTGCCTCATAACCTGTGACATTATTCGAATCTACATACATTATAGCGTTAGAAGAGTGGACATTGTTCAGCGGGACTAGACGAGAGCGAAACTAATACAAACTAGTCACTCGGATTACTTTCATCTGCTGAGAGGCCGAAAGTTAACTTTTACTTTCGGTATGAAAAGATATTATTCGAGTATCAATTCATGTTTGTAGGTGGAAGGGAAATGCGGGGGGCCAATGGGGCCGATGCAGTGAAGCAATGAAAAGGTGTCCTACTGACGACCCGCTATCATTTTGGGGTCGGTCGTGCGGTGGCGCGGTGACGGTTGGACTAGAAAACAGTTAATGTGACGGTAATCGCGATTGCTGATCAAACATCTTCAAGTATTTAACGTTATGTAGAGTTAGCTTCTGTAAAAAGCCAAAAAAGTATATTATACCACGGAAACACAAATCTATACTTACTAATATTATAAAGCTAATATTTGTTCGCTTAAGCGTGCTAATCTCAGAAACTACTGGACCGATTTAAAAAAAATATTTTAGTGTTTGATAGCCCGTTTATCGAAGAATATTGGCTATATAGCATTAACCTTAAACGCGGGTGAAACCACGGACACAGCTACTATTAGATAAAAGCTTTATGTGTTAAATTAGATCAATATGTCAGCTAATTACGTTTAACCGCTTAGGTATTGTTGAGTACCAGAAATCCAAATCCAATATTAAGTCGATTACATTATATAGAGAAAAATACTCCAACTTCAAGTCTCAGTCTTATACAACTCTTTATACAAATAAAAGCCATTAGTAAGTCTGCACCGAAATTAAGACTTAACTAAATTACTAGAATATTCGGTAAAGTATTCAAATACACCGAACACCTTTTATTATAGCTAATTTACGTTTCCGCTATTTGCTGCTAAGTACCTAATACTCGACGCGTGACTGTACATAATCGATGTTCTGCCTAATTGATTTTTATTTATTATATCCGTGTCGATAATGCTTTAAAAATAAAACTAGTAGTAGTCTATCTAATAATAAACAATTACGGAAGAAGGTAAATTAAAAGTAAAATTAACACTATTAATAATTAAATTTCAAATAGAAAATACAAACTCAAGAAAACTTTTACATCATCATTATTCATTAAAACCCATACTCGACTAGTAAATATGAAATAGCATTATTAGGTACTTTCTGGCTCAATCAGATCAGCTCGATACCATCTAAAACACTATCACCAATTTTTTTTTTTTCAATATTGCAAATCGAAAAGACAATAAAAAAATGCCAAAATATATTTAAAAAATTTGATTACATACGCAGTGCTACTAATGCTAAGTATTATTTTCATGGGTTACCATGCTAAACATAATTGACTTATTATCAACGTACAAACAAAGACAACAGATATATATCTACTTTGACAACAGATTTAATCTCTAACGCGTCCGAATTGGCAATCTTGACTTTGTGATTCCGAACATGAAAGGTTTTTAACATTAGAATTGTCTTTTCGTTCGCTCCATTGTAGGCTCCGGTTTCACGAAAAGCGCGATCCTCTTATATCTCGGAGAGTTGTAAAGATATGATATTCAAAAGACACTGTAAGGTGCAATAAGAATGATTCGAGAAAGTAACAAACGAAAAAAGTAATGGCCAAAATAGTAAAAAAAAAATAATCCGAATTTTAGATTTTGGCGCTCGATATTTTCGAAACGAAGAATGATATCAAAAATTTAAGAAAAACTCCTCTGGACAATTTAGTCAGCTACAATTTGAGCGTAAAACAAAATTGTTAAAAAAAAAATTAAGTTGTAAGCCCACTACAGATTGAAACTATTAGCCCTGTTTCCCCGTCTATATAGATAATAAAAGTCTTTACAATATAATTAACAACTTGCTGAATCCGAAATCGGTTTGAGATAAGGTAAGATGAAGAAGATGCTACGCAATCATCAGACAAAGCAGACGATAAGAGCCTACATCTGTCAATCAGTCAGATGTCACTGCAATGCAAACGCGTGAGAGAAACCTGATTGCGCGGATCCGACTACTAAGTAACGTGTAATTAAGCCGACCATAATTGCGACCACTTTACCACTCCGCTCGAAAAGCTTAGAAACGTCTACTTTATCAGAGCATTTTAGGTACTATCGCATGTCTTTATTGGTTTGATCTGTCCTGATCCTCTATTTTACGAGAGTGCCGCCACATTTTATTACATATTACAAAGTGATCGAGCGCTGATCTCATAAGAAAGCCGGAATTTAAGTAGCTAATCTAATTTTTTTTACTACATAAAAATCTAAACATTATTTATTTTATCTTATCAAATACACGTTATTACATCGTACGAAGGCTATTATATCATGTGTGTAACCTAAGGGGGAATATTTAAATTATTATGTAGATACATAATAATTTAAATATTCCCCCTTAGGTTTCCCCTTACATAAGAAAAAAAAATACTTCAATTAGATTACACTAATTTTGTATTTCGCACTATGTACCTACCCTTAAAAAATCATTAGCAATTTCCTATAGTTGCAAAGCATAATTTCGATTTATACTAGCATTTGTCCTCACTTAATAATATTATGAAGAGGAAAGATTTGTATTTTTGTAGATAATAAATAAACTCAAAAACTACTGTGCCGATTTCGAAAATTCTTCACCATTGGAAAGCTACATTATCCGGAAGTAACATAGGCTATATTTAATCCCCATATTCCTACAGGAACTATGCGGGTGAAACCGCGGGGCGTTGCTAGTATAGAATAAAATAAAATATAAGTTATTAGGAAAAGCAACGAATCATGAACCGAAGTACCAAGGCACGGGACTCGGATATCCACGAAGAGTTGAATCTCCTGTTACGTTTACTTACTTCACTGCAACAATGCTTTAATGATAATGTAAAAATAAAAATATAACTACCCGCCGTCAATAAAGCAGTTAATTAAAAGCACGATAACGACGGCAAGAGTCGGTCATTAACCGATAAGGTTAGCCGAGTTATCTCGGTTCAACCTCCGCGCTTGTCATTGAAGTATTCTTGGAAGCGTTAGAGGATACTGATATTCGGTTTGACTAAACTGACTGATGCCATGACGCAACTGTCAGTGTTTCAAATGATTTAGGTTTAAACATTTTCGAAGATATTATTTTGGAAATGTTCATGAAAGTACTACAATGTGTATATTGGAAAAAATATCAAATACCATGTCAGTAAATTATATTTTGTTTTCATGAAAAAGCCTACTATATACCTAGTACATAAATATACACTAATTCTAAACTAGACTTGACAACATACAACCGAGTCCGTCACACCAACAATTTTCCCCAGCGGGTTTCCTTTGATCTCGTAACCAATGTCTCTGACAACTAAACCTAGCGAATTGTCATTATTTGTACATTAGATATTTGATGTCATTTTATACCAAAATTAACTTAACGTTCCTTTATTAAGGAAACAGTCAAGCTTCAAGCAGTCAGTTTACTTGATAAACTGATACGATATTGCACATGAAATCAACGGAATAATTACATAACAACCAATTTATTGGTAGATTAAATATAGGTACAATAAAATTACAGAAGTGTTAACTGGCGTACATAACATAACAAACAACGTCATTAAAGATACAAAAAAAATACGAAGATACATACATACATACAGATAGCGCGCGAGTTGAATGCAGAGCTCAGGTATGTCTCGTTTAAGGCCCCGACTGCATTCAACTCGCGCGCTATCTGTACATACATACATAACATCACGCCCATAATCCTCGAAGGAGTAGGCAGAAGATAACGAAGATACATTTTTATTCATAAAGATACATAGATAAAAGATGACCCTGACCTTATAACCGGAGTGCCAAAAGCACGCTGCATTAGGATCTGCGTTGGACCTAAGCCAATGAGCCCAAAATAGTGAGTGCTGTTTGTATTGTAGACATTAGTAAAGAAAAACAATGGCTCTAATGACATACACAAATAGAGGTCTTTAAAAAACCAGATGATGTGTATTGAAGAAAATTCCACAATGTGATGATATCAGTGCTTTTGTTGACCGAGGGCAAGAGGGAACTGACACCGTCCCCTTGAAATCAGCAGGACTAGCAGTAGATAGGACTCCCAAGACTCGGAAGGATCAAATTACTGCTCCGTCCAAGATGGTAGTGGACGGAGTATAGAGTATAGGAATAGGTTGGCTATTCCTTGAAATGTTCCGTCTACATACATCGTCTTTGTGTAAGAAGCCCACAAGATCGCGAAACGCTAAATGTATATCAGTAGCAGCCTTGAGATTTTGTCTGGGAAGAAGCAGGTACATGAGAAGAAGAAGAATAAGTCCCACTTTTTATCTATTTTTCTAATAATGTTAAGTTAGTTCCTAATCAACCCCTAAGAAGGAAAATACAGTATGTCTATTTACATCAATGCCTTTTTAATAAACCTTTGGGCGCTTGCGCATACAACCCAGATGATAAACTCCAGTGTGGGAACAAGACATACGAGACGTCAAAAACCCACGTAGCCGCCATTTAAATCACCTCAAATTAAGATACTTTAACTTCAAAATACACACATAAATCTAGAATTAACTGGTTACACCAATATAAATAGCTCTAGGAATAAATATGCGAACAATTCTCAATGGTATTTTGTTGAATTGTAGATTAGTTAGGTTGATATTAATTATTAATTCCATATACAATGTAATGTAAAGGCCAGCCGAGTCAATAACTTAACATTATGGTAATGGGAAAATACCTTCTTTAATTTATAGTTGGAGTAATCGAGCACAAGGCTTGGAATTAAACAAGATTTACGCGAATAACATACGTATAAAAACTGTATGTTCTAGCGACGGGTAACTCAAAAATCTTTAACACGTTAAAGCAATCACAGCTTACTAGCCCCATGTTGGTCTGGGACTTTAAAATAATGTGCCAACTGTGTTCCTGGCCTAGCATGTCGTAAAAGGCGACTAATAGAATATAGGGTTTTGGCTATGTGATTGTGTAGGCGATGAGCTAGCCACTTGTCACTACTTTTTCACAATTTTGCATCTAACCCAGCCCAGTTTTGTTTCTGGCTGAATGTCAAGAAGGCTTGCTGCCCCTATGGCTCTGCCTGCCCTGTAAGGATTACGGGCGTGATGTTATAAGCCTACTAGCTAGCTCCTTTAGTTACTTAAAATTGCATCAGTAAATTACAGTTAGCAAAGGAAACCACTTTCTCGGAGCCCTGCGCAGTGCGCACGCGCCAATACATTCTGAAGGAGTCAGTTGACACTTTGCAGTTGAATCAAGTCGCGACACTCAATGCAGTATTACACATGTCTGGTACGTTCTTCTATGGGCATGCTATTACTAGCACCGAGTATCGCAGCCCTTCTTGGGCAGAGAATGTTGCCTTCGACCAAAAATTACGTCTTGTAAAATCTTAAAAAAATTGATCTAGCAAAACAGCTCCTACTGAACACTCGACAAAATTATAGGTATTCAAGTAAGAGATCATAAAACATAACCCGATTTTTTCTCATAGATAACTAATAATATAAATCTACCACCGGTTCGGAATGTTGCTTCTACCGAGAAGAAACCGGCAAGAAACTTGGTAGTTAATCTTTTTAACAACATATTTTACAAGGGTGTATAGATCATACATTCGCAATTTAATTATTTAAAAATACTTAATTATCATATAACTATAACACTATAAACGATACAGTTCGTATATTAAACAGTAACCAGTACAAAACATGGCCACTAAGCTGCTTTTTAACGGATCCTATTCTATCCCTAGATGTTACTTTTAGTTACACACAAATCTAAAACAATTGTTTAATCGCTTTGCGTCCAAAGTAATTATGGCCTGGTGGACCAATTGAGATTTTTGATAAGTCCTTACGAAACCATTGACCATGCCGCTGCAAAGTTTCCTTAGATACTTATACAATTTATGTTAACAATCCAAATGGCTCTATATAATATTATGACAAGCTTTTAGGTGAATGTTAAATTATTTAGTCTGGTATGTCATAACAAGTTTATCAAACAACTCAGTGTTAAAGATATCGTAGCGCCCCCTTAATTTTATTAATCAAGTGTATAAACATTGTATAAAATTTTTACACTAGGAACGTGCCGAGCGTTTTTACAACACTACAGACTCCTAAATAATTTGATAAACACCAAGAATATGTCGAATCATTCCTATGCTGGCAACTTCAAATATAAGTTATAAAAATAAAACATATAATACACAGGGCAACGACAATTGTAAAGCTATTGGAATATAATTTGAACACAAAGCAGTAAATAATTTACCACGCAACAATTCAATGGTAGAAGCCCGGAGGAGCAAAGGTCAAACGTCTGGAGGACATTGTGAGGGAGGATATTGAGGGACTTACGACGGGACAAAGGCAACACCTACGTACTACGGCTCTTTCACTAATTGTTATTGATCTTTCAAAGAACGATTTTGTTGTTCATTTTTGTGATGGTTATTATGGAAAGGCAAAAATGTGTTTGTTAAATATTGTGTTTAGATCTTCACAGAAACATTTTTTTAAATAACCTGGGTTATTACTATATTATATCACCGCCTTTTATCCAAAACACATTATTAGGAAAGTTCTGACATTGAATTAGGTAATATACTAATTATGTTTATAAAAAAACGTGGAAAAGACAAGTTAAATAAAATTTAAGTCTTATTTATTAAAAGACATGCATTTGCTATCAGTACTTCAGATAGCGGGGTATTTAGATCAAATGCAGAGCAAACACTGAGTGACAACGCGACTGCAAGTGAATTATTGCAGTAGCCTTGCGACATACCTACATACATCGCCCTAATTTGTGGCAATCTCTATCAAATAGATAACGCCTATAAATTATGTACATAATTCATATCAAACTGCTACAGAAATAAGAATGATTACAAAATAGACGCGCAAACAGTTTATTGACTATTTTTGTAAATACACGTGTTATTGTTTAAGAGACCCTGAACTAATCTCCCAAATTAACTTCACATTTGTTTGGTTCCTTCGAGAACCGATCCCTGCCACTGATATGTTAATTTTATTACACCAGCTTAAAAATATTCCAACCGGTTTTCTTTAAAAAGGAACGCAAGTGACAAAAGTTACAAAAGTTACTGGCCACTCAGACCGAACGAAACACCAACAAAAACTTATTACACCAAATCAAAACATTCTAAGTTGAAAAAAAAAAGCTGAACGCTAGAGACGAAACGTTTGCTATCATTCATTTCGTAACACTGCGCCGAGAACTGGTTTATATCGATGAAAAGTAAAAAAGTTAGTCACTTACGATGTTTTCGGCGAGATCGGTTCCTTGGGACACCTGATGCACGGTGCGGTTAATTTCCGCGGTAACGATGTATCGCTGCGCGGAACGTGTCAGCCGGTAATAGGTTCGGTTTTTTGCGTGTGTTGGGGGCCGGTAGCGGTTGGGCCTCAGTGTTTGGGGGGCATCACGACGCGGTGGCACGGTACGCGTAGAGGCGCGGTCGTCCCGCGTGCTAGCCGGCCGCGAGTGCCGGGCGGCGCTCGGCGTCGCAGCCGTGTAAACAAATCCACTGGTGGGGGCCACGCCGAAAAGCCTGCCGAATAGACGCCGCCGCCGCTCACTTACGTCACTCCACTGTCCCTCTGCCACGCGACTTCTACTGATCTTCTTCCAGTAGAACATCTTTTGCTCTACTATTAAGTTAAGATAGAGCTGTCCCAGCTTTTACTTTCAAAAGAGAAAGATCTTGGTACAGAATATTGGCAATGTACAGTACACGGATTAGTAAAAAAAGAAGGACTCCGCGCCACTAACTAGACATTTAAGCTCCTTAGGTGCTCCAACTTAACACGCAACTTACGTCACACATGGACATAATAAGCGCTCCAAATAGCAGATATCCGATATCTAGTAGTAGTAGTTCATAAGTATATTACTCACACATGCAGAAACCTAAGTAACCTTAGTCCTTCTGTTTTTTACTAGTTTTTTTTAATAGGGCAACATCTAAAACCACAGACTACTGAACGGTAAAAACGTTATGCACACAAATACAAATTAATATTTGTATGCCTAATAAAGTTTCAAGTAATTATTATAAAAGACCTACCACTGCGCAATCAAAAGACAAAATTCGGTAAAGAAACAAAGTCCAATTCGAGGAAAAATTCCAAATCGACTCCTTCTGAAGAAGGAGTGGTGTTTACCCAATTATGAACGGACCTCAAGTACCCAATTTAGCCTGTGCCTTCTGGTAATTTACCACTTTATGATATTTCGGACATACAAAAATACACAGAGAGATGCAACATTGAAAAAGCGAAAAACAAGATGTTTGAAATTGAAGGCGACAATATAATTTACGATGTCAAGCCAGAAAGATTTGAATACATTTATTTGAAGTGACATACACGTGGCAATCATTTGTTATAATAAGATAAGTGTTTGCACAACGGTAGCATTTTAAATAAAGACATATTATAGGTCGATGAAGACGAATGGTGAGGAGAGGCAATTGTCTGACTAATTCAAATGGAAACAAATAATATCACACGTTTGTCACCGCTAGACGAACATGTGCGTACACATACTGCACACTAAGAACTCATCTAGAAATACTAATGCACTTAAAAAGATATGTATGTTCTTTTTTACTCGTCAGTGTTTCCGGTAATGAAACAATTTCAATTAAATAACAACTGATTACTGCTATTCTTGCCTAGCATGTCGTAAAAGGCTACTAATGGTACATGGGGTTTTGGGTATGTGATTGTGTAGGCGACGAGCTAGCCACTTGTCACTACTTTTTTACAATTTGCCATCCAACCCAACCCATTGTCCCATGTTGGTCTGGAACTTAAAAATAATGTGCCAACTGTGTTTCTTGCCTAGCATGTCGTAAAGGGCGACTAATGGTATATGGGCTTTTCGGTATGTGATTGTGTAGGCGACGCCATAGCCACTTGTCACAATTTTCCATCTATCCCGGCCCAGTTTTGTTTTCGGCTAAATGTGGTTAAAGGGGCCTGCTGCCCCTTTGACTCTGCCTCTGCCCTTCGGGGATTATGAGCGTAATGTTATGTTTGTTTTTATTTTTTTGATTACTATAATTATCGATGTAGGTATTTATGCCTCATATAGACTACCTGAATAGAAAATATTACCAAGACCCATGCCTAGAAGTTATCTACACTATCGAAAATATAGACAAATGACCAGGACACCCACAATCGAGAGAATTTAAAATTAATTGTCGTATTAGATCACAAACAGCTCAAGCTTTATTATCTGAAATATTTTTCCCTGAATACATGACAGACTCACTTGTATAAATGTTCTATTTCAATTGCCTAGGACAGGAGCAGATTCTTAGAAAATAAACGTTTTAGAACTCGCGTTTCTATAATGGGCAAATTAGCTCATGAAACAATTAACAGAATAACTTAGCAAATTAAACCACGAATAAGGACAACTATAAGCTATAAGGATAGATCTAATGAGTACACGACCTCGACCTACAATACACGATGAAAGTTGACAGGCAGTTGATACAAACGAAACGTACCTATTTCAAACATTATATGCTTTTATATTATAGAACTTATTTATTATTTATTCTCGCTCGCTCTTACAATCGCCAACGCTTCCGCTTGTAACCTGCCCGATGGCACCGCCCCAAACCCGCTCTCATCATAGCCGAGCTTACAAATGGTGTTAATATTACCAATAGATGGAGCTAGAAGTACTTTAGCTCGCGGTATGATTATGCGACTATACAGTTGCATGATTAGACCTCGTATTATCGGCCAACACTGTAAGAATACTACTTGATTCTCTTGTACTTAACTAACTTAACCTACCCTTTAGATCTTATCTAAGAGCCAGCGGCGTAGCGTGGGTCTCTGTCGCCCGTGGTGCGGTTCGACGTTTTAGCCTTCATGAGCTGCGAAAGGGTTATTTCGCCGGCTCACAGACCTTGCCACCCATAATAATTGATATTTATTTACTAAATAATTCTTAAAACTGACTGAAAGCTAGACTAAGAACTAGTATTCTTTGGTTTAAGTAACCAAAAATATTCCCCTACGCCCGAATTATTCCTCAAATATTTTCCCGCCGGACGCCCAACCTCGACACAACCTTGCATTAATATTTCATAAAAAAAAAAGTCCTAAAAAACAATGAATATCCTATATCACATCACACGATACCAACAAGTATACCGTCTCGCATACAATGAATTTTAAAACCATACCAATGAAAGTCAAGTTAAGTTCATGCAATATTTCTGTAAGTATCAGGTATTATGACGCACACGGTGAACAATGTTAATATTAATGTAGAATATCAAGCAGAGTGTATGCGCTGTTACATAAACCTCTTTATGGCCTCCCAATAATTTCACGTCATATACGCATATGGGTACTGAATATGTTTTCAGTGCGATTGTACAGTCGAGTAAAAAATTATATACTATTATTTATATACTTATTGTTTGCACTATAGAATGTTGTGGCTGATGTAGGCAAACCAATCGTTTAATAAGTTACTGCAATTTACCCACCATGATGTTATATACATATAAACTGAAATTTAAATATTATGATATTTAGGGGTAAAGGCCCCTAATGAGCCATTATTCCAAAATATTAATCTATAATCCCCGAAGGGGTAGGCAGTCAAAGGGGCTGCAGGCCCCTTTAACTACATTCAGCCAAAAACAAAACTGGGCTGGGTTAGATGGAAAATTGTGAAAAAGTAGTTACAAGTGGCTAGCTCGTCGACTTCACAATCACATACCCACAACCATTAGTCGCCTTTTACGACATACTAGGCAAGAAATACAGTGGGCACATTCTTTTTAAGTCCCAGACCAACATGGGACTAATTATTTATAATAATTGCAATAAATACTATAAATGTATAAATATAAAGGCTAGACTAGGCAATGATATTGCCTTTTGGAAGAGTAGAGCAAAGTGTAACGCGTATAACGTAATGTAATGATGTTAGTGATGAGATGTTCGACTGGCCCGTTGGTCTAGTGGTCAGAGACCCTGGCCACGAAACCAAGGGTCGCGGGTTCGAACCCCGCTAGGGGCAAATGTTTCGTGTGGTGACCATGGACATTTGTACTCGAGTCATGGATGTTTATAAAACGTATTTAAGTATGTCTATCCGTTCGCCTAGTATCCATAGTACAAGCATAAGCTTAGTTTGGAACTAGGGAATTGGTGTGTCAGTCTGAGAATTTAATGTATTATTTGTTGGATCGACACATCGCGTAGCACAGATCTGCGCTGCGCAAATGCGCCGACTCGGTCCATTGCGCCTCCAGACTTGTCGAGTATTGTCAACTCACATCTCCAAATATGTTGGAGCTGGAAGTAGCGAGAGAATTAGAATTGTATCGCCCTTGGCACCCTTGGCACTGACTCTCTCCAATTTTCTTCGTCACAGCGTATATTTTCACAATTTTCCATCTAACCCAGCCCAGTTTTATTGTTGGCTGAATATGGATAAAGGGGCTTGCTGCCCTTTTGACTTTGCCTACCCCTTCAGGGATTACGGGCGTGATTTTATGTATGTATGTACCGCACAATTTCGAGTATACTCAAATAGCTTAAGTAACTGGCGCAAAGAGTATCACTGAATCACCCATATTTAAAATAACTATGGCCTTTACTCAAGTATGTAGGTAAATCAGCAAGAAAAAGTGTATTATAACAATAATCAAAAATGTGTGTATTTGTTTTGAAAATAAATGTCTCATTAATTGAGTTATTGTATTTTAAATTAAAGCATTGTAATAAAAAATAAACCTTAATTTTCTGTAAGAAAAAAGTCCAAAAGAATACAACAATGAGAGAACATCATGGATGACGAAGAGCCATGCGGGTGACGGCCATAAGTACTCTGATGTTGATCAATAAATTATGTCACAATGGGCCGGGGTCCTGAAGACCTCGCACCCCTATGATGCTATCAATGTCATGGAGATGCTCTGATAACTGCTAACACAGCGGTTCCTAAACTAATTTGTGGCAGAGACCCCATATTGTATTTTATTTTTTGTTCTGACTGGCTCGATGGCTCATTCCGTAGTGACCCTGCCCTATGCGCCAGAGTGGTGGGTTCGATCCCCACCCAAGACAAACATGCGTATGATGAATACTAGTGTTTGTTCTTTGTGTGGGTGTTAATATTGAGTATTTAAGTATATATTTGTAATACCACTGTAAATTCTGATATCCGTAACACAAGTGCTTAAGCTACTTACCTCAGAGTCAGATCAATGTATGTGATGTAGTGTGATATTTATTTATTTATTTATTATTATCATAGCCAGATCTTTGTTACATGAGAGTGTGGAGTCAGATGCCATACATTTAGCCATACAGCTTATTGGCCTAAGGAGCTTAGGACAAACTAGTTTTGTCTAAGATAAACCAGTTCTTTCTATATCGTAGGATAAACCCAGCTGTTTAATCAGGTATAAACTGTTTTCTCCTATCAAGCGTAGATATCACAAGTTTTCTTTACACAATTTACCCCACCACGTTCATTTCAAGCAGTGTTCCGTTAAGTATCCTAAGGAAATGGAAAGTAAAAGTTTAAGATAATCTAAGCTAAATAAAAAAAAAAAATTTCGTTTGTATGATTTTTTTTGTTTTTAATTACTTACAATATAATGCATAGATAATAAATTATATTATAGGTACAAGGTAGGAACAATATAGGTACAAATTTACTATTTTCGTACATTAATCTCTCTCCTACGTTACGTGGGATAACGAAACTTCACATGAATAAATTGCGGTCTCAAACTAACGTATGTCAACCCTTGATAAATCATATGATTTAAGTGATATACATATTGTACTGTTTACCTTCATTCGACAATTTCTTAATTTAATATATTTTTTTTAACTTTACATTCTACTCCGAATTACAAGTACCCATGTATCCTTAAACGAAACGCCATGAAATGTCTTATTAATAGATTACGCAAATATTTTTTGTAAACCCTGTTAGATACACGAGTTTTCGCCTAGCCCAGCGCGACTAACGGTACAAAATGATAATGACTTGGATGTTTTATTTATTGGATGACCTGAAAAGCGTCGAAAACTTGCGCATATTTATTCACTCTACCACCGACAGCAAGAGTAGCCGATTTTATTTTCATATATCTTTTTAAATGCAGCATAAACTTGAGATCTAGGTATTGGAATAGAAGGGTGAATATGGCGCCAGTTCGTATCAGAATCGGGACGCGGGTGAATTCATTGGAATACCGATGAAGCGTTGGACGTAAGAACAAAAATAGACTAGTCATCTTCCTAGCGTTATGTCCCGTGTTCAGACGGGGTCGGCTTACACCATAATCCAGGATTTAGCAAGTCTAGTAATTACATTGAAGGGACTGCCGATCTTAACTGCGTAACCCTAAGATAGGGGAACCAGACAATTTTTAAATCATGGTTACAAATCCAAAGTTGTTTGAATTTGCAGGTTTCATCACGATGTTTTCACCGTCGAGCTAATGGTATAAATACGTACATAGATTTGAAAAATCCAGAGGTACGTGCCCGGGTTTGAACCCGCATTGAACCCGCACTCCTCGGTTAAGAGGCGCGTGTCCTTACCATTGAGCTTTCACCGCTCCACAACAAAAATAGACTAGTAGTAGTAACTAACTAAACTACCTAGGCTTGCCACAAATCACATAAATCTCTTAAAATCAGTCGTATACATATTCTAGGACATATACAGGTCATATTTAGTACATTCGCCGTCGACCTCACCTTATATGTAGGTATATCGGGTACAAATGAAAGAAAGGACCTGAGGAAGTCTTATACAAATATTATTGATTGACCCAGAAAAGCCTACAGATTCGAATCGAGGTCAAATATATGTTACAGTATAACACGTTTTGTATTTTTCGTGCGAATAACCTGTTGCTACCCATTAGTCTCATGTATATTTTCACATATGCAGTTTTGAGTTAACACTTTTATTATTAAATATTGTGTTATGTACCATATCTTGGATATATTTTTTTAATTAGTCGGCTTTTACTTCCTTTGTATCGAATCTAAGAAACATCTATTATAACTACTTACTTAGCCACTTAATGTTTCCAGATTTGTAGTAAACATGTGTAACTTTGGACACTATTATTTTCCTTTAAAATCGTCGAAGCGCGACACACAGAGAACAAATTCATTAGTGCCTATTTCTCGGAACTCCAATGCCCCATTTTCATTGTAGTAAACAGACCCAAACATCGTGATTGAGACAGATTGACATTATACAAATTGTAAATGACAAATTGATCGCCCTGTCCTTTCTGAAAAAGTCTCTTTGACTATCCAATCACGCATATTGATGTTGATTGGTAGAAGTGTTTTAGGCACTACGTTATTATGGCAATGACAAAGTCAGCGCGAACTTATCAACGAGCCTTCTAGAATGCTAGTCGGAATAATATATTTTGTTACCTACAAAAACATCCTCATGTTGATATAAGTAAACATGATATTATTAAAATATATCTGTTGATTTCTCAATTAAGTAGGTCAAAGAGAAGCAGATAAACTTAGAACATGTTAGTCAACAAAAAAATTTACCTGCATATTGTATGTTGCTAATATATATTTAAAATTCTGTTTGGAACAAATAAGGATCTTATACTTAACATATTCTACGATCCAACTTTGTCCCATGTTGGTTGGTAGAAAAGAATGTGCCAACTGTGTTCCTTGGCTAGTATGTGGTAAAAGGCGACATATGGTATATCGGGTTTTGGGTAAATGATTGTGTAGGCGACGAGCTAGCCACTTTTTCACAATTTTCTTTCTAACCCAGCCCAGTTTTATTTTCGGCTGAATGTAGTTAAACGGGCATGCTGTCCCATTGATTCTGTCTACTTCTTCGGGGATTACAGGCGTATTGTAATGATATGTTACGATCCAACTTACATGTTAAATTAAATTAGGAAAACAAGTTTAAATTTGTCGCTCACAACATGTATTATTCTCTATAGAATAATTGATAGATTTTAGAAGCTCTCCAATTGATTTCACTAGAAATTAAAATCACTTTAAACACCATAATTGAATAAGCCCCTCAGTCCTAACCAGATGTTAATAAAAATGCGAATGTCGCATACTTTACGCTTTCTGACTGTAAGAAAGTGAAAAACTGGCCGAGGCGAATGAGGTAATATTAGTGCGATAAACTAGCTCCGCTCACCCGGCCGCGCTCACTTTCGTTCGGCAACCGGTATTAGACAGTTGAGGTCTGCGCCGACAATCTGGTATCTCATGGGAGAATTCGATCGTTCGTGGGCGATACGATCGATTGTCGCGTGAAGGGTACAATCATCTTCTTAGCGTTATGTCCCGTGTTTAGACGGGGTCCGTTTAGACCATGATCCAGGATTTAGCGAGTCTGGTAATTACATTGAAGCGACTGTCGATCTGACCTTCGTAACCCTAAGATAGGGGAACCAAACAATTTTTGGATCATGGTTACAAATCCAAAGTTGTTTAAATTTGCAGGTTTCATCACGATGTTTTCCCTCACCGTCGAGCTAGTGATATAAATATGTACATAGATTTGAAAAATCCAGAGGTATGTGCCCGGGTTTGTACCCGCACTCCTCGGTTAAGAGGCGCGTGTCCTTACCATTGACCTACCACCACTCTAGTGAAAGGTACAAACAGAAGCCAAATGCAATACTGAGATCAGTAGCAAAGTGGCTTATGGTCCTTCGGTTACAAATCAAGCAACTTTCGCCACAACGTGGGTCGGATGGATGACGATATTAAAATATTACCGACTCGTCCATATTCTATTCGTCACCGTAGTCTTTTACCACGGTGACGAACAGAATACGGTGCTTTCTCAAGATGCATAGCGCTTGCGCGTGGTGTGATGGTCAGATGAATGCTAAAGTATTTCATTTTTTATTTAATAAAAGTAAAAACACTCCAGCATTTACAATTAATTTTATGTGAATGCTCCAACCGAAGGGCGCCATAATGCTGTTACCGTAATCAGAGGACAGGGATGGCGTTGGAGAAATGCCTAAACCACATCGTCATGATCTTATGAGCTGCTTGGGCTGCCCTCAATACCAAGTGCGATATTGTGCGTAATGATCTAAGCGAACAGAAGACGCAGTGACTTTGTTTTATACTATGTAAAGATATAAATATATAATCAGAGAGCAAATACACATCCATTTGATGTAACTTTTTTGTTTTTTTACGTAAGTATATGATTTTAGTTATCAATGCATGGTAGTACATAATGATATATGGGTGAATCAACTATTTTTTGTTTTTCTCTGTCCCTGGACTTCATGTTTTTTTAACGTTTAAATTATACTAGTTTCTATGCTAATATTATTATCAAAAGTAATTCAAATAAACAAGTTTTTAGGGAGATATAATTACAAACGAAATAGTACCATTTTTTTTGATTTTCTGTGGGTAAGCCAGCAGACAATTTCTAGTTCCCATATAAAAATCTACTGTCCCCGTAGCTACTAGTTCTTACATTTTTGAACGTGTTGTAAAAAAAATGTATGGTCACTATTAAATAGTATACTGTATCAGTAGAAGTAAAGTCTATAGTCCTAAATTTGTCATAGAACATTAACGAAATTTCTTTAATTATTTTTTTATTTTGATCTTCCTACATGTCCCCAACAAGCGACTGAAATCGTTGTCTCCTTACTTACCCAGTTTAAAATTAAAGTTATGTAGTAGAACATCACCTCATCTATTTGAACCAATCACAAGACGTTTTAAATATCACGTGATCGAGTGCGCGAAACCCGCGACTGTCCGTTCGCTCGGCCATTTCGTCCAAGGCAGGAAGCGAGGGTGGGTGGCTTTATTGTCGGTCTACTGGGTGACTTGGAATTCTTGTAAGTATTTTGAACTTTTTACAGATTTTAAATTTTATTACTATAGAAATATAGTCTAATATGGGATGTTAGCATAAAATAATGTGATTTTTTAGATAATTAATCAAATACCACAACTTTTTCGTTGTATGTCTCCTGAGTTACCGGTCCCCTTGCTTACTTTTCGGGTGACCCAAGAGACAATTGCGGTGACTCAAGAGATCGTACGTTGTAGTGTTTAATGATTATGTTGAAATGAGATATTTATCCAATCATATTGTGTCTTCTGATCTCAACTATACGTAAACGAATCGCTCGGAAGTGTTTATAGTAAAAGTGTAGTATATATAAATGATCTGCCAGTTAGTAAATGAGTTCGAGTAAATAAGCCTTCTCGGACTTGTAAGATGACAAACAGATAATAATAAAATTTGTTAAACTATTAATTGAGAATTAAATTAATCCTGTATAATTTTTATATTTTAGAATATTTCATTTTAAATTCCATTTTTATTCTTCCGTTTAACCTATTACAGAATAATATGTCGCCACTAACATCAGCTGAAAAGCAAAGACGTTATAAGGAAAAGATTAAAAATAATGCGGAGAAATACGAAGAGTATAAGAGAAAAAAAAGGGAAAATTATCACGCGAAAAAAATATTAGTTAAAGACTTAACACCGCAAGAAAAATATAATGCTAGAGTTATATGGAAATTAAGAAAGAGAAATCTAAGGCAGAAAAGAAAAAATCTACAGCGCGTCCTAGATGTTACGCCTCCAAGTTCCCCAACATTACAAGAACCAGATTTAAATCACCCACCAAATGTGTCACCTATTCCTCAACTTCAAAATAATAATCCAATAATAGTCCAGAAAAAGGAGTGGAAGAAAAAAAAATAAAAGTAATAGGACAAAACTGTTTAAAGAAAATTTAAAGCTAAAAGAGCAGATTGAAAAGCTATCGAAGAAGTGTAACAGATATAAGAAGCGTTGTGAGAGAGCTGAAAAAATAAATATACCAAAAAAGGAAGACAAGAAATTGGAACTTGAAATAAAATATACAAAATTAAGCAATGCAATAAAGGACAGGTATCAAAATGTTAAAAAGAATCGAGACAAGACATTATTGAAAAACATTTTTGATAACATTGATGGACGTGTTAAGGAGGAAATAATTAAAGATTCATTGGGTTTACAAGGCAAGTTAAGAAATACAAAACAAATAAGAGAGAATCAAACGAAATTAAGGAAAATGTTACAAGATTTTTTTGTCCGAGACGACATATCAAGAGCTACAGCAGGCAAGAAAGAAACAATAACAAAGAATAACAAAAAAGTTCAGAAAAGATTTCTTTTAGACAGTATGAAAAACTTGTATAAAATATTCAAGCAAGAAAGACTGGAGACAAAATGTTCATATTATTACTTCACCAAAAACAAGCCTTTTTTTGTTACCAAGCCTTCGGTAGATGGACGCGAAATGTGTCTGTGCAAGTTACATATTAATCCGGCCATAAAAGCACAGATACTAAAGAGAAAAGGTGTAATTCAAACCGACGATTTGAGCCTACTTGTTACATCCACAGTTTGCGACATAAATAACGAAGATTGCATGTTTGGAATATGCGAGAAATGTGGTGATGAAGTAAAACATGATGTCACCAGGGATAATGAACAAATAAAATGGCAAGAATGGGGGAGAAAACAAGAAATCTATGAAAAGGAAGGAAAGAAAATTAAAAGTTTTAAAAATATTAAGGAAGAAAAACAAGGTTCAGTGAAGGAATTAGTGATTTCATTTAACAAAGAATTCAAACTTTTTAAAAAACATGTGTTCAACATGAAAATGCAGTTCAAAAATTTTAGACTAGCCGTAAGCAATTTAGGACAGCACGAAGCGGTAATTGTTGCGGATTTCAGTGAAAATTATAACTGCAAATACCATCAAGAAATTCAGGCGCACCATTTTGGTGGGTCAAGACAGCAGGTCTCTTTGCATACAGTTGTGGTTTATGTGCGTGGAGAAGATAAACGCAATGTCGAATCTTATTGCACTTTGTCATCTTCAACAACCCATCAGCCTGCTGCCATATGGGCTCATCTGCACCCAGTATTGACTGAAATACGCAACAATTACCCACAAATCAATATCATTCATTTTTTTTCGGACGGACCCTTCAGTCAGTACAGACAGAAACAAAATTTTTATTTTTGTTCTACTAAGCCATTCGATTACGGGTTTACAGGAGTAACATGGTCATTTTTCGAAGCTGGACATGGGAAAGGACCCGCAGACGGTGTCGGTGGCTTTCTCAAGAGAACGGCTGATAGCATGGTCGCAACTGGACGAGACATTGTATCTGCAGAACAATTTTATGAAGCACTGAAAAATCTGAGTAAGATTAAACTTTTCCTAATTTCTTCCGATCAAATTGAAAGCATAAAAACACAATTGCCAGCCAACATTACACCTTTAGTAGGAACTTTGCATGTACATCAAGTGTTTACAACTGTCCGTGGTGAGTTAATGCATAGAAAATTAAGCTGCTTTTGTGGCAGAGGATTTTGTGCATGCCGTCAACCTAAAACGTACCGTCCAGTCGCGAACCTAAAAGAAAATCCTATGTCCTCAGACGATGATACTCCTTTAAATATCTATAAACAATGTTCAAAAACTCCTCTAAAAGAGATAAACCTAAAAGAGCTAATTAAGCCACGTTGTGAAAATATGTACGATAAAGTATACACGCCTGACATATCTGACGATGAGCCATGTTCATCAGGAATGAACAAAGAAAATTGCGGTCTATCTGTTGGTGACTTTTTGATTGTTAACGTGGCTGCCATTAAAGGTAAAATATTCAAATATGCTTGTGTTGTTAATTTCCTAGATGAGGATGGTGAAATATTTGTAACATTCCTGAGAAATGTGAAATTTGCCAAACTTTTCCGTCTTGTTAAAACTGACACATCCTTTATAGATTATAGAGATATTTTAGAAAAGCTTCCTGAGAAGCCATTTGCCAATATCAAACGTGACCAAACATATTACGAATTTAGTAAACCTTTAAATATATTTGAGCAGTGATCTCATAATACAGTAACTCCACTACCACCTTACGAATATAATCACCAAAATTTTCAACATAAACAATTTTAAAATGTGACTTTTTACTTTAATAAATAATCTATTTAAGCCATGTTACTCTTTAAAAACGTCAATGGGTTTATTATATTCGTAGTAGGTAGTAAGTATTATTAGTTTGTAGTATTTGTTAAAAACGATCTCGTTATATTATATGTCATCATTTTAATAAGTTCTTAATATATAGTACGATTTAATCGTCAATATTACGTTACACTTATTACCATTGTTTTAAGCTGATTTAAAGTTTTGACAATCGCTTTACATGTTTTGTGAAATGTACGTTCCTTTTGTTCTTAAAGACTGTCAAATGAGAATAAGACTTATACTTAATAGTTAGCTGGACACTAAAATTGTTTGTTTGATAGCTAGTCAGTAGTGTGTCACAGGAGAGCAGTGTCTCCCGAGTCACTTATTTGTCTCCTGACAAACAAACTTGTCCCCAGATTGGGGCAGTGATTGTCCGACTTTATTTAATAAACAAGTGTTATTGCATGAATCTTTATAGGTGTATTGCTTTTACGTTATGGGAGAAGTTTGCCCAATATTTGTTTTCTGTTTATGATGATTTGTTTTAAAAATATGACAAAAATTGAGAGCTGGATTTTAATTAGTGACTCCAGAGACGTAATGTTCAAGTATTTTGATCGAATCTTTAAAGTTTTTGATTAAGTAAAGTCTGTAAAGGATTATATTTGTATTATTTTCGTTATTATTAAAATTTCATTCCCAATTTTCCGTATTTTTATTGATGAAAATGTTAGTCACTCAGGGGACTCATTAAATGACCTACATCCGTTCTGAGACAAATAAGTGGATAACAACGATCTAAAGATCGTGCCCAATCCTGAAATGTTGAAGGGCGATAGTTGAGGCAAACAAATAATATTAATATAAAAGAAAATTGTGATTTATTTTATATTTGAAATTATCGCATGTTGGGACAAAAAAAAGTTGATTCGCCCATATCATATTAA
Source organism: Glyphodes perspectalis (assembly GCA_951394215.1). Lineage (NCBI taxonomy): Eukaryota > Metazoa > Arthropoda > Insecta > Lepidoptera > Crambidae > Glyphodes > Glyphodes perspectalis. The sequence continues at coordinate 2,899,693 of OX596200.1, forward strand.
GTACCTGTGTATATTATCAATAATTCTACAAAACATAGGTAGTACATTCACATATTTGTGGATGTTGATAGCTATATTGAGAGATAGTATAAACATTACAACCATGTGTGATCACAGAACAGATATAAATCTTGTTTAATAGAAACCTTAATCAAATGGGTTATCAGGTCAAGATAATAAGGTAATTCAAAACACTAATAAAATGTGTATCATATACAAGAATAAAATTTGAATTCTCTTCTTTTTCCTAAATACATGATTAGCCACCATCAGTCAGTACACATAGATTTTATTTTTATATAATCATATGCCCTGCCGGCAGCTTTGCTCACATAGTAAATAGATAAAACATAGCTTATATGATATTTTTAGAAGCAGAGGTCGACCAAAAGCAAAATGGAAAGATGAAATAGTGACCGTCGGAACAAGAAATTGGCCCAACCTGGCAAACAACCAAGATGAGTGGCAATCTCTGGAGGAGGCCTTTACCTGAAAAGGGGTCCAGATGGCAGGTATACCAGACAAAAATACATATATATATCTACTATGATTAATGCTAGTGTACATGCTAATGGAATAATAAAGGCTTTATTTATTTTTTATTTTTATTTAAATGATATTTGGGTGTTTAAGCTATATTATTGTAAAGTTTTATTAAGAGTAACAAACATCCATACAGCCGTCATCCAACTTTTGCGTTCATTATATTAGTAGGATTAGTGAGGATCGGCTATCAATATCTGTTTACCATCATAGTACTTACCATTACTGCCTCGTTGGTCTAGTGGTAGCATGCGCCGCACACACTTGTGCACTATAATATCTCCTGCGCAGTTGGTTAATCCTCGTTGAGATTGGCCACCGTGACCAATATCAGTTAGGAGGACATTATTATTATTACTTACCATTACACTTTCTTTTTTAACTGCCCCATTAACTAAGTATATATAATACAGAATATCTCTAAAAATAATACAATAAGAAAAAAACAACTATTTTCAATACCTTTAGCATGAAATGATCATAATAAACTTTGTATTAAAAGAAAAAAAGAAATAGTGTTTTGGCTCACTGTATAAGACAAAATTAACCTAACCGAAATAATTTATTTACAACTTTGAGTTTAGCATTACACTAAATTCTTTACCTATACAATCAACTTTATAATTATATTAGCGTATATTAATGCTGTAGCAATGACAAATAAAATTAAGCAAATATTTTTATTTCATTTATTATGTTGGTAGGTTGTGACATCCATCCATCCACTCATACATCTTACAAATAACACATACATGTGCAATTAAGAAAACTCTTCAGGTACAGATTAATATTTGCTGTCCTGCACAAATAAATAGTGACGTAGATGCAAGCATCAGGTACAGCTGATGCCAGATGACCAGCAAATTAGCTTAAAATGTGTCATTGCACAATGTAAAATGCAATGTGAAGATTTAAAAAGTAAAAAATGTATGTGCTCTTAAATCAAAACATAAGTGTTTATCTACTCAGGCTAATTTAAGAGGGTCTGCACCAAAGCCATAACAATATTCACACACATTACTTACCTGGATAATAAAAACTTACAAGAATCTTATTAGAATCCAAATGTGTTATAATTTAAATCAAGAAGACAAGATATTTTTTAAATAAATATCTATTTAAAGCTACTAAAGTACCTGTTTATTATACAAAGATCAACCTTTTATAGTTCCATTATAATAGGTTCGCGTGTGCAATTTATATGGCATAAAATAACATTTATTAAGTGTAATAAAATACATCTTACCTTGTTCGCTAGTCTCTTTAGGAGCTACTATCAACTGCCACAATACTTTTACTTTCATACACTCTCTGAAGAGTTATATACACGTTCCGCGCGAAGGTTTAAAGAAGCATTTAATAAATAACGTAGAGGCAATACAAACAATAACCACCGTGGGCCAAAATTTTGTTAGAATATCGATTAAATATGTAATTTGTTCTAAATTACTTGCCACTACTTCACTTAGCACCGAATTATGAATTAACTCATTACCACAACAAAAACTCATGACAAATAAAATTGTGCATAGATTTAACACGAATTAGTCTAAATAAAACTTAATTTAAAATTGTAATATTTCCTCTAAAAATTGACCTAAAAATCGGCATGTAAACACCTGACAATGACATAACAAGGTTTTTAAACTCCTAGTCGTCTTATCAAAACATAGCAAAGGAATCCTAAATTATTAATATAAATTCTAGAATGTAGGAGTACAAGAAAATAAAAATAAAGAGCATAAATAAAAAAAAAAGATTCATATAATTTAAATTCAATTCAAATAGAATTTAATAAAAAAAATGGTTAACAATTACACTCACTTCCTTTTTATTGTCTATGGATCAAGTCTATTTTATTTTCTGAATACTGAAACCAATGGAGATGGCTTAACTACGAAAAAGTGAAGCCCAATTTGAGTGAGAAACAAATATGGCGCCTTTGCGTAGTGTCATTCCACTTTAATTATTTACTTAATTATGTCTCGGAACAATTTATTTATAACGATGTTTCTGAAACTTGTAACATGTTAGATTATGTTATAATCACAAATTGTATTAATATTGGCACAATACACTGCAAATTCCACTGACATTGACAACTTAAAGCGAGAAACCAAAATGGTTAGCCGGCTTCACTTAGGTATTGTCTCTTTTTACGTGCAGTATTGTAAACTTGTTAAAATGAGATAGATAAAGGTTTATGAATACAATATCGATATTAATCATATTTGTAAAGCAGATTGTTCGTATATAACAGTGCTTCTCAAACTTTTTATGGTATGGAACCCTTTTAGGAAGCGGAGTATTTGACGGGAACCTAGAACAGTGCGGGCGGCAGTGCGGGGGGGGGGGGAGTAATAATCGACTTTTAACGGATTTTCCGCCAGGAGTTATGATATTTATGATCAGTACCAATTTTCGTGGAACCCCCAGAAAGGCTTCACGGAACCCCAGGGTTCCGCGGAACACACATTGAATATAGCTGGTATATAATATTATGTCGTCTCTATTGAGCTATTATTACTACGTATAGAGAAGCTATGTCAAACAAAAATATTATCACGAAGCATGGACTGAGCGTGTTTCAGCATTTGCAGCGCTAAAACTAACAATTGTCGTCTAATTAAGCTATTAAAACACGCAGCACTAGATCGCTCATAAAGTACATTTTTCTCGCGACCAAAACGTCGTAAACGCCGTGAATTTCATGGCGCTTACGCGTGAACGTAGGCGAGTGACTAAACGAGTTGTTGCCGATTGGCAACAACGCACGGCGCAAAAAACTTGTTCGCTGCGTCGGTTCCATACACTAGTAATAATAGTTCAATGGTCGTCTCCATTGATTTCAGTACTCAGAGATTTTATTCAAGGGAATTTACCGTAAAATTTTTATTTCCACAAATCGCTAAAATGCTTGTTGCAATGTAACAATCTTATCAGCATTACATATCCTGTTTAATTTGTGGTAATGATAAATATTTCACTATAATCATTTTAAATTAAAACACATGATGTTTACGAAAAATAAAACAAAATCCATTTATGTAGCTATGTACCCTTAGATTAAATTTTAACATCACGCCCGTGATCCCCGAAGGGGTAGGCAGAGTCAAAGGGGCAGCAGTCCCCTTTAACCACATTCAGCCAAATAAAACTGGGCTGGGTTAGATGGAAAATTGTGTTAAAGTAGTGACAAGTGGCTAGCTTGTCGCCTTTTACGACATGCTAGGCAAGAAACACAGTTGGCAAATTCTTTTATAGTCCCAGACCAACACGGGACTAATTTGATTTAATCTAAGTATGTACCTATCTACTTTTTTATAGGAAATTCGATTCAGATAAAATTAAAATTAATCATCAGCTTTAAATGTTGGCATCGTGAACCGCATCCCTACTAATATTATAAATCCAAAAGTAACTCTGTCTGTTCGATAATTCACACCGAAACAACTGTAATACTGTATATCGAAATACGTCGTTGGACTCGTTGGTCATCGGTTCTTCGCCTCGATTAGGCGGCTACGGGCCCTCGAGCTTGAGCTCTTTGCCCAGGCTTCTTCTCCCGTCCTCCTCGAGCACGGGGTGTCATGGGCTTCTCGGCGGGAAAGCTGAGAGCGCTATCCGGCGCACCCTCGGCGCGGTCGGACCCACCGGGCCTCCTTAATGGGTCGCTCGCACCATTCGGGAGGCCCAGTGAGTCAGCTAGCGAGCAGATGCGGCTTACAGGTGGCGGCGCAGGGGGCGGAAATGTCCTTTATTTAGCAAATGTCTTGTCGGTTGTGGGTTGAACATAAATAGGTGTAATTTAAGTATAAATATATTTATATATATTTTGGGAAACCGAAATACGAATCCCTGATTTACTCTAGCCTTAGAGAACGCTAACCCTAAATCACAGACGAGTAATGTAAACTTAAACCGCTAGCCCGAATGCACGCTATCCATATGAATATCTACGTGAGACCTAAAACTCTTTGAACTTAAAAATTATATTCTAGTTTTATTACAGCCTGTTCGAGCGTTTCTAAAAAAACAAATTAAACTTGTGGTAGACAAGTTTTAGGGTAGTTCTAACTCACAGCTTATATAAGTGGACCTAGCAAGTTGAAACAGGTTCTTTTTATTATTTACATTGGCAATAAAATTTGAATTTTTGGAAATTCGACTTTCAAAGGGGGAACAACTTTATATGAAATTATGTCATTTGAAGGAAACATAAACCACGTGGACTAAGCCGCGGGTTAGTACCTATAAATTTAAAGATGTAGTTAACTAAAGTTATCTAGTATGTAAGTACCTACCGCGCTAAATTTAAACGGTCGAAATTATCGTTATATACAAGTAGGCCAACCACCACGGGCTGCAGGTTAAGAATAGCTGCGCTAATATATTTTCATCCATGTTTATACAAATTCAAGGTTCATGAATCACACTAGCTAAGTATGCATATTACAACTCAGTTCCAATCATCTTTGTATATGTTAATAACAATAGGTCGTTAATCGTTATTGAAATTGATATAACTACCCATGTATGCAGACGGTTTGATACCTACAATAATTCGTGTTAAATCTATGTGCACTCGTCATGAGTTTTTGTTCTGGTAATGAGTTAATTCGTAGTACCTATATGAAGATGCCCATCAGGCGTTATTTCAGGGGCCTTTATATTATTAAATGTTATAGGGAACACAATCATTAATCAAGCATTTCTGCATGCACAAAGAATCTTATATGTATAACCGCCTATTCGGAGAAACGCCGTGGTGTGTGGGACTCCCCCTAAGGGATAAGGGTCCTAACAACTGCGCAGTTTTTTTCATACTGAATCCGTGGTTTTATTATAATTAAACCGTGATATGCAGGCATGCTATAACAGGTGACAGTAACAATCCTGCTTCAAAACCCGGCGGCGCTACTCATAAATCAAGTAGGGAACCGTGAAAATATTATACTTCCATCAGCACACGAATGAAATGAAATAATAACACATTGTACTATATTTAAATGCATAACATTTATTTGCACAATTGTATTTATTTAAATACACAGAAATAAAAATATTTATAGGTTGTTTGTTAATTTTACACCACATTCAATTAATACTTATGTCACTAGTACAGTCACTGGAATTGTTATTGTAATACTACTACAGTGGAACATAATTAGGTATGCTGAATCAAGTCAGCAATAGGCTAACTGTACTTGAGTACAGCTTAAAAAAATAAACCTTAAGGCGATTTTAGAAATTACTTTGATTAAATGGTTAAAATTATTTCTTGATACTGTATATTGTTAGATCAAGACACCTTGTCAATTTATGAATTTGTACTGCTAGAATATTCGTTTAGAAAGCATTCAGAAAATATATGATGAAAGGAAGTATTTTGTATGAGCAGAAGTCATCCAAATCGTCACTCGTTAGACATACATTGACACCACTAATTTTAGCATATTGATTTATTGATAAATGTAAAAATATTAATTATCCTGCATGTGAATAAATGCTAATCCCAATATTAAACACATAAATTAAGAACATTGTTCTTACTTAAGACAAAAGACTACAGCATATTTTGTTATTGAATACAAAAACTTAATCATATATTAACCTACATCCAGAGACTTAACCATTTCAATATTAATATGTGAGAAATAAGGTTTTATAATACATCATCGAAATGCAAACACCAGTTGTTCTAGACCATATGGAATAAATGCAAATTAATCAAATGATCGGCTACAAATATTGAACAGATCGATTTAAGTTATTTCTCACCATGAAACTTAACTATAATTACTAACTATAAAAACACATTAAACAACATCATTTTTAGGTATCCAGTGTATTAATATATTATAATTCAAGAGTGCAACAGTTAACTATAAAAATACAATTTTAATTTTGTCAAGTGGTCTCACTTAACACCTCAATTCACACAGTCATATTGTGATCATCAATCATTTCACACATTTACTTACATACTACTAAAATACTAAACTAAATAGAGTCAATTTAATTAGTTACTGATTGACTTTATTTAGTTGAATTGATTTATCTATGATACATTAAGGCCAAACTTAAGAAAAAAATGAATAAAGCTTTGTAAAATAAATGTCCTTGGTTAGGTGTTATAACCTCAGGGGATGTGGCATAATCTTTATAGGGGAGCCACTGATAGGCTTCTTTGGACTGAGTTTGTTAGGAGATTGCATCACCACATCCACAGCCTTTCTGAGTATCTGGTGCTCACTTTTCTTGTACTCTTCTGTGATTTGTGAGAGGTCTAGATTTGCATCCAGCACCAAAACCTGAAGATAAAGCAATATATTATTGTAAAATGCGACAACTTGCAGTTAAAACTCAACTTTCATTTGCTGCCCTTAAATATATATTTTCCTTAAGTGCTATCAATACTAAAAGTAGGAAATAATAATGTATATTACACTTCACCCAGTACACCGTAATAGTAAAATCAATAGAATCAACATTTTATATTGTTGGTAATGTATAATTTGGCCTACAATGATTTTTTTATTATATTACAATGGATTGAATGTAAGCTTCTATACAACAAATGAGGGATACTTACAGGTGCAGGGCAGTCTCCTAATGTCCTATGTATGAGCCAGTCCTCATGTAGTTTATGCAGTTCTTCCAAGTATGATAGTGGCACACACTGCTCCTCTGATCGGGCTCGCTTTTTTATTCTCTCGTGTGCTACGGCCGGTGCGGCCTTCAGATAAACTGTAATAAAAAGTTACCTTAGTAAGTATTAATCATTATTCATTACATACATAACATCACGCCCGTAATCCCTGAAGGGATAGGTTAAATCAAAGGAGCATATAGCCCCATTAACCACATTAAGCCAAAAAATTTAACTGCACTGGGTTAAATGACAAGCTCGTCGCTTGCACAAATACACAGTCAAAACCTGAGATACCATTAGTCGCTTTTTACTACATGCTGGGCAAAGAACACAGTTGGCATATTTTTAGTCCCAGACTAATATGAGACATTACATATTATATAGAGATAGAACTAAGGATGTAGCCTACCCTCTGACCAAGATGTAGGAAAACCCCGTATTAAACATTCTTACAAATCCTATACCTAGTATCATTAAAATAATAACTATACTAACCAATAAGATCAGCTTCAATGGGTATCTGTTGCGTGATAAAGCGGAACCATTCGTCCAAAACAGCAAACTCCGCCGGATGAAGAGTTCCGCTCCGCATCATGTTTTCCACAAAGCAGTAACGGGCGCTATACAACGAGCGCTCCATTAGCTTTACGGGGGTTGGCGTAGGCCTTCGATGCATTTCAAGCATCGTCAAAGATACATACGACTGAAATGTCATCGCCCATTTGGTTGGATCCTTGTACATCAGGTCCTAGAACACAAATGCCAAGTTGTAACACCTGACACCCTATACAATGCTTTAAAGAAGTGTTGAAGATAATTACCAAGAGATTCCACCCCTGTAGATTGCGCCATTGATCTACAGGTTCCGTAAGCAACGTAATATCTTCAAACTGATTGAAATGCTCGACAAACGTTGTCTTTCCACTTCCAATATTACCTTCGACGAAGACAGTAAAGGGCTTTTGGTTTATGGTACTCATATTGCTAAACACTCTTCGAGCTGCAACAATTTAAATTGGGATTTGTAACTTCCTTTCCCAACACTGTTAAACAGGTCAGATATCCTAGTTTGGCAAGCGATAATTTCCCGCCGAAATCACAATAGTAAATGAGAGCGAGCGGGGCTTCTTTTTTATGTCACTTTTGACAGATAAATAATTAGTAAATACAAGCACCTCTAAGACACAATGGTAAAATACGACATCTGAACATAATGTTTCAATAACATAATAATTTAGGGATCTTTAGGAATTTATTTTATAATTCGTAGTGTTCAAAACGGTTTCCAATTTAACAATAAAAATATGATTTTTTGCATCAATCAGATGCGGAAAAATGCAGTCATCTGACATAGACAACTTGTTTTTGTAAGTAATAGACAAACCACAAACAGCACAATATTGTTTTTATAGAAAACTAAAGGTGATCCCGGACTTATCGTATGTGGTAAGCCACATCCACCAAAGATATTGTAATCACTTTTAAGAGCGTGTTTCCCCTTTTTTTTAAACCCAGAGAAATGTATCACCCATACCACCTCCCTTCGAGGGGTTAAGATGATTATGTGGGACTCCCAGGGGCCTCTGCATCAGGAGACTCCCTCTCCGGCCAGGATAACAGCGGCCGGGCGGGGATGCATCCCGGAGTTTAGTAGGTATAACACTAAAATTCCGGTATGCATCCTCTACGGCGACTGAAGCTCCGCGGGTGCCCGTAAGTAATCTGTCACAGGTCATAAATGACCGGGTCGTTGGTCTACTATCACGCTGTGCCCTCTACTGAATCAGAAGGCCACCCAGAGAGTGTCTCATCGGGGGAGGGCTGCCCTCCAGCCGGCGGCCCAAATTGAGGGTTAAGCCTCAACCTCATCTCGGGGTTCCTCTTGACCTTAGAAAACTTTAAATGAAGTATGGAAATTACCAAGTCGGTGATACTTTTCAATCGGAAACCCCATATACCGTACCGGCAGCTACGCTTATACACTTTTTTTGCCATAGAGTACATATACATAATTTTCTTTTGACAATTTTAATAGCATTGAACAAGAATTTATTTAGGTGGTCAATGACTTCATCTCGGCGGCAAAATTAAATTCTCCAATGAAAGCAGTCCACGAATCCATTGACAATATTGGCGAAAAGATTGACGTGTTTATTTCACGGTGTTTGTTCAATTTTACTTGCGGGATCTCATAAAAAGCCGGTAGCAGGAGATTTATTAGCTGTTGATAATATTTTTTTAAACAAAATGCTATACACTCTTTACCTGGGTATGTATGTTTTCATAACATCTATTTAAACCGTGAGGCGTTATATTTTTGCTCCGTTAATAACCCATTTTCCAGCACTAATTTGTACTTTTATTTGTAGGTGTTTTACTATGTGCTGCTGGGTCGTTCGCCCTATACGACTCTTCTTCTGACGTGGTGGAATTGACGCCTAGTAATTTTGATAAGCTAGTCATAAACTCTGATGAAGTATGGATAGTTGAATTTTATGCTCCTTGGTGCGGTCACTGTAAAAACCTTGTACCAGAATATAAAAAAGCTGCACGAGCTCTCAAGGTATTTGCATGAAATAATTGAACCTAATGGTATATATGGTTTTATATGTATTTGCATACTTTTGTCACTTTTAGTTTTTACTTAACCTTAAATATATATATAATATATCCTCTATTGTAAATATATATATAATATAGCCTTGTTCGGCTCTACTAATAGAGGATATATTAAGGTCCTAAATTAGGTCTTGTTGAATTTTTACTCAGATGGGTCAAATAGATGCAGAAACAAAGCATTATCTAATTGAAATTTGGGAGTTTCGCCTAAGTATCCTATAAAAGGCGTATAATTTGGTGAAAAGCATTACTTGCAGTATTATAAACTTATTTTACAATTTCAGGGCATTGTAAAAGTCGGAGGAGTTAATGCAGATGAGCACAAGAGCCTGTCGCAGAAGTATGGAGTCACAGGCTTCCCCACAATCAAAATATTCACAGGCAGCAAGCATACTCCTTACCAGGGACAAAGAACGGCTGAAGCCTTTGTAGATGCTGCACTAAAGGCGGCCAAAGATCGGGCCTACGCCAACCTTGGCAAGAAGTCGAGTGGTTCATCATCGTCAGATAAGGTAAAATTGATCAAAAAGGTCAATGAAATATTAAAGACTTACATCAAAAGGCCTAGAGGAAAACCTAGAATCTAAAGCATGTACACCTTTTTATATTCCAACGTTAATCAAAGATTTCATATATATTGCAAAAAGACTTCAAGTAATAAATATGATCGTAGCTTAACAATATACAATTTCATATAAGAACAATCTAACTTGAGTCATTTAAATAGCAGAATATGCAGCAAAAGGTGTATGGTCACTACATTCCGTGGCAACAAGTGAAAACTACAAATTTCTCGAAGCAAATTAGTCCACCTGATGTAACCTACCCCATGTCCAAGTTTCAAGTACTACAATCACAACTATTTCGTAGAAGATTTTTAGACGAGAAACCACCTAAAATTATCAAAAGAGGTCATTTGCATAAAAGAAAATTTCAAAAAAGGTATAAAAATAAACAGAGAGCAATATTTATATAGGTTGTACACATAACATTGATTTGTACATTGGTTGGTTAACACCCAGATGTTGATATTAAACATTAAAGATTTTGACTTCCATATAATATTATCAGTTAATGGAGATTCATCCATTTTCTTATGAATTGAGTTAAGACATTAAGTTTTCAATTATATATACATAACATCACGCCCATAATCCCCGAAGGGGTATGCAGGGTCAAAGGGGCAACAGGCCCCTTTAACCACATACTATTGATAAAATATTTTTAAAAATTTCACATGATAGATAACATTTATCTCCTGTGTTACTATAGCACTATAGTTATATTGCCATAACTGCATTCTTTATATTACTACTCTATCTGTATGTAGTATAAAGGAAGTGTGGAGTTCATTGACACTATCTTCTTATCAAGTGCTTCATCTATTTTGAACACATTAGAGGATTGTGTAAACAAAGTCCTTAAACAAAGTCCTATGTTACAGCTCTATGTTTAAATTACTTAATGAGGTATGTCTTATGTGGTTGCTAAGCTTTTAAGAAGGAAAAAATTAATCTTGAGAACAAAGCAGTTATAAGCTCATAAATATGAAATACTATTCTACTAAAGGATGACTGATTAAAAACATCCAAATAGTCATACATTCACATTTGAAGCCAAATAATTGGATTTTTAAAAATGTTTTTTTTTTACATTTCCTACTAACATAATATTTTATGTTAATATTACAACTAATTTAAAGATATAGCTGTGATGTAATTGTAATTCACATGTATTTCTTATCTATATTTTTTCTAGATAAGTATACACTGCACTAATGGCAAAAAATCGTAACTACCTAATACCAATATGAGTTTATTTCTTGCTCTTTCATGTTTTTAGTCACATCATGGACTTTCGCATCCACATTATTGTATTTTATATACTTTTCTGAACCCGTGCAGTACAGAAAAGTATCAGATCATATCACCAAGAAAAATGTTCAGTAATGAGGCTAGTTGTTGTACTAAGAAGTGTATGTTAAATATGTATTTGTAAAAGTCCTGATACATTTACAAATTAAGTAACAATGCTTATAATGAGGCATGTCCATTAACTTATTGATTCTCTTTCAACTCACCTGTTCATAGTCCTAGACGACTGATCACAGGAGTAAAACAAATGAAAAAAAAAAGCAAAATGTTCATTTATTTAAAAAAAAAATAAAGACTTCGACTGCTGGAAACCTAATTTACTAGGTTTTGCTTGCGGCTTCACCTGCATCCGGTGTGCCAAACGCTATCAAGCGTTCTTAGGAATATTTTTTTTTTCAGACATAAGTAGCCCTTAGTTATAAAATTTTATGATAGTCATGCGGTATTGGCATACTGGCATGATAGCGTAATAAACAGATACACAGAGTTACGCATTTATAATGTTAGTAAGGATTAGAAACTGGTCTGTGTGTGGGTGTGAGTAGATACCGTTTTTAAATGTGGCCCGCTTGAGTGCGTCATTCACATCACCTACGCGTCCTTTCACTCTTAGATAATACAGTATGTTGTCGTCCATTATTGGGACACGTCAGTATATTCAACTGACCTCTGTTCTTATTATGTGAAGAACAATGACCCAAAAGATATTATATACTTTATCATGAATCAATATAAAAAAAAAGATCTTTTTTTATTTTTTATAAATTCTCCTAACTGTCACACCAATTCCCTAGTTCCAAACTAAGCTTATGCTTGTGCTATGGATACTAGGTGAACGGATAGACATACTTAAATATGTTTATAAACATCCATGACTTGAGTACAAATGTCCATATTTATCACACGAAACATTTGCCCCTTGCGGGATTCGAATCCGCTTCCCTCGGTTTCGTGGCCAGCGTCTCTGACCACTCGACCAACGGGTCAAATTGATTGCGACCTTAATAATGTGATGATTTAGTTACTTCATTGTCTCAGGATAAAATGCTTTGGAGTTCAGTTACAAATTTTAGGTTTTATTTTAATTCAAATTTAATAACTATGTTCTGGTTGAAGTCACTGTTACAAATAAATAAATACCCAGACAGAAAAATTTGCAGTTTACTTTTTAAGAATAAAAGAGCATATAGCTAATGCTAAACAATTATTTGACTACTTTATTTTTTAAGGTATAACCTTTAGGATGCATGTGTTTATTTGTAAATATATTTGTCGAAAATGTATTCATCATTTGATAAACGTCTTTCTCCTGCAGTCGGATGTGATCACGCTGACGGACAGCAACTTCAAGGAGCTGGTGCTGGACAGCGAGGACCTTTGGCTGGTCGAGTTCTACGCGCCGTGGTGCGGCCACTGCAAGAACCTGGAACCACACTGGGCTAAGGCAGCCACTGAGCTTAAGGGCAAAGTCAGTTAATTTTACAGTTAAACTATTTAGTATATAGGCCCTGGCTGTCTGATACATACATACGTAACTTCACGCCATAGATTTAGGATGTACAAGATACACAAAGACGGCTCGGAGACATGACCAAAATAAATTTAAGCATGTGTTGATTGACGTCTATGTGTGAGTTAAAAATAGTGTTGTCAAAGACGCACTTTCACATTATCGACTGATTCAGTTGTATACTAATAATATAGGTATTTAAAACGCTTTTTTATACTTTTGATTAATTATTTATGGCATTGACTGAAATCAGTAGTTGTATATATTAGGTAAATTGGGATTAGTCGGTAAGAAATCTCATTCTAAGCAGTTCTATAAACAATGAGATGGTAAAATTCTTCGTATATTCAGCGTGTAAAAAATTAAAAAAATAGAAATATGTTCTATGATTTATACTAAGACAAAAAGATATGACTTTTGCTTTGACTGATGGAATAAAATGAAACAAATAATATATTAGCAACTTTTAATTTGGTGTCATTTAGTTATTTAAAAATAATATGTCATTTGCCGTCAAAATGTTTGCTGCAGATAGTGGAGTTCTTACTGGGACTCCAATCTGGTCTGTCTATAGTCCGCATCCACTTTTTACACAATTCTGGGTTGCTTGGAAACCTAGAAAAATTATCAGTTACTTAACTAACAAATTTACGGAGATAATGAGCTCCCAATGTAAATATAATTATAATTCAACATAACTTGGCAAAATAACTTTGTATTCATGTCATGATGTCGTTAAGTAAGACGATTAAGTTTTTATCGATACTTGTGACGTCACCGCTTTGTCAAGCACTAGCGTAACCAAACTATTTACTATTTTACACAATATTTTTCCCAATTCTGATTATAATCACGATGTATACTTAGAAATATAAATTATAATCAATATACTATTGTAAACATATTTTTCTAAACTGATTACTAGCAACAATTTGACAAAATATGGTTTGAAAAAATCTAATGATAAAATCGTATTTACCTGTAAAAAGTGTATTTATTCGGATTATTCCGTCGTGTAACCTCACAATCACGTACAGAACAAGTCACCTCAATTGCACATTTAATATTCTCGATTATAATCCTAGGTTTAATACATAAATGCACAAATTTCACTGCGACGTAGAATAGACCGGGACGCTAAGGCCTCTTACTCGCAAAAACATTGACATATAGGTACTTCATTCGCTGTCTCTTTTTCTCTCAGGCGGTTTGTATTTCAGCAGGATTTCTCGCTCCCACGCTTTATGTATCTTTTGCGTAGTCAAAAAATTCTAAATCTATGCTTCACGCCCGTAATCCCCGAAGGGGTAGGCAGAGTCAAAGGGGCAGCAAGCCCCTTGAACCACATTTAGCCAAAAAAAAACGGGGATGGGTCGAATAGAAATTTTTTTAAAAGTAGTGACAAGTGGCTAACTATTATTCGCCTTTTACGACATGCTAGGCAAGGCACATTCTTTTTAAGTCCCAAACCAACATGGGATAAAGGCGTTAAAATCAAACGTATACGTGTAGGTATAATATACAATTATCTCACACATATATTATATATATCGAAATATTTAAAAAGATTTCACAAAGTATAATAGATTTACCTGTACATAAGTATAACTTAAATATTGAAATCGGCTTCTAGAAGCTAGAAGGCTATTTAAATGATAAGAATATAGGTATTGTTGGATGAAACTATAATGGATAATTGCATTTTAATCAACATCTAAACAATTTTCTATTTACATCACAACCACCTAGTTTACATTGTAAGTTCAGTTTTAAAAACTATCTTTGGGTTGTTGACATTTGAGTGTAATGACCTGATTTATGGTCATTCTAAGTGACAAATATCTTGGCACTTGACCAAGTTTTGTCTAGTGGAATTGGGATATGAGACTAGTTAACAAAGTCTCGTTTAACTTTCTAGTTTAAATAAATATGGTGACATATATGTTATGCGTCTTATAAATAATATATATCATTGCGGTATATTAGCGCTGAATTAGAAAAACGCTATATCCAAGAATAGAGGATAGTGCGCAAATATTTAAATTTGTCCTGTGGGTGGTTCTGACGTCCAGCATTAATATTATGTCAAGTTTAAATACGCATTTCTTGTTTTTACTGTCTGTAAATTTTAAAATGACATTAGTTTGATAGTTACGCCCGAAATCGCCCAGGCGGTCGAGTCTAAAGAACAGTAAATTAGCCCAAGATGAAATTGCGTTGAGTTATGTAGATGAGAAAATTGTAAATTACTGATAAGTAACCAATACACCATTATGACATGCTAAGCAAAGAACACAGTTACCACAATCTTTTTCATATTTATAATAATATTTATGAGCAACATAGGACACTTATCTATACCTATAATAAATCTGTAGAGAGGTCAATTCTGTACATTAAATATATTTTCAAAATAACATTCGGGGGGTGATTAGTGATCGATACTGATGCCAAAAATGCAATCAGTAAAATTTTTGTCTGTCTGTCTGTCTGTATGTTCCTTATAGAAACAAAAACTACTCGACAGATTTTAACGAAACTTGATACAATTATTCTTCATACTCCGGGGCAGGTTATAGTATACTTTTTATCACGCTGCAATCAATAGGAGCAGAGTAGTGAAGGGAAATGTTTGGAAAACGGGAGAAGTTACTCCATTTTTTAAGCTTCCGTCGCGTGTGCAGCCTTAATGGTTAAAGTTACATAGAAATCATGTATGACGGAAAAAGTCTTTATAATATTAACCATAAACGCGGATGACACCGCTGGCACAGCTAATTTGTAATATAAACACACATTTGTATCAAAACAGTATCAACATCATCCTAGCACTTTGTCCCATGCTTAGTCAGGGTCCTGTCAGACCATGATCCATTTAGCAAGTTTGGTAAATACCTAAATTAACTGACTCAAACAAATTACGGACTTAGGGTCTGTAAATCATACCAATCCGCAATTTCCAGATATTATAAACAGTATATGTTCCATAAATCATTCCAAGCTACAATTTCCAGATATTATAAACATTATTTGGTCCATTAGTAATACTAATCTGCAATTTCCAGGTGAAAGTCGGCGCCCTAGACGCGACGGTGCACCAAGCGATGGCGTCTCGCTACCAGGTGCAGGGCTACCCCACCATCAAGCTGTTCCCGTCCGGCAAGAAGACCAGCGACTCGGCGGAGGACTACAACGGCGGCAGGACCGCTAGCGATATCGTCACGTACGCGCTGGACAAGCTCGCTGAGAATGTGGCGCCGCCAGAGATCATTCAGGTGTGTATGGTTGGAATAAAGAAAGAAAGATATTTATTAGGTACATAAGAAAAATAAAGTTAATATGAAAAGAGAATATACAGTGCAATTATAAAAACCAAAACGATTTAACATAGTGTACCTAAAGTATTTGTTGCTACGTGCACCGCAACACTGGTTTTCTGCGAATGCCTTAAAATCGAGGGCATTTAGTGCTGCCCAGACATAAATAAATAAATAATAATGGAACTGTTCTATCATACTACATGTACAGTATATAATACTAGTAAATAATGATTTGCTTAAAAAAAGTCTTCCTTATTCAAAGCTTTTCAGCAATTTAAAAATAAAAAAAAAATTAAAATACATTTATTGCTTTCCACATTAAGTACATTAGATAAATACATAGATAATTTGTAATCATAGAATCGATAATTTAACAGGAAATGTAATTGTTTTCTGTTTTTTTTTTTACTAATCTCATTATGATTGTGATATTGGTGTTTCCCAATATCCAATGAACATCACCCTGGTTAGATTGTCACTATAATTATTAAACTCTAAAATTTCGTAGTGTAGATCTTAGATGCGGCAATTTTTTTTATGTCTCGAGTGTCTCAAAAATCGATAGAACCAATTCAATTAACTCGGTCTTATACTCGTATGTATATGAGGCTAATTGAAAAATAGCTTTCTAACTAAAATTAAAACACAGTTAATAAAATATGAGTCATACAAGGAACACAATTTGTTTTTTCTATCAATAAAGTAATCATAGCAATGATAAGAAATAAATACCAAGATTAGTCACACAGTTGCAGATTAGCATAACATTTATACTCAATAAAATCACTTATTGTATAGTATAGGTCTATGATTTTTGTCGAAACGAATAACAGAGATTTCAAAGTAAAACTTCACATACCTAGTAAATTGGCAAGAAGAGAATGTATTGGTTTGCCGTTAACCGATAAATCGCTCGAATAGGTTTGGAATTGAAGCGCGAAATTGGAATTACTTTGAAGTATAAATTGAATGTGTTACGATAAGTCGTACATTTTGTAACATGCTCCAACTAGTATGATTCAATATTTGCTTAATCCACTTTTTCTTAAAAGATATTTTCGTATGCTTGTATTATAAGTACTGTTATGGTATATGTGTTTATCATTGTTGTATAAATATTCATAATATACATATTGACATTAATTATATTCTTTTATCATAGTTTTTAATTGGGGTCATAAAATATAATAGTGTCTCTAGGTCTTACTACGCCAATGAATGCAATCACTTTATTTAACACAGGCATGGCTTTATAAATATACATAAGTATATGTCTGTTATCTAGTATCCCTAGTACGAGCATGAGTGAAGGAATGCTAATAAACTGGATTAACTAAAACCAAGGGTAATCTAAATAATTAATAATCCACATATTAGTCAATTATACTATAATGTAATCTAAAATTATTGAGAACCCCGCAATGGCTCATACGACTCGGAGAGTTTTAGTGGGTATACCCCAGCGATCTTAGCTGGAAAGGGGAGGAGCGGCAACTACAGAAGCCCCATAGTGTCAACATAGCCACTTCACCCCCAGAGGCGAGGTGGTATGAATGCACAACTCATGCTCACAAGCTCGATGGCGCATGCGGTAGTGACCCTGCCCCATGCGCCAAGAGATGTGGGTTCGATCACCACACAGGATAAACATTCGTGTGTAGAATACTTGTGTTTGTTCTGTGTCTGGGTGTTAATATCCAATATTTAAGTATATATTTGTAATACCATTGTTGATTGTGATATCCGTAACACAAGTGCTCAAGCTACTAGTAGTCAAATCAATGTATGCGATTTAGTCGGAGTAGGTATTTATAAAAGTCTCTCTTTCACCTGCTAAACTCACCGTTCATTTATCAAGTTTGTATGTGCCGTTCGGCAGGTGGTGGGCGAGGAGACGATGAAGGCGTGCAGCGAGAAGCCGCTGTGCGTGGTGTCGGTGTTGCCGCACATCCTGGACTGCGGCGCGTCGTGCCGCCGCGACTACCTCGCCGTGCTGCGGCGGCTCGGCGACAAGTACAAGAACAAGATGTGGGGGTGAGTGCTTAACCGTTGTCCTACTGCTGTGCTGATCACGGAGGAGGATAGCTGTTTACAAGGGAACTACCATGCTGTTACGAAATATCAATCCGGAAAGCTAGATCCGGACCCTTTAATCATTTAACGTATACTGGATCCGGTGAGGGAATTTTTGCCAAAAATGGCGGCGATGTTGCTGCAACTGTATACCAGAAAATCGGCATCATTTTCAATCCGCCTGGATCCGGTTGGAACCGGCCGAATCGATGGAAATCAAACCGGATCCAATCGGATTGAAAATGACACAGAGTTCCAATCTCTACAATGGCCCACTTATGTGGCTAAGTGCGGAAAACAAATGTCCAACTATCTAACAACTAACTAACCAATCTCTACATGCTGTAGAACAATCTTCAATAATTTTTGTGGATGTGAAGTATATTAAATATTTGTTTTTTATTCAGCTGGGTGTGGGCGGAGGCCGGCGCACAGCCCGCGCTGGAGGAGGCTCTGGAGCTGGGCGGGTTCGGCTACCCTGCCATGGCCGTCGTCAACGCCAAGAAGCTCAAGTTCTCCACGCTTCGCGGGTCCTTCTCCGAGACCGGCATCAATGAGTTCCTCAGGTATATAAGTGAAACAGTCGTGATAGGTGGCTAGCTCGTCGCCTACACAATCACACACCCAAAATCCGATATACCATTAGTCGCGTTTTACGATATAATCCTGGGCGAGGAACACATTTGGCATAATTATTTTCAAGTCCCAGACCAACATGGGACTTTTTTTGATAATTGAGACCATCAATTTCGTTTCTTGACATTTTCCTAGCTATGATGATCATTGGCAGATAGTGTATGACACCTATTCAGCTCAAATTTTTATCCATATCTATCCGAGTTTCTAAACCTGCGTCTGATCGACCTGATGGACCACCTGACCGCCGATGATGCAGCCCTAGTTTTTTTTACTCTACTACAATAAACTCGCATACGACTGATGGTGGTCACGGCACTGCACTCATTCATGCACAAATTAATATCATCCTATTGCAGAGACCTGTCGTTCGGTCGCGGGCAGACGGCGCCGGTGAAGGGCGCGGAGATGCCGAAGGTGGCCACCACGGAGCCCTGGGACGGCAAGGACGGCGAGCTGCCGCAGGAGGAGGACATCGACCTGTCCGACGTCGACTTAGAGAAGGATGAGTTGTAGGCGCCCCCTGCCGGAGCTTTCGTGAACACCCTCACCTCCCCTAGTGCGCTTGACTGCGCCTCAAAAGACCCTGTCTGTAATACAGTAACTCTACACTGGGTCCCCCGGAGTATGGGGGACAAATTCAATTTCATGACTATCCTTAACTTCTATGTGCTACCACTTGTAGCAGCTCACTCCATTCTTCAAAAAAATTCTATACATTACTTGTATAATGGGCTGGACCCATACTTGTGTTAAACAATCCTGTGAAATGTGAATGGTTTTGTACTTATTTATGAAATTAGTTCTTTACTATACTATTCTTTTATTGGTGTTATGCTTTGCTGTCAACTGCCATGCTATTTGGAGATCTGACCTATTTTCTTTACCTGGTAAATATCTCACTATCAGTAGAGATAAGAACGATTAGGTTGTAGTCATGTGTCTAAATATTTGTATAGTGAATTTTTACTAGTATAAAATCACGATAACTATAGAGGTCAGTGCTAATTTGGTACCACAGTTAAGGAAGATTATGATGACTTGAAAAAAGACAGTCTTTGTAGAAGTCAAATATTTTCAGACTAAATAAACGCACTATTGGAGGACACGAAAGGAAAAGTTCTTAATTTCAAGTCTGATTTAGAATTAATGAATCTACAGGCTAAATATATAACGCCTAATCCATAACATTTGCGTCATATCCATATTAATGTAATATTTAAAATGTTCAACCCTCAAACTGGCAAATACTGAAGGTAGAATGTGATACAATACTCTCTGCCTGAATCTACAATCATAACACCTACTCTCCGTGACCGAAGCCAGTGAGTAGTTCCAATTTTATTGTATAGATTCTACTATTGTGAATGGGTGAACAAGTAAAGCGTAATAGTGATTTATATAATGCAATATATAATGTATTAGTGTTAATTAATATTCCAATAATTTCAGTAACAGTTGAATCTTGTAATATTTTTATTGCATGGATCTAAGGTTTATTTTTATATGATATTTATTTACATATCTGTGAAGAATCACAACTTTGATGATACTATTTTTCGCCAGTTTTTTAGTATCTACTCTAACTTTCTCTTGTATGATGTGTATGATGAATGAATTGATGTTTGTACTAGATGTAATAATTTACAGTTATATATTTACAAATAAAATATGAAATACCTATGTAATTATCTGATTTAAAGTCTTGTAAGTGTTTGTAGTGACATAATGAAAAATATTTATTAAATATTAGCTGACGTCTCTTCCATTATGTACCTAAATGCATTTACAGAAAAGCCATATTTGGATAAATATAATTCTGTAAAAATAACTCAATAAATTTTTACGACTACTCTAATCTTTTATTTTAACTTGTAGTATCAAAGTTATTAGAAAATATGACCCATCTTAAGGACAAATTTGGCTGTACATTTTCGACATAGGATTGGAATATTGCTGTGATCCTGTTTTTAAGTGGCCGTGGCCATGCAGTAATCTGCATAATCTAAATCCAAACTTATGTAGATCATTGAAGAATGCTACATGTTACCGCGCTAATCCTATGCTGGATTATATTGTCATTGATAACGCCGCCCGCAACTCGCAAAGCTTCGACAAACAAAATGAGAAGAGACAACTAAATCGCGGTTTAGTTAAAATGAGTAAGAGGCAAAAATATTAAAATCAATTCACCTATATTTGAAAAGGTTTTTTCGCATATTATTCACCTCTTTCACTTTAAGGAAAATATTCTACATTCGCTTTAAATACCCACTCAATAGAATACGATGCTATCATTTGCAAGTACATGCAAAATTATAATCCCACTAATATTAAATACATACATATACTTTAGATTACTGACAGGCCTGTTAGTCGAGTGGTCGGATACTCTAGCCACAAAAACAAAGAGTCGCGAACTCAAATCCTGCTAGAGGCAATGTTTCATGTGAAAAACATGGACATTAACACTCAAGTCATGGATGTTTATAAATGCATTTAAATATGTCTATCCGTTCACCTAGTATCCATAACACAAGTTTATAAGCATATTTTGGAAAGAGGGAATTGGGGTGTCAGTCTGGAGAATTTGATTCTAGCTGTGCCAGCGGTGATGATGATGGAAATAGTCTTTAAAATATTAACCATAAACGCGGGTGACACGTTTATGGTTAATATTATAAAGACTATTTCCATCATACATGATTTCTATGTAACTTTAACCATTAAGGCTGCACACGACACGGAAACTTAAAAAATGGAGTAACTTCTCCCGTTTTCCCAACATTTCCCTTCACTACTCTGCTCCTATTGATTGTAGCGTGATGAAAAGTATACTATAACCTGCCCAGGTGTATGAAGAATAATTGTACCAAGTTTCGTTGACAAGTCAAAGAGACAGACTCTTCTATAATGAACATACAGACAGACAGACAGAAAGACAAAAAATTTACTGATTGCATTTTTGGCATCAGTATCGATCACTAATCACCCCCTGATAGTTATTTTGAAAATATATTTCATGTACAGAATTGACCTCTCTACAGATTTATTATAAGTATAGATATGTTTTATTCAGATACCACGTAACAGGTAGTGATAAGATTTGGTTTTTCAAAAAAGAAAATTAGAATCCTCAGAAAAGATTTAAGATTATAAACCGCAGGATGCAAAATAAGGTCACTTTATTAGACCGATTTCAACGCGGACGGAACCGGGGCCGGGGGTTAAAGCCAGTTCACAATTGCAGTTATTTTACTAAGTTGCCTATTTTATGCGCTTTTATCCCATAAATTGCAAAAATGGTTTAATAAATAATTTACAAACCAAAAAGCTATAAATAGCTTTGGATATGTATTGAAGGATTATTATTGTGATATAATATACGTTTTTGGTTAATATTTAAGGCCCAGGTATCTAAATCGTTTTAAACCAGATGCAGTGTATGTTGATTATATTAGCTATTATTAATATTTAAATGTCTTTCTTTATCATTATGTTTTGCATTCCTGCAATTTAATGTTTCATATGAATACATGCAAAATGTATTGGTGTTGAATAATAAAGAAAAAAAATATTATTGAATACTGTATATTTTGAGCATTTAATTACAGTAGCTTAATCTAATTACAAATTGTTGTAACAGTTATCACCTTAACAAACTAATACTGTCCAAAAAAAAATAATTAAAAGATAAAACTGTCTATTAAAGTATGATAAATTACAGCAAACTATTTGTAGGCACAATTTTTGATAGCATGTTTATAAGGATAAATAACTTATATAGGTTATCAAACAATTATGAATAATATAGTTACTGTAATGCATCATACAATTAAGTGTAAAACCAATGAGTTGTGCACCTGGTTATTAAACTTGGTGATGATAAAAAAGCAGGAAAATGCAAATCATCATTTAAGTCCAACAATTACAAATAACACTAATAAAACTAAAGTCTGGTCTTTATGGCACCTGTGACTGGTTTGTAAGCTATTTAACTACTAAGTCAATTTGAGGTAAGGAAAGAATACTTAATCTAAAGAATTATCTCTTTTAAATCTAATATAAAAAGTATAATTTGTATATTGGTCCAAAACAGTCTTCAGTTTTTCTTCTTTTATAAATATACCTACATAGGTACATTAATATAGTCCAATATAGCAGCACCTTACACAAATTCCAGATATATAAATTTTGTAAAAATTAAGCATACTATATTGAAATAGCCTTATATATTATGTCATAACCAGTTATACATTTTTAAAAATTTTCAACTGATTTCAGTCTGTTAATTAAGGCAATACAAGTTATATCTTCATGTATATTAAGGCAATACATAGAATAAGCGAAACCACAACCCTAACATATTATTTCTAATTTGGATCTGGTCAAGTACATGTATGTACATACATCAACATACATATCATAGTTTGGTAGTGAAAACTTCAAAAGTTGTATTTGTTTACTTTTTTTTAATTTGTTTTGTAAGTCACAGCAGACTTATTTAGCCACAAGATATTTGAATTCTTACGATTATATCCCATTGATTTCAATCATTCTTAAAAAAAAAATAACAAATAATAGTACTATTCCGATCCATAAATTTTATATCAGGAGGCAGTTTTTCCTTCCTCCTGTAAAATTTTGTCAAAAGCATTTATGAGGTTTTCACTGCCGAACAACAATACATAGGTAAATGATTGGACTCTCATATTTCACAAGTGCCTCAGACTGGCAAGATCATTTCCATTTAAAAAACATGGTACCATAGAATAAAATTATGGTATTTTTTTAAGTCAGTGATTGAATTAAAATCATAAAAGATATGTAAGCGATATTCTAAAGCTTATGCATTAGATTCTATGCTATAGTAGGTAACCCAATCATGTCATACTTTCTTTCCTTTTTGCATAGCATTGGGTAGCACATGATGAAATAGTAGAATCCCATTCCTGCCAATATGGAAGAGACAACCACTGCTACAATTCCCCATGCAGAGATACCCAATCCTCGACGTGTGGCATTCTGTGAGGGCAGTCCTGAAGATGTCCCCATATATATATTTGGGTTTTTAGCCTGACTGCCATATTTACCGCTGTTGTAACCGCCTCGGCTTCTTAATGCAGTACATGGGGTGAGTAGTTGGTTAATAACTAAAAAAAATTAACATGAGAGTGGACATCAAATTATTGTTCTAAATGTAAAAACTTCTATTACTTAAAGATTCTGAAATAATGATAATTATATCCCTTTTTTAAGTACTTAACAAATTTTAAATTCATAATTTGTAACAATTGTTTATATTTATTTTCAGAAGATCTCTGTTTATTTTACTGTCATAGAACGAAATATTTGGTCAGAGATATTTTTATCAAATTTGATAATATTGACAGAATGGTATTTATATTTTTGCTGATAGACATACCTAAATGAATAAATTCGATAAATATTATAAAGGGAGCACAAAGAATAGACAAAAGGCTTACCTATTAAAGCAAAAGTAACACGAATCAACAAACTCATCATCTTGATTGATCTTCCTTCCTGCGGGATACCCTACTTTCAAAACTTTATGACAATAAATAAGTTTATTAAGATTGACGGCTTTGTTTAGTTTATTAAACAAATTTATGTGACAGCTTGATTATCAACAACTTTTATGTCACAATATTAAAAAATATTAAATCTCACTACGCCGTTCGACGCACAACAGTCACAGACGAGCACAGCAGACGAGTAATTTAACGACATGACTGACAGCAGACAACAGTCGAGTCTTTTTTAAGTCAAGCTGACATATTCAAGTTTGTCTATGAAAGTTCGAAAACGTTCAAAAGCGTTTGAAGTGAAACTTTTTTTTGTATGGTAATAATTTTCTGAACATCCGGTCTTAAGTGGTGGCGTGTACTTCCGCCGACGTTGTCAAATGTCATTTTCTTAAAAGCGTAACAATGCCGGCGATGGCGAGAATCCAATTTTGTGTAGTTTTTGTGCTTTCTATTGCCATAAATTGTCTCACAGCAAATGTAGATATCATATCTAGTGGTATTAAATTCAAAAATGTAGACAGAAACATAGATCTTTCTTCACAACTTGTAAAAATCTCTACCAAAATAACCTTGGAGAATAGTGGAAAATCGCCGGTAAAGACATTCTTATTAGCAGTCGAAGCTTCTGCTAAGAACAACCTAGCCTTTATTGGTGTGAAAGACAGCAATAACAAAGATCTACGTATTTCCGAGACTACCGTGAAAGGCCACGACAATGTGAAGTTCTGGCGTGTAGACTTGAAAGATGCCGTAAACGCTGGTGCGACAGCCGTAGTCACGAGCGAAACCGTCTTTACAAAGGCCTTACAACCATACCCAACTGCTATTACACAACAGGAGGATCAGCTAGTCAAATACACGGGTAATTTGTATGTATCCTCGCCTTACCAAGTCACGTCACAAAAAACGAACGTTGTCGTCAATACCAAGAGCGTGGAGTCGTTCTCGAAGTTCAAGCCGTTTTCTCAACAGGACGGAGTAATTCAATATGGTCCGTATCCCAACGTTGCGCCATTCACAGAGAAGGAACTGACCGTACATTACAAGAACAATTCTCCTTTCCTAACCGTTACTCGTATTGAACGGTTGATCGAAGTCTCTCACTGGGGCAATATAGCGATTGAAGAGCTCATTGAGATTGAGCACACTGGAGCCAAATTGCAAGGGCCTTTCTCTCGCTATGATTACCAACAGGACCACCACAGTGGCCCGGCCAGCGTCAGAATGTATAAGACCATGTTACCTGCTTCAGCATCAGATGTGTATTACCGTGATACCAATGGCAACATCTCCACATCCAACATGAAAGTGAAGAAAGACTCTGTTGAGCTGGACCTCAGGCCCCGTTACCCCCTTTTTGGTGGATGGAGAACACACTACACTCTTGGCTACAATGTCCCCAGCTACGAATACTTGTACCATACCGGTAATGAGTATCTTCTCAAGATGAGGGTGATTGATCACATCTTTGATGACATGCAAGTTGACGAATTGACCACAAAGATTATTCTGCCTGAAGGTTCAACAGGCATAAAGCTGAATGTCCCATATTCAGTCACAAGGCTCCCAGATAGTCTGCATTACACTTATCTAGACACCAAAGGTCGTCCAGTCATAAAGTTTACAAAAACCAATGTAGTTGAGAACCACATCCAAGATTTTCAATTACGTTACACATTCCCTCGCCTGCTTATGTTGCAAGAGCCGCTTCTTGTTGTTGGTTTCTTATACACATTATTCTTATTTGTAATTATTTATGTAAGATTAGATTTCTCCATTCACAAGTCTGAGCACCAACATAAAGATTAATTATATATATTTACACCACTGTACTGTGTTTGTATGTGTGCAACAATCTAGTTTTATGCATTTCATGTGTTGTCGCAAATGATTGATTGCAAGAATAAAATAACTAATTTATAATTTGTTTTTCACTACTCCTTCACCACTCCTATTTGAAGCTGCAGTTTTGTTTTGACAAATCATCCAGCTAGGACTTTATTCCTAGGGGAATGTATTGATGACAAAAAAGACATTCTAATAAATATAAACATTTATTTTACTCATATAGAAGAATATTACAGAAACAAATATTAGTAACTATTTACAATATCTTGGTGAAATAACATTAATGAGCATTTGCTAGAAAATCCCTGGCCAATTACCACTGAAAGATTTTGCATATTCATGTTGGAAATAATAATAATAATCGTTCGGTTCTCTGCCTTCCCCGCTAGGGAAGTGGCGTGAAGTTTAGTTAGTTAGTTATGTTGGAAAACTGAGAGTGAGTATAGTTTGATAATATCACAAGTTCAAGGTAATGCCTTATACCTTTAATATAGGGCAAAATTGAGACTAATATCAAATTCGAGTTTTCATGTATTGTTGAAGAAGAAATGTGAGCCTCATTGATCAGACTAAAGAGATAGAATCTCTGCAACTTCGTTTTGCGAATTCTTTTTATTACATAAGATTGGCGAATAGACAATATGTAGGTACCTAGGTAATCAGAATCCTGAGATTCCTTAAAAGTAAGAGTAGAGACTGGACACTCTTGTGGGAAGTTAATGAAATTAACTGTATGGGGAAAGTAGCTTGAAAGAGGTATTCTTTTGCCAATATATCCTGATATTTGTCGCGGAGATAATGACTATCACTATCAAGGGCGAGAGGGCTAGAAAGCAAACACAATTTGGGCAAGTGCATTAACCATATGTGTCTCAAAATTGAAATATATATACAAGTTGAGTTTAAAAAATTTAATCACAAATTCATTTTACTATTAAGTAAATTATCCGTTTACTTCTGCATGCTCCGGAACCCTGCACCCTGTCTTTATCCTCGATGACCAGGTCTATCCTTGTATCCCGTACTCAGAGAGCTTGAACCGTAGCACGACGGGCGCGCTGGTGCACGGCAGGATGGCCAGCTCGGTGACGACGGCGGTGACCAGGCTGGGCGGCGTCACGTCGTACGTCAGGTTCAGCGGGGTGAGGTTAGGGTTCGACCGCCAGTCCTTCAGCGGCGAGTTCTCGTCTGTCTTGTCAACTAGTTCGTCTGGGTCACCTGACGAAATAGTAACAAATATGTTAAATACTTATTTCATGTTGATATGATTGCCGTCATTTGTCTGTAATGAAATATCTTAACAATGATATTGATTTTAATATGAAGGTATGGAAACTTATTTTGAATAACAAAGAATGAATTTTGCTTGTGATGTGAAACATGGTTGGGCGATTTATGTAGAAAATATTTTGCTAGAACGACTTAAAGCTAGTTTTGAATGAATGTGTGTGTGAGATGGAAAATAGAGTTAGGGATGTATAACTTATGTGTGTGTGTGTGTGTGTTGTGTAAGCGATGGGACAGCAATTTCACACGGGCGATTTTCACCACTGATACTTAAGTAGGTATCGCTATTAGCTTTTATTTAAGCAGGTTAACCTACATGCGGCTACATACTACTACAAAACTAATAGCGACATTTATACACATATACCTATCTATCTACTTCGTCACAAGACACAAGACTATAGTTTTATAGTGAGTCGACAGATTAAATTTAATATCGCTCGACACATTTTACAGCACGCTAGTAGAGAACTTTTACAAACATTAGGTTCTAAACCTTGAGGCCACTATAGATAAGGGTCCTAAATTTAGTAACTGAATGTGTTCGTTTGTAATCGGGTTTCAAAATGCGAAGAACTTTTACAAATATTAGCTTCTAAACATTGAGGCCCCTAAAGATCGGGGTCGTACATTTAGTAACTGCGTGTAGAGGTCGCGCTCACCCAGCTCGTTGTAGACGAAGGCGTCGGTCTGCACGCGGTCGCTGAACTTGTGCGTCTCGCACGCCACCAGCACCGGCACGTTGCGCGCGCGCGCCGCCAGCGCCACCTGCGCCGTGCCCGCCGCGCCCAGCACCGAGCCGTTCACCAGCAGCGCGCTGGCGCCCAGCAGCACCTTGTTCACCTGCGGCCAAGTGCGTTATATAGTGCCTTAGTGCCGCCGCCAGCAGTAGTATGTCGACGTAGGCCGCCGCCAGCCGCCGCAGCGCGCCGCGGTGCAACAGTAGCAACAAGCGGCTCGGTCTCACCGTGGCCATGACGAGGCCGAGCGCGGTGATGTCGACGTATGTGGCGGGCAGGCCGCGCGCCGCGGTGCAACAGTAGCAACAAGCGGCTCGGTCTCACCGTGGCCATGACGAGGCCGAGCGCGGTGATGTCGACGTATGTGGCGGGCAGGCCGCGCGCCGCCAGCCGCCGCAGCGCGCCGCGGTGCAACAGTAGCAACAAGCGGCTCGGTCTCACCGTGGCCATGACGAGGCCGAGCGCGGTGATGTCGACGTATGTGGCGGGCAGGCCGCGCGCCGCCAGCCGCCGCAGCGCGCCGCGGTGCAACAGTAGCAACAAGCGGCTCGGTCTCACCGTGGCCATGACGAGGCCGAGCGCGGTGATGTCGACGTATGTGGCGGGCAGGCCGCGCGCCGCCAGCCGCCGCAGCGCGCCGCGGTGCAACAGTAGCAACAAGCGGCTCGGTCTCACCGTGGCCATGACGAGGCCGAGCGCGGTGATGTCGACGTATGTGGCGGGCAGGCCGCGCGCCGCCAGCCGCCGCAGCGCGCCGCGGTGCAACAGTAGCAACAAGCGGCTCGGTCTCACCGTGGCCATGACGAGGCCGAGCGCGGTGATGTCGACGTATGTGGCGGGCAGGCCGCGCGCCGCCAGCCGCCGCAGCGCGCCGCGGTGCAACAGTAGCAACAAGCGGCTCGGTCTCACCGTGGCCATGACGAGGCCGAGCGCGGTGATGTCGACGTATGTGGCGGGCAGGCCGCGCGCCGCCAGCCGCCGCAGCGCGCCGCGCGGCCCGTCGGCGCCCACTCGCGCGCCCACCACCAGCGCGCGGAACCGCACGCCCGCCTCCCACGCCTCGCCCAGGATGCGCTCGATCAGCGACGAGCTGATACACACAACAACCAACCGTCATTGATCGCTTTGCACATTAACAATTCGAAAGCAAGGAAAGAACACAGTCGACTCGCCGCAGTTCGTGTGAACGCGCAGCGAAAACGCCGAGGGTGCGCAGGATTTCGCCGCCTATTTGCAATCAGATATCAAATCGTCTATGGCATATGTTCACTGGGAGCGCACTACAAATTTGAGACTTGCCCGTTGCGTTCTCGCGTTGAACTCGTTGCGAGATCGAGATCAGCGCTAAACAACCATTTAGGTTAGGTAATCGTATTCTACGCAATAGAATAGTACTTCGATCGATGCCCCCTATTTGTAGAAAAAGTTTAAGAGATTTTCATCTAACCCAGCCGATTGTCCCATGTGCCGCATTGCCGCACGTAAGTAGTAAAATACAGCACGTACCGCACGTACGAGATTTAACATGATTAAACATTTACTAATAGATAGTGTGATATATAAACTGTAATACGACGTTAAATAAATCAGTCATCTACAAGACATCTACCAACCTTCGTCTCATTCCACACCAGTCCCATACGCGGTGATATTTGGCAAACCCGACGTGATGGGGTAGTTGAGACTTATACCAACTGTTGTCTCAATTACCCAAGTCCCATACTTAGTTAAAGTCGTTGGTCTAATGGTTATATCGGGTACTAATGATTGTATCGGGTTTTGGGTATGTGACTGTGTAGGCGACAAGCTAGCCACTTGTCACTACTTATTCACAATTTTCCATCTGACCGAGACCTGTTTTATTTTGGGCTGTATGTGGTTAAAGGGGCCTGCTGCCCCTTTGACTCTGCCTACCCCTTCGGGGATTATGGGCGTGACTAATTGATTCATTGTTTATATTACATACATAATTATTTGTTAATAAATAAATAAATAAATAATTTATATTTAAAAAACCGGTATAGTTTGTCGTGTACTCACCCCACCAGCCGTAGGTGAGTATGGTGTCGCCGTTAGAGATCTTGTCGCGCACGGCCAGGCTGATGGCCTCGCCCGCCATGTCGATCTGTTCGCGGATGTACCGATCGATCTCTTCCTGAAGCGTCTTCTTAGCCTGTGGTAAAACAATGGTTTAAATTTCACGTCGAACGCGAGGTTCAGACTTCACGTCGAACGCAAGTTACAGACTTCACTTCGAACGCAAGGTCCCAGAGTTCGCGTCGACCACGAGGTTCGGACTTCACGTCGAACGCAAGGTCCAGACGTAACGTCGAATGTAAAAGCCGCGTATTGGATCCTCGTATAAATATTTGTTTTTAAAACTGATGTTTGTCTCGGGTCAGAATGTTAATCGTTGATTCTGAAATATAATTCAAGTATTTCAGCTATTCAATTTGGATATTGCTAAAACCAGATAATAATTGCAACTGCTAAGCTTTTACCACTAGTAAAAATACGTACATAAATTTGAAAAATTCAGATCGTACCTAGGTTTAAACCGGTATCGCGGTTAAGAGGCTGTCCTTACTACTGCGTAATGTTTACTATTAATATATTAGACGACTAATGGTATATGGGGTTGTGGGTATGTGATGGTGTAGGCGACGAGCTAGCCACTTGTCACTACTTTATCACAATTTTCCATTTTACCCAGCCCATTGTTCCATGTCGGTCTGGGACTTAAAGAATGTGCCAACTGTGTTTCTTGCCTAGCATGTCGTAAAAGGCGACTAATGGTATATGGGGTTGTGGGTATGTGATTGTGTAGGCGACGAGGTAGCCACTTGTCACTACTTTATCACAATTTTCCATCTAAACCAGCCCAGTTTTGTTTTTGGCTGAATGGGGCCTGCTGCCCCTTTGACTCTGCCTACCCCTTCGGGGATTACTGGCGTGTTGTATGTATGTATAATATAATAAATCAATATGTTAAATATTTGTTTTATATTGGGGGAAAATATTATATCGAACGTTAATCGCATGCTTCCATTTCAACATACATAACTATTAACAGTAGTTAGAAACGAATACAATGACATACTTAATCATGATTAACGACTAATACGTTATTAGATATTGCACGTTCATGTACAATAAAATTAAACACTAAATTTTATCAGGATTCCTAGCACGCTAAGTACAAGATAAAACGACTTGAAGTAAAACATACACACAGCTTACTCCGTAGCAATTCGCATTTCATTTCACGCGTTATTTCTGTTACATTGTAGGTGATAATGTCTTTAAGGTCACCTTTGCTATTATTGAAATTAAGGGCCATCCATAAAGTACGTCACACGTAAAGGGGGACGGAGGGGGTCTACGATGACTGACATGGTGTGACAAGGGGTGGGAGGGGTCCTAAGTTTCGTGACATCACGTTTCAAAATCTAATATATAATAATTTGCAATTTCTGGATGTAAAATTGCAAAACATGTGATGTCACGCTAGGGAGGGGGAGTCCCACAAATGCGACCAGCTGTGACAAGGACGGGGGGGGGAGTCAAAAAATCATGAAATTTGTGTGACGTACTTTATGGATGGCCCCTTAGTGCGACATGCTACATTAAGAAATAGACACAACAATACATTTCTAAAATACATACTTGTACATACTTGTATATTATTTTATGTGGTCTGTTTTGGTATTGTCTTATTTGTCCTTGCACTACATAATACATATGTAAATTACATAACCGCATACATAGCCATTAGGCTGGTATATGTAGATGAGCAGAACCAAAGATTTACCAAACCTGATTGCCATTAGACAGTTTAAAAGATGTGTATCATATATTTTGAGACACTGAGCCTCGGATTTTCACCTAGGCGGTGGAGAAAAACATCCTGATGATACCTGCACATTAAAATAACTACGTCATTGTCACGGACTAGTAAAAAAAGAAGGACCCCGCGCTGTTATGCTACAGCGTGAGGCCGCCCTTATGCATGTGTGAGTGAGACTTACGGATATCAGATCACCGATGTCGATATGTGATGTAAAGTTGCGTGTCAAGTTGAAGCTCCGCAAATGCCTTAACGACTAGTAAGCAGCACGGAATCCTTCTTTTTTTTACTAGTCCGTGGTAATTGTATGACAATTTGTCACGTTCCCATGTCAAATGGGCGTCTCAAAAATAAACGAAAAAAAAACAAAAAAAAATTTAAATTTGAAAACCCAAGCCGCCGATCTATATACCAAAACTCCAGCTTAATAAAATATAAAAAGTAATAACCACTCACATCAAACTCGCCGACGTTGTTCGGCAGCTGCGTGAGGTGGTGCCTAAAGAACTTGACCGCGTTGGTCTGCGAGGCGGACGGCTGGCGCATGGACCAGAGGAACTCAAGGCTGGTGGCCAAGTGCGCCTCCAGTCCGCGCGCGAACTCCGTCTTGGCCGGGAGGACGTAGTCGCGGACCATCTGCAAGTCACACGTAGATACCAATTATACAGGACTAGTTGAAACCATCAATGAAATTATCCGTACACCTATTCCTGATCTGACTGCCTTATTGGTCTAAAGGTCCAAGGGTCGAATTCGGGACGGCTCGAAAGAAATGTGGCTTAGGGTTGGTTAAATAAATATTGAAATTACTCAGTACCAGCGCGTAGTCCGGAAGTGGACGGTTCAGCATTCCCGTGTCTCGGAAAGCACGTTAAGCCATTGGTCTTGCGCCTGATCGGTCCGTCTCACCAGACTATGAGAGTGCAACCGTAAGCGGATAGGACGATACAGTATAGTTCCTTAGATGAGAGCAACATTTTAATGCCACTGAGACTGAAATACCTGACCACCAAGTAGCTCACAACCTAAGCTGAGCGGGCGCCGTTTTGGCACACAGTATTTTTACATTCTGTTTATCTTTTTTAACTGTATTTCTTGTATGTGTGTCAAATAAAGTTATATTCTAAATACTACAATTTATCTACAGATATCTTTTTACAATTTTCCATCCAACCCATTATCCCATGTTGGTCTGGAACTTTAAAATAATGTGCCAACTGTGGTTCTGGCCTAGCATGTCGTAAAAGACGACTTATGGTATATCGGGTTTTGGTTATGTAATTGTGAAGGCGACAAGCTATCCACTTGTCACTACTTTTTCACAATTTTCCATCTAACCCCGCCCAAATTTGTTTTTGGCTGAATGTGGTTAAAGGGGCCTGCTGCCCTATTGACTCCGCCTACCCGTTCAGGGATTATGGGCGTGATGTTATGTATGTATGTATGTGTATCTACAAATATAAAATGTAGATGTTAAAGTAACTTAGAGATACGCTTACCTTCTTTAAAGCGTCCAATAACGCTATACACCTAGCATTCGAACCGATCACGACTCTCGACGCCAATTGAACACCTAATTTGACTATTGCCGGATGCAAGCTGAAATTTATGTAATTTTGTAACGTATTCTATAAAAGTTTGTAAGAATAATAATCACATTTAATTAACCTTTTGAATGTTATGCTTAACTTAACTTGCAGCGCTTTGCGGTTTCACCCGTGTAGTGCTCATTCCCGTGGGAATACGGGAATAAAATATAGCCTATGTTACTTGCTGATAAAGCAGCATTCTATAGGTGAAAGATTTTTTTTAAATTGGTCCAGTAGTTTCGCAGCTTATTCAATTCAAACAAACAGTTAAATCTTTCCTCTTTATAATATATATACTATAGTAATCATCTTCTGGCCCTTCTCCCAGTTCATCTGGGGTCGGCGCAGCATGTCTTCTTCTTCCATACGCCCCGGTCAGCCGTCATCAAGCTATCCACTTCCATTTACTCATATCATCTTTCACACAATCCATCCATCTCTTATTTGGCCTTCCTCTTCCTCTCCATCAACTAATATTCATACTCATCACTCTCTTTGTCACATGTCCTTCTTCTCTTCTCATATTACTATAGTAAGTATTTAATAAAATATAAATTCCAAATGTTACACTAAAGAAAAAACTAATAAAGTAATAGAACATACAAGTATTTGTATCACTCACTTGGCACTATTGACAGGTGTCTTTTTCAAAGTCTCTTTGTCCTGCTGCATGTGTAAATGCTGGAACCAGTTTACTCTGGTCACATTTTGAGATTTGAACTTAGTCTTTTCCACTGATTTCGCCTTAGGTGGCCTTTCCTGAAATAGGGACAATATCATGTATTCTGTACATAGACATATATATATTATTAATTTTACCATTATTTTTATTATTTAATTATATAGATGAATTGGTATGAATAATTAAATAAATAGAACTAGTCCCATGTTGGTCTGGGAATCAAAAAGAATGTGCCAACTGGTTTCTTGCCTAGTATGTAGTAAAAGGCGACTGATGGTATATGGGCTTTTGAGTATGTGATTGTGTAGGCGACGAGCTATCCACTTGTCACAATTTTTTCACCAATTTTCCATCTAACCCAGAGCAGTTATTTTTGGCTGAATGTGGTTAAGGAGGCTTACTGCTCCTTTGACTCTGCCTACCCCTTCGAGGATTAGCGTGATGTTATTATAATATTATAAAACTACATTTTACATAAATTTATGAAATGAACAGAAAATAAAAATTTTCGCATAATTGTGCTGCATAATTCCAGAGATAGGGCGAACCTTGGAATCACAACCCTGAACGAAGAAACATTATTGTTTTGAGGCACAAATGTAATTTAACTAAACTTACTTTTTAATTTCTATAAATATAAATTGCTATCACAACACATACTCATGTGTTGTGATAGCAATTTATATTTTGATTGTTATGTTAGGTACTATTAAAATTCACCCATATCATAATCAATTTACCTCTTTAGCCTTAACTGGCTCATCTGTTTTCGCCTTAGCTTCTGGAGCTGCTGCAACCTTCGTCTGCACAGCAGCCTGCTTGGCCGCCCTTTGGGCCTCTTGCTTGGCGCGCCTCTCTGCTCTAAGCTCGGCTTTACTTTTACCACCATCGTCTGATTGGGGTTTGCTTATGTTTTCATCTGCTTCTGGTTTCTTACTAACAGTTTCCCCTGTCTGTGATTTAAAAACAATACATTTTACTTTACACTGCGTTGGGTTTTATGGAAAATGTACATTTTGCATAATATACTTAAAGGAAGACTCCAGCCTTTGCCATAATACTAAGTAAAAGATAACTGAATAATGATTTTTATATTTTTTATTTTTCATATGATTAAGTAGTCACTTATAAGTAATGTTGTAAACATTAGTCATTATGAAACTCTTAATTCTTGGTCTGACGTGTGAATAATTTTATTTACATTATTCACAATAATAATATGTATGAAAAGCATCATGAATGTTGAAGAAGCAAATGATGATCGTATGGTGTTTAGTTCTTTCTATTTACCCCACTAGCAAAGTGGCATGAAGCTTAGCAGTAGTAGTAGTAATATGTAAGTACAGAAAAACTAACTTACTAACTAAACTTTACGCCACTTCCCTAGCGGGGTAGGCAGAGAGAACTGAACGCCATAAGGCACAATCCTTACATACCTCAGTCGCCTCTTCAACAAATGTATGACAAAAATACTTTTGAATAATAACTGTGGCGGTAGAATATTTATTTTGTATTATTATGACTATTCATAAGTGCTTTTGTGGAGCCTACATGAATAAAGATATTTCTATTTCTATTTCTATAACTGAGCCCATTAGTTTTTTTTAGTTGAAACAACTTTATAAGTTGCATATTTTATCAGGAATCAATTTATTTACTGTTAAAACAACATGCTTTGCAGCTGTACAAAGATAAGCCTTTTAAATGTTTGCATTATTAGTTATACACTGTTAATATTAATTGCAAAATTTCAGGACATACATTATATACCTGTAAAGTTAAGTAAAGGCTTATAAAAAAATCTATAATTACCCTCTTAGGTTCCAAATGAATAGCTTGTACCTTAGCAGTGACATCTTGCACCTCTTTAGCAACATTCACAATGTCCTTCAGAGTTTCAACCACATCCTTCACAGTCATCTCACAGTCCTTTTTAACATCACCACCATCCCCTTCTTTCTTCTTCTTGGCTTGTTTCGCTGCCTTCTTCGCTGCTCTCTCAGCTTTTATGTCATCTTTTGGTTTATCAACAACTACTGTGCTCTGATCTTCTTTGATTATAGCTCTATCTACCTCATCTTTGCTCTTTGCTGGAGAGGTATCAGTTGGATTTTCTTTATTTTCTTTGTCAACCTTTTTTTCTGTATTACTTTTCTCAGCAGGGACATTCTCCGTTGTGTCCTTTGAAACTACTGTTGCCTCACTTTGTACAGGCCCTTTGCTTTTGCCCTTTTGTTTTGCTAATTTCTTAGCTTCTCTTGCAGCTATCACATCATCTCTAGATTTTGCTGCTTCATTGGAAGACATTTCTACAACCTTTTGCTCAATTACACTATTAGTAATGTCTGTTTTATTTGAATTATCTT
This sequence comes from Glyphodes perspectalis, assembly GCA_951394215.1. Classification (NCBI taxonomy): domain Eukaryota; kingdom Metazoa; phylum Arthropoda; class Insecta; order Lepidoptera; family Crambidae; genus Glyphodes; species Glyphodes perspectalis. The sequence goes on from OX596200.1 coordinate 2,936,831, forward strand.
TTATAAAACTTCTAAATTCTGCAAATGTTGTTTTGAAAATTCCATTCGATTCTTTTGCAGTCGCACAGTTTGGTTTCAAACTTTTAGACTTTTTTAAAGGTTTCTCTGTCGCTCGAGCTGCTATTAATCTTTTTCTTCTCAATCTTCTTTTTTTTGAAGAGGTAATTGATGTTGTCTCAGCATTAGCCTTAAAGAAAAAATATTAGTCAGAGGGTAGCCTATTTATAGTTTTAAATGATCATATAAAATTAAATATAGTATTGTACACATCTTTCTTTCAGGATTATACTATTTTTAGAATGTCAGTGAAATAAAATTATAAGGTTTACTGTAAAAATCCTCAGTCCATGCTAATTATTTGAACTAGGGTACAGGGAGGCAGAAAACAGTTAAAGTCTTATGAAACAACTACATAGCATTTGGGAAGAACATTAAAATTGGTAATTTAATACAACTACTCATACAATATAAATAATTGGGATATCTTCTCGGTTCAACATAACCTCAAACCTCCGTCAAGTTAAACACAATAACATTGGATATTATTAAGCATACCTCCGAAGTGACCATTGTTCTTGATCCTTTGCCAGCTATAAATTAGAATTGTGTGAAAAATAGACCTTAATCTTTGGTGTAAGGTTACAAATTATTGTTAAATATCGTAAAGTGCACATACTTACTTGACTACAATATGAAGTAACCCGTATGAACAATAATTATGTCCTAAGAACACCTAACGGTCAGAGGGTTAGCCTAACTAATTACTTATTACAACGAAAACTATTCAAAATCATAAATAAAATAATAACTTTCTGATTATTGCATGATGCAAGATGAAATTTCACTAATTATTCTTACAATCGTGTCAAGCTTAATGTCAAAGTCAAACTCTAGATTGACGTACTTAATGCATTTGTAAATCCAGTTATTATTTGGGAATGCTACACTTTATTTGGAAATACACTTTACTTGAAACTAGATTCGTATATATATTTTAATTATGGCATCCTCACATTATACAAAAATAAGTAATAAGCGACTATAGATATTATGTACTTACCTACTCTATTCCGTGGGTTTAACAATAGCAAATATTGCGTTGGATCGCTGGGAAATCTTTCCACAACGCATTTTTTATTATTTCATTTTAAAGTTTATATTGTTCTTTCACTCTATTGGTCAAGGTATGTTATTTAATAAAAATAAATATATTATTGGTATATACCTAAACAAATAAAGTTAGATATAATAATAATAATAGATGAGAACGTTATTTTTTCAACAAACTTAAAAAAAGGAAGAGGTTCTCAATCAAACCGTATATATATTTTTGGGTTTATGAATTAACAAACAATAGATATGTATGTATCTAATATAAATATTAATAATGAATTTCCGGTGTTTCCTATTATTCAATCGTACCTAAATATAGCCTGGGATTAACTTTACAGTACATACTACATACTACGCTTGGTGTAAAGCGGTGGTAGCTCAATAGTAGGGACACGCGCCTCTTAACTGGAGGAGTGCGGGTTCAAACACGGGCACCTTCCTCTGGATTTTTCAAGTCTATGTACGTATTTATACCACTAGCTCGACGATGAAGGAAAACATCATGATGAAACCTGCAAATTCAAACAACTTTGGATTTGTAACCATGATCTTAGGGTTGCGAAGGTCAGATCGGCAGTCGTAATGTAACCAGAGTCGCTAAATCAGGATTTAGCGACTAGGATCATGGTCTAAGTGAACCCTGTCTAAACACGGGACATAACGCTAGGAAGATGATGACTACACGCTATGATGCTCGGTTTATGTAAACTTTTCAATTAGTCAGATCCATATTTAGGGTTCCGTACCTAAAACGGGTTCCTATTACCAAGACGCCACTGTCAGTCTGTCACCAGACGGTATCCCATGAACCGTGCTAGTTAGACAGTTAACATTATATATGATCTATTTCTGTTGCCGCTATATCAACAAATAAATTAAGGGGGCTCCCATACAACAAATATGATTTTTTTTGCTCGATATTGATAATGGCAACAGCTAGACGCTTAAAATATTCGCAGAATATTTAGTTATACATTCAATTTAAAAATAAACAATAAAAAAAAATTATAACAAATGCTTAAGGGGAGCTCCCATACAACAGACATGATTTTTTTGCCGTTTTTATAGATAATGGTACGGAACCCCTAGTGCGCAAATTCGACTCGTACTTGGTCGGTTTTTTAAGAAAGATACTCTATCCTATTCTAACCATAATAACCCTTAAGCTAAATTCATGATATGTAATTCAGGTTCTTAAGTACCTAAGTAGTTTAGGTAGGACAAACAAATACACTTTAAATTTATAATGTAGGTATAAAACTTGAAATAAATGGTAGCGATAAAATGAGGTAAGAGATAAATAAAAATACACAATTTATTTATTCAAAATAATATTAATAATGATAGAATAAAATTTCTTTTAGTACCTATATAATAACAATAAAACAATAATGCCCACTGGCTTGTAACTAAATGCAAAAAATACTATCGACATGGAATAATCAAATAGCTTCCTAAATAAATGATAAAATTATGATTGCCCTATATGATTATATTAGGACTGCAGACGTAATGTTACTTATTAACAACAAAATAAAATGAGCGTAAAAATAGTTTGGCACACGTTTAAAACATAAATAAAACGTTTATTTATCGCTAAATATGCACAAAAGCTGTACAATGTTTCATTTATATATCACCGCTCCGTGGTTAGGCGTGGTCGCAAATACATAAGTGTGTGCAATGTTCTTATCTACGTTACAATGTTGAACATAAAATTTATCAATCAAAGTGTTTATGTACTTTTCTACCAAGTTCTTCGGACACAACGCCACTATACAACCGCCCCAACCAGCACCAGTCAAGCGTGAATGCACATCCACTTCCTTCGATATATCCACGAGACGATCTAAATTATCGTGCGAACATTCATAGAGCATCTTTAAACTCTCGTGGCTTTCAGACATCAGTTTACCAAGAACGCTTATCACGTTGTTTGAATTTGCATTACCATTAATATATGCTGATGAACCATTTGTTCCATTATCAATTGCGCCATTTCCTGGCAAAGATGTACCATTTGAGGACAGTTGTTCGCAAATTTTGCGGAACGTTTCTACCCGCATTGCCTCCTCATAAACATGGAGGGCCCTTTGCCTGAGTTTGAACTCTTTAATATGTCTCGTATTCGAGGTTAAATATACGACATCCAATTCATTTTCCGTGATATTAAGTAAATCACATACTTCGCGTTTTGTAAAGATACTCTTATTTAATATTTTATCAACCAATGTTATCATTTCTTCCAAACTCTTCTGAAGATTTGCTTGAACTTGACTAAGTGTTACAATTTTCTTGTCCAACGACACACCGTTAGAAACGGCTAAAATTTTAGCAGCTAATCTGCATTCTATGACGCGTCTGTTGAAGTCATTCGTAGCTGCTTTATTAGCTTCTGCTAAGCTATGAGCGACGACAAAAACAGCGTCCTCAGGAATTGCTACTGGTTTGGCTTTGAGCGGGTCAAAAGTTATGTACTGCGCGCAGTATTTTTCAGCAAGAAATGCTATTGCTTGGTCCATTCCCCCACCTTGGGTACCAATATACCTCTCACTTTTTGCACATAATGAAGCAATCTCAGTCTTACCCGGAGCCGCGTTTTGAGCGTAAAGGAAGGCGAGACAAGCAGCACTGACTAGAGCTGAAGAGCTAGACAGGCCCGACGCGGGTGGTATGTTACCGTCGATGCAAAGTTGCAGCCCACTAATAACTTCATTATTTAAATATTCCAACGCACCTTTAATTCCACATAGAACGTAATTATACCAATACGGTTTACCATCTTCATTTGGTGTTATTTCTATTTCCTGGCATTTATTTAACTTCGTGTTATATTTTGCGTATTTTTTATTTGAATTTCGTAAATGCAATTCCAAGCCTTCAATAATTCTGCCGGCAATCAAAATATCTTGCTCTAATGCTAACGGCAACACTGGGTAGCCACAATAATCAATATGCTCTCCAATAATATTCACCCGACCGGGGACTTTAACAAAGAAAGAAGGTTTATTACCGAATTCCTCTAGAAATACGTCGCTCAATTGATTGACTCGTTTATCACTTGGTACTTCTACAACCGGAACTTCGTCTCTTTTAATGTCGTCAACCATTTTTGCGGCGATAAAATAATGTACACAAACGCGACGCTGCACAACGAATTGTTGACTGAGAGCTTCTTATCAACATTAGCGATGCATGTGTATGTGTGTAGCGCTTCTCACCGCTTGACTAATCAAAAACTACTAACAAAGCATACAGATTACACTCACTATTGTTTATCACTTATTAGATCTGTTTTATCATTTCATAGATAAATTACTGCACTAGACACTTCAAATATAAGTAGAAGATAATTTTATAGGTCACTAGCAGCAATTAATTTAAGTAAACATATCGAAAAATACTTTATAACCTAAAAATGATGTCAACAACTGAACACAACCACAGCTACAATCAATTATTACAACTTTACACTGCAATTTGTATTACCTACACAGAACGACAAGTGAACTCGTGACACTGAAAAAAACGATGTGGCGAAGACGATACAATATTTGTTCTTTACAGGTCATTTACTTACAAATATTTCGCATTACCGTTATGGACAGTGATGTTAAACAGGTTTCGAAAACTAGTTCCGTATTTGGTGAACTTCATTGATTCTTAGAGTTCAACGTCCACTGAAATTTTAGTAAATGCAATGGGTCTCAAATAGTAGGTAGGTAGGTAGGTATTTTGATTTCAATGAAATGCTCATTGGTTTTGCTATGTTTCTGTGTTAAAAAGAAAAAACTGAACTCATATCAAGTCTGTAATTAATTAATTTAATTAGTTGATACTGTAAGTATGTAACTGAACCTTCTCTTGTGTGAAGGTACCATTAACTCTAATAAAATTACGCTGTTAGTGTTACACAATCGATAAGTTCAGATATCTTACTCCTATAGACACAATCATGTTAACATGTGGGACTATAAATAGGTAGATATCGGATTACGAACTATGTACTTAGCAATATATATCCTAATTCAATATATTATTTCAATTAAATTCTTCCCATTCGATGAATTCAGATATTTACTTACCTACCTCTGAGGCCAATCTAAAAGCAAGCAGGTCCCGCCTTTATTAGTAATAGCTTTAAAATATTCCTATTTCTTGTTCCGGATCCGCCATATTTTTTGGACATTCGATAACTTTACAACGATACGAAGACACGTAGGTAGTCTAAAAAAATATTTGAGATCGACGTATGTATGCACCTTATGTTTTAAAATCTTCAACCAATAGCACCTTCATACATATCGGGATGATAATAAGTTTGAATTATGTACTATTTGCTCGGTGGGGGGTGAGCGCAACTTCCTTCGTGAGAAATCTTTAAGGCAATTTATAGCATAACATAGCTATGATCTGATTAATGTTTCGTCTGGTTCTCTTGTTTAGACTAGATTTAGATTGCGCAGGTCAGATGGCTGTTGCTTCACTATAACAATCTTTCCGAACGACATATATAAAGCTACGATTTTACTAGGTACCTAATTACCCATAAATTGGTAATAAAGTAATGATAGTAAGGTACTTAAATAAATAAGGACACGCGTCACTTGCGAGGTCGTACCTTCAAAACCGGGCAAGTTTTAGCATTATCTGAGTAGTAAGGAAAAATATCGTGAAGAAATCTATTGTTGTGGGTACGGTACCCAAGCATTAGATTATATGGGTTACGTCACGAAGGTTGATGGCAGTCACTTCAATGTATTATCCTAGCTCTTTATGTATTGCCCCAGTCTAAGCCAATCTAAAATGTAAGGATAAATCCCGTAAGTAAACGAAGAAAAAGACGGTTGTACCTATTTATGACTGTGATGTTCAGGGAAAATATTGTAAGTAATTAGCACGTAAGTAATTCTAAGCAATTTTAATAATATTTTATTACAAATATGTATGTACCTACAATAAGTACATAATTACTAGAGTTTATTAAATATTGTCTACTGTGTCTAACTTTACGCAAGGAGTGATAACTGCAATGAAAACAGTTTAATAATACCTATTATTGGACTATCGTTTTAAGAACCAATCAAAGAGCACTATTTAACATGTTCTCGTCAATGATTGGTAGTATTGGCAAATGTCACTATGTTTGACAATTTGACAAAGTGACATGTGACATTGAGTCAGTGATAAAAATGTTTTTTGATGTTTTTGGTAACTTTAACAAATAAATAAAGAAGAAAAAGCATTTAATTTCTGAAAAGAATTGTAATTTAATTTAGATATTAGAATTATATTGTTAAAAGGTGGACATAATGGACGATACTGTAGATTTTAATAAAATCTGCCGAGCTTGTTTGTCCGATTCTGGACCATTCAAAGATTTGTTTTTAGTGTGTACTCCAGAAATGTACAAGTATTGTACATCAGTTGAGGTAAGTAGTGTTAAAATTACCCTTTTTTGGTATAAAATAGATTTTATTCGATATTCCTCTAAAACAAAATATACTTATGTATAATTTTATCAAATAGACAAATATGCAGTTTAACATATTGCTTTTTTAATTGAATTCTCGGAAAGTCTACATAATTAATAGACCCTAAATCAGAATTATATAAGAAAAATATTTATTATTAACACTAATATTTATCAATTAAACTAATATGTTAACATTGTCATGTTATATTTTATTATAATAGATTGCTTGGCTTGTTTTGATGATCTCTGGTAATCTCATCTCCATGGAATCCTTTAGAACAACCCTCTGACCCAAATCTTTAATCAAAGTGTAAAAAGCGTAAATGAGGGTCATGCCATCCACGTAACAAGTAGTTTCATAATTTCAGGTTTCAAAAACAGATGATCTACCCAAACAGATATGTCAGAAATGTCTGGAGTCCCTAAACAATTTGTTTTTCTTCAAAGAAGTGGCCATCAGGTCTAACACAATACTGAAGCAGCAAATTGCTAAGCTATTAAAGGTATGTGGACATATTGAATAGAAGGAAAGTTCGGTCAGAGGGTAGGCTTATTCATTTCTTGATTCTCATAGCAACATAAGCCTACTTTATACATATGTAACATAGCCTACTTTATAGGATTGCATTAACATTCTATACCCAAAGAGTGTCAATGGGATCCACAAAGGCTTCTGATGATAAACAAATGTTCTGTCTATCCCTCTGTCTGTCAATGGGCTGTATTTTAAATAATGGAATGGAACAGTAAAAACGTTTTTGGTTTTCCAAGTTATGCAAAAAAAAATAGTTATTTGGATTTTGTTTTTTTTTGGTGATAATTAAGTAAAAATAGTTTTGATATTTCTAAAGAACTATTCATATTTTACCTGCACTTACACAAGTTACTACTACAACTAAAATTTACAATGTGACTTTTGGCATTGTAACATCAAATTATAATTTTCTTTTATATTAGGATATTTTTTTTTATTGTGAGAAGAGTTCAGATAACTGCTGATGCCTTTACCAATCCCTTAATTGTGAAAAATTACCCTTTCTAATATTTATAAGACATTTAATTTTTTTAAGGTAAAAGAAGAGGGCCAAGTAAATGATGATAATGTAGAAAAGTCTGATGATGAAGATGAAGACAGTTCCAGTGATGATAGTAGTGCCGATTCTGTAGTTGAAGCGCCTAGGTAATTTAATAAACTTTTTATACACTGCTTTATCTGCTCTGGATACAGAGCTGTATCTATAATTTTATTTTAAGTTAGGGTAAGTAATAATTCCTTTTGGCAAATTAAATACACACCTCACTATTGTGTCCTACATGTAACATTCGCAATTGTTTTACCTTTTGATCTTTTAATACATTGTTAACCTGGGTTGACTCGATGGCACTTTCGGTAGTGACCCTGTCCCATGCGCCAAGAGTTGTGGGTTCAATCCCCACCCAGGACAAACACTCGTGTGATGAATTCTTGTGTTTGTTCTGTGTTTGGGTGTTAAATTCCAATATTTAAGTATATATTTGTAATACCACTGTTGATTCTGATATCCGTAACACAAGTGCTTAAGCTACTTACCTCGGAGTCAGATCTAAATGCAATATACATACTATTTATTAACAATATGTATATTGCATTTCTTTATTATTTTAGGAAAGTCCAACGTAGAAGGTATGTTAGTAGAGGACGTACATCTAGACAAACTACAAGATTGAAATGTGCAAAGTGTGAAAAGTCTTTCCAGAAATATGACAATTTTGAAGCTCACATGAGAAGTCACTTTGGGAAAAAGGTAGGTTGGTGTGTATAAGTGACCTAATTCATGCTCTTCTTACCGATGTCTTATTAACTAAGCGTATTCAGTAAATAGTAAATTTTAATAGTTTAAAGTTTGTTCAAGTATTTGTAAATAATCCACTGTAGAACTAGGGAGATTTTTTTACTCGCTATCTACCATGACATTTGTTAAACAGAATATTATATTGTTAAAGTTTTACAGACCGGAACATTTTCCAGCTTAAAATATGAAAAGATATGTCATATGAATAGACAATAACTAACTAAATACTATTTATAAGATGGCTTTTCTCATGACCTATTTCTGTTGCAACAATAATTTTAAGCTGTAAAGCGACTATCATCTATCCATAATAGGATTGCCAACCCCAAATTTAAAAAACTATGATTTGAAGTTGGAAAAACCAGGACAATTCAGTTAAAAAAGGAAGCAGTAATAGAGTTGCAATAGTTAAATTAATATGTAGTGCGCCTTTGTTTTAAAACAGCACGGTAGGGCGGCATCAGCGCGTAGGAATCGTAAAAGTAGTGCCCGAATTTTAAAAAACGTGACATTATCAGGGCGCTTTAAAAACCCAGGACACTGCAAAAACTAGGACATGTCCTAGGAAAACAAGACGGTTGGCAACCTTAATCTATAAGATGAGGAATTTTTTAATTATGGAAATGTATAAAACCGATTCGAGACAAGGAAACTCCAGTAACATTTTTCTTTTGCAACGCTCCCTAAGCGATCACGTCAGTCTACAACTTAAAGCATCTCGAAAAATATTCCAGCCAGACATAAAATGCCAGCAGTGCGACAAAACGTTCACGACGCTGAAAAACTTGCACAGCCACATGCGCACGCACACCGGCGACCGCCGCTACCAGTGCCGCGCGTGCGGGAAGCGCTTCCTCTACCTGAACGTGCTGAAGAACCATGAGATGATACACGCGGGCGTGAAGCAGCACGCCTGCCATCTGTGCGACGCCAACTTTGTGCAGCTCTACAATTTGAAGGTGTGCGCGCTGACGTCACGGATAGATCTTCCAGCCAGACATTTTATTTTTTATAATGAGACCTCCTAAAAATTTTGGGATATCGCGATTCTATTATATCATGCTCAGCTTTTTTATTGCACCCTTCAAAATAATTTGATGAAATGGAGGGTCTCTCTCGGTCCAAGTTACACAGTATAGACATTAGGAGTATCATTTTCAGGCCTTTGTTGCCTTGCCTTGTTCAACTCCTGAATTGGTACCAAGCTGTCCAGATGTCCTATGTCTTCAAAACACATTGTGATGATTCTTTACAAAATGAGAGATATTGATAGAACTATAAAATAGTGTTTGAACAGAAACAGAAAGATATTTAATATTAGAATTACCCCACCCGATTGTGAAGGCAGTTGCTATAGTGGACTAAACTGGAATTCGTGGCTGGATGTGTGGGGTGGATACCACAAGATAAATGATGAAAGAAACAATGGCGACTAATAATATTATATGATACTATTTTTTTTTTAATTTTAGAGCATACTGTGAATTTGAACAAAGACAAATTTTCTTACTTTATTGAACAAATGTCATGGCAGATGGAGTTAGAATTTAGAACTACGTTTCGAATAAGTAATATATTTTAACTTAATTGATCCCATTAGATACTAATCTAGCAATATAATGATTATACCGCCACCTACCTAATATTTCCCAATCCCACACCAGCTACTAATTTAAATAATCCTAACTAATAGATTAACAAAGATATCACATTTCCCTAAAAATTTTGTAAAATTGACGATTTATAAGTGCTTTTTTTTGAGGCCTACATGAATAAAGAAATTTTGAATATGAATTTGAATCCTCCACCTCACGTCGTCGTGACGTTCATTGCTGTGAATCATGAAATCTCCATAGAATAAGCTTTTATGAGGACTCTTTGAGGACGTTTCATCGTCCCGTCATAATAACACGCTATGTTCGACTATGAATAAATGTTTTTTACAAAATACTTACTGAAACTGTTCTTATATGTTCTTATATTATGCGAAACTCGTAAAATACAAAAAAGATAAAACGCTCCGTCCTATTCGCGTTTTCTTATTAGCCTAGTTATCGTCTTTCTATAGTTATGTCCCGTACTTTGTCGGGGTCCTTTTATGGAGGGACCATGATCCAGGTTTTCGCGAGTCTGGCTTTTACATTGAAGCGACTACCTATCTGACCTTCATAAATTTTGGATAGTTTAACCAGACTAATTTGATTATGATTACACATGTATAATTATTTGAAAGTGCGGGTTCCATCAGCATTTTTTCCCTCAGTGACGAGCAAGTGGTATAAATCTGTATATAGATTTTAAATCCCGAGGTGCGGGCTCGGGCTTGAACCCGTCCACCGCGCATGTGAGAAGCTGTCCTTGTCTTTGCGTTACCACAATCGTTGTTTTATAATCTCCGCAGATTGCTAATGCGCTGGAACCTTGTCTAATTAACACCCATGTGACGTCACCCGCAATACTCGCTGGTCAGTTTTGCGAACGGTACTGAGTGTTCGATACGTCACGATTACGTCACCAATATGGCAGCCAGGCGCATTAGCAATCTGCGGGGATAATAAAATAATAACTATTACGTTCGCGGCTTTTTTTACAGCGGCACCTCGAGACGCACACGAACGAGAAGAACTTCGGGTGCGGCCAGTGCGGCAAGAAGTTCGCGCAGGCCGGCAACCTGAAGATACACCTGATCCGGCACACCGGCGTCAAGAACATCGCCTGCACGCTCTGCGACATGCGCTTCTATGTTAAGGTTGGTTTAGCATACTTTATGGACGACTTTTTTTTTCTTAATTTTTCATCACCTTACCAAACTTGAGGTGATTTTGGCGATTCTTTTTTAATAATAAAACGATATAAAAAAAATTTAGCATTCAAAAAAGTTACAATCCCGAAAAAATTTAATGTAATTTATAAGTATTGAAAAAAAACTAAAAAAGAAGTAAAAAATTGGTTTAAGTGTCCTGGACATTAGCCAACAAATAGACAAATAGCAATAGAAGATCTTTAAAAAGTCTTGTAAGTATCAAAAACAATAAAAAATATGTTTGGCCTTAGATTGGTTTAAACTAATAACATTGATACACACACACCACCACGCCCGTAATCCCCGAAGGAGGTGGTCAAAGGGGCAGCCGCCTTAACCACATTTGTGCAAAAATTAAGTGGTTAGGTTTAGTTTATTACTTTTTTTATATCATATGATAATTGATATTGATTTCAGAGTGACCTATACAAACACATGAAGTCCCATTCCTCGGACAAGCCCTACCCGTGCGAGTATTGCGATAAACGTTTCAAGTGTAAGAGCTTCCAAGTTGTGCACTCCAGGACTCATACAGGTAAAATTGTTATAATAATATCCTCCTAACCGATTTCTGTCACGGCGTCCAATCTCAACAAAATTGTTATATATACAACTACCATGACTATGCCAAACTGAAAGATTACAATCATAACCGGTCTGCTTGTGACCACCGTCGTTGCAATACAGCCGAAACTTCAACCTGTGTATGGTGGTCTACATGACCACATACACAGGAAGTTTCGACTTCCTTTTATTTCTGACACTATTTTATTTAGCAATAAATAATCCTTATGATTGAAGCCTTTCGATCGGTATCGGTAATTTTTTTTCTCGTGTAGCGGGTTCGATTCTCGGTTCAACCATGTAATTATTTAAAAATCTATGAATGCAGTTTAAGTTGTTTTTTTAAATTAAAATAATGTCTTCTTTTAGTAAAATGTTCCATCTACAATATTTAAGGTACTTTCCCTCCATGTGACATAGCCGTGGGACGCCCTGTATATATTATGTAGTATAGATGTACTAATTATATCAATATATAAATAATGTATTGTATAATCGTCAGGCGAGCGCCCGTACGCGTGCGACATCTGCCCGAAGCGGTTCCGCGCGTTCAAGGACCTGCGCAACCACCGCATGATCCACACGGGCGAGCGGCCGCACAAGTGCGCCGTGTGCGCGCAGGCCTTCATACAGAAGTGCGCGCTCAACCGGCACATGAAGGTGACGAGATTTTTTTTTGGGTTAATGGCGACTTAAAAGCAGGCCTGCTAAACAACGGCGCGGTGACAGTAACCCCCCACATGGGCGTACGCATCTTTTGGTAAACGCGGTACCCCTCATCGTAACTGGTGATTTTCTCATGAACACAACTTGCTTACCCCTGCGTACGCCCATCACCCCCAATCTGGTCGCTAGGTTTGTTTCTGATGTTGTGTACGTCTGGACCGGATAACCTAACCATGAAGGATAAATTGGATCATTGTTAGACATCCGTTATTATTTGAATGGTTTTTTCTCATGGACGAAATGTTAAAATGCGAACCCGTACGTTCCTTGGGTAGCCAGCCAAAATTATTGTAAATTTGTGTCGGCAGGGTCATAAAAACGAGCAGCGGCTGCGGGCGGCGCCGGGCGCGGCCGGGCTGGCGGCCGACGTGTACTCGCAGTGGAACGTCGAGGCCGCCTACGCGCTCGCCGACAAGTGCTGAGCGACACGCGTCACACTGCGCTACGACGTAGCGACAACTCACTGCGCCGGGTGTCCACTTGCCTCAAAGACTGTTGGTGCATGACGAGAAAATTTGGAATTTCCATCTAATACGCAGTACAGAACATCACGCCCATAATCCCCGAAGGTGTAGGCAGAGTGAAAGGGGTAGCAAGCCCCTTTAACCACATTCAGCATAGTTAAAGGGACGTTAATAATTACGTCACCCCCTAAAGAGGAAGGATAGGGTCGATGAACGGGGGTGACGTTATATTGCGGAACATGTGGCACCTCACCAAGGGGAAGAAAGGTTATACAAACATGTAAAGATGGTCACCTGACCCATCAGGTGAAGAAACGCAAATTTCATGTAACATAATCTATCGATTTATATATGCTCCGCATGTCATTATCCACGAACCATTTAGTAATTTGTCGAGATCTCTTTGTCTGGGTGCATAGCATGTAACATCTTGGTAGTAACGAAACGCTTCTTCCTACGGCTCAGTTGACAACCTCTGCAGACGTTTATCTATACTTATAATAAATCTGTAGAGAGGTCAATTCTGTACATGAAATATATTTTCAAAATAACTATCAGGGGGTGATTAGTGATCGATACTGATGCCAAAAATGCAATCAGTAACATTTTTGTCTGTCTGTCTGTCTGTATGTTCCTTATAGAAACAAAAACTACTAGACGGATTTTAACGAAACTTGGTACAATTATTCTTCATACTCCTGGGCAGGTTATCATATACTTTTTCATCACGCTACAATCAATAGGAGCAGAGTAGTGAAGGGAAATGTTGGGAAAACGGGAGGTTACTCCATTTTTTAAGCTTCGTCGCGTGTGCAGCCCTAATGGTTAAAGTTACATAGAAATCATGTATGACGGAAATAGTCTTTATAATATTAACCATAAACGCGGGTGACACCGCTGGCACAGCTAGTTATTAATATATTTAGAGTAAAACAAAGTTTATTATTAACTAGCGACCCACCCCGGCTTCGCACGGTGAGCATAAAACAATATGAAACTGTACATGTAACCTTCCTCTTGAATCACTATATCTATTAGTGAAAACCGCATCAATATCTCTTGCGTAGTTTAAAAGATCTAAGCTAACAGACAGAAGCGGCAACTTTGTTTTATACTATGTAAAGATATATTTTATATTAATAATACACTCTTGTCGTTACATATTGTCGCATTATCGTTTATAATTGCTATACATGTTATACAGGGTGTTACAAAACTACCCGTAAAGCCGAAAGGAGGTTAAATGGGGTCTTATAACGAGTCCAATTACAATATTTAAGAACTGTTGTGACGCTGTATAACACCCCAAAAAAATAAAAAAATATTATTTTCACCGATGTGCAAACCTATTTTAGTAAAATTAAAGAGTAAACTACGCAGAATGTACCTACATTTCTACCGAATTCGCGGAACGGAAAACATTTAAATATTTGAAATTGACAACATATTTTTTTTCCAACTTAACATTTTTGAAGGCAATACTTGAGTATAATGACATCCTTGTATTAAGGTAGCAAACATTTATGAATGAAAAATAGAAAAACTATTAAAGTAGACAATTATTAGGTAAATAGGTATGTAGGCCTTTCTGTTAAATAATCTGGACAGCTTACTAGGGTTGACAACATTTTTGGTTTTGATAAATTAATTATATTGTTTACGGGATATTTTGTATCACGTTGTATAGGTGTTTATTCGTCAATTCCGTATGAGTATGTACATTTTAATGTAAGTAGAGCACTTATCCAATATAACAATAAATTTGTTAATGTTAAAAAAATTACAAAAAATATATATGTAAATATTTTCATAAATGTATATACCTACATAAATATTTATCGTACTTCTGTGATTGGTAGATATGAAACACGGCTGCCAGCCATCTTGTTAATACTAGTTGTCTAAGTATTAATATTAAATAAGGCAATAAAACAATTAATATGTTAATAAAAGTCTTTTAATACAATTCCAATATTATGTACATGAAAGTTATTTGCCTACGAACAAAAGTAGGTATTTGTGACTATTGCACATGTGTGATATCACTAATATCTATAATTAAAAATATTCATTAATAAAAGAAGGATGTACAATAAATAAATTTTAATTGCTCTGTGTCCAACATCAATTTCTTAATTTTACTTCATTGACTATTAGATTAAAAAATGTTCAGTCTTATAAATTGAGAAAAAAAAATCAATTTAAAACAGGCATAGTTCTATCGTGCACTTTCATATGTCTCTTCAAAGTCCCTCTTTGCGTGAAACCCTGCTCGCATACTGTGCACTTATGTGGTCTCTCTCCTGTGTGGACTCTGTGGTGGTCGTCTAGCCTCCGTTTCGACAGGAAGCTCTTCGGGCAGTAGTTACATACGTAGGGCCTTTCGCCCGAATGTATCCGCTTGTGCTCCACCAATGAAGACTGAGTGCCATACGACTTGTTGCATATCTCGCATTTAAAAAGCTTCTTTCCATCGTGTATCAGCAAATGTTTGGCCAAATTGTACTTGTCTGTGAATGGATAGCTGCATATCTGACAGATAAACCGACGGCTCGTGTGCCGCCTCGATACATGCGAAAGAAGAATTGTGTTAGTGTAGAACTTTTTACCGCAGTGCTCGCATGTGAATAACCTTTCTCTGTTTTCTTTGTGGGTTTCTAGATGTGCCTGCAAAAATAAGAATCGACGGATTATTGTTTGAACTAAGAAACGCCTATTTGATTGCGCGATACATACAAAAATAATTCTAGAAAGATGATGAAGCGAGTATCAACTTTCTAGAATTTCGTGCACATTGAATGATGAATATAAAACAATGGAGAAAAAAAAAAACTCCTTAGTTTTAGAATTCTGATCTTCTTCTGCCTTTTATAATTAAAAAAGAAGTTTCATTTACCTTCAAAATAAACTTTGTGGTGCACCCTTTCCCGCATACATCACAGACATACATTTTTCTTTCTCCATGTGTTTGCTTGTGCATTTTCAGTGTCTGCTGACTCTTACATATCTTGCCACAAATATTGCACTTGAGTTTCTCTAAACTGACCAAAGTATGTTCGCTGTCATTGTGTCTTCTAAGTCCACTCCATGTCATGAAGGTTTTGTTGCAAGGCAAGCAATGGATTATGGCCTGAAATATTGAAATCATATTGAATAAAAATGACATTGGTACTGAATACAGCCAAGAGTTAGTGACTCCTTGCATTTACGCCATCGCATCATAGCAATCTACTTCTCTTGAGATGTACAAAATATACTTCTCTTGAGATGGTTAACCTTGCTTGGCTTATCAATAAGTTATAAATTTGATAAAAAACCATCTTTAACTTAAGTTTATATTAGTACTACCTTGCCTACTATACTATATTCATGTTTAAAGTTTCCTAAAAATTTAACAGCATCTCATGTTGAAGAACAGGAATTAGACATTTCATAGGAGAGCATAGAATAAATAAGTATGCAATGAACAGACTAAAACATTTAATTGTAACAAAATACTAAGTTGCTATGTCACCCATAATGAGGGTGACACTCAATGCCACTTGATGTTACACAGTGGCATAGCGAGGCGTGGGCGAAATGGGCCCTCGTTCACAGCCTTGCAGAGTCCCCTTGCATGCATGTTTGGTAAGATGTATTTATTTGGTGGATCTTGGGAACAAAAGAAAAGTGGCCCTCGCTGATGTTTCGCCTACGTCTATATTAGTCCATACTACTACGCCACTGATGTTACGTTACATGGAATTACTTGAAAAATTTATGCTCTTTTCTATACTCATCTCAAAATGTAACCAATACTTACAACTTTTCCTTCATGCTCCAGTTTGTGTGCTTCAAATCTCTCAAGGTAGTTGAATTTTTTGTTGCAAATGTCACATGTAAATGTAAAATGTTTTCTTGCACCTTTTAATTTTACTTTTGGAGTCCTTTGTGGTTTTAACTTTTCCAACTTTTTCATTCTCCTTAAATAATCATAATATACTTGTTTAATAAGAATTGTAAAAAATAATAGAACACTATCAAAACATGCCGAATAAATGCATGGAGCAAATAAATATAAATATTTATTCGCTCCATGCAGTTAAATATCTATAACAATATCATTGGCCATTCCAAGGTAAAAAAATAAGCTTAAGCTACAGTTTAAAAACTTATTTAATAAAAGAGTGACTTCAACTTATGTAAATAGCTTCTTTCATACCAACCTCTTTTTCAGCTTTCTTGTGTTCATTGGTAAGATATCATCACTTAAAGTTACTCCTTCAAATAGATCTACAAATAAAAAAGTAAAAAAAACAAACTGAGATTATAATTTTAAAGGTTAGTATCTATTTGTATTGGTCTCTTACAACTAGTTTACAGTGAAATACTAGTATAACATATAAGTTTGCTCAAACACATACATACCATCATTACAGTCCGATATATGCTCTGTCTTCACTGGTAAACTTGTGTCATTAAAGGTATCACATGTGTCTTCATACTTCACTTTAAGTAGATCAGAATTACCCTGATTCCCTTCAAAGATGTCAGGTTCAGTTCCCAAAATATCAGGGTCATGTTTCAAATCCAATCCAAAGCTTAGCAATGTGTTCTGAGACTGTATACATGTCCTCTTGAATTCTGCGCATTTTGCAAGCAACTCATAGCAGGAATTACATATTGTGCGTGGGAGATTGTCTTCTTGTACCTATTAAATTGGATACTAAACTTAAAATTATTTATTGTAACTTTAATTAAATAACATTCCAGAGATATAAACATATTATTCTCTCACTTTGCCATGCTTTGTCAAAACATTGCAGAAGGATTTAAAATATTATACTTTTGATTAAATAGGTAGGTTGATTACACTGTATTGCTGTAACTTTTAGTTACTTCTTAACGAGAAAACCTTGGTCAGAGCTTTCGATGGAAGATCATAATGTACCTAAATAAAATTAATTAAACACAAAGTAACTAAGAAAAAGATGAATACTGAATAAATCTAGTAAAATAATAGCTGTAGTTAAATACCTCAATTGATGTGCAGAAGCAGTAAATTTCAGTGGGTACGTTCTCAGACAAAACGTAGGCGAAAGACTCTTTCGACGTGAGACAAGCGCGACACAATTTATTCCAAGCAGTATTCATCATGTTCAGGATTATTAACTGGTTTACACACAGCTTGGGACGTATGTTTTAGGGTCAAAAAGGCTAATAAGGCTATTCAAACTTATAAAGCCCTTTCAGCCCAACCAAAACCATCGAAAAGTTATTACTTAATTGCTTCACAAACAAGCCAGGAATAAAATTGCTTGTTTACTCTAATCAACTGGTAGTATTTATTATTTATTTTAACCTCTGAGTTAGTGAGGCCGATCGATAGTCTACTATCGATTGTCTATCGATTGTCAATCGATAGTTGACGTAATATCAATAGTATCGATAGCCTATCGATAGCTTAGATCCAGGCAATACTATCGATACTATCGATAGTATTGATATGACGTCAACTATCGATTGACAGTTGTATGTGGCGGGTCGTTACATTCCCTAAAATATGGTTGAGTGAAGCGATGGCTGACACATACGTCATGCTTGGGAACAGGTGCCGCCTTTGGGGACTGGTCTGCTCTGGTCGGGTCATATTTTTATTTTTTCTTAGTAATTATAAATTTTTATTATCTTATTTCACACCAGGCCCACTTTGAAACATGGTTCAAAGTTAAATATGATTCTTATAACTTTGTTAATACTGTTATTGAAAAAAGTAACTACCGAGTTTCTTGCCGGATTCTTCTCGGTAGATGCAACATTCCGAACCGGTGGTAGAATCATATCTCTTTCAACTGTTTTTGACGATTTATAAGTGTTTCTTTGAAACCTATATAAATAAAGAATATTTTGACTTTGACTTTGACTTTGACTTTGACAATCGATAGACTCTCGATAGACAATCGATAGTAGACTATCGATCGGCCTCACTAACTCGGAGGTTAAAACTGTCAAGTCTGCTGGGATCCAATCTCTGAGCACTGAAACACATGGAGACGACTTAATGTTCTATACGAACAATCTGATATACAAATGTGATTAATATCGATATTGTATTCATAAACCTCTATCTACCTCTTTTAACAAGTCTACAATACTGCACGTAAAAAGAGACAACATATTTGACTTAACTATTTTTGGTAATTTAGCTGCGGTGGCAGAGAAGGTCTTCTAAGTGAAACACGTCTTGAGTGTAGAGAAGAGAATATTTATTGATTGAAATGGTGTTGAATATATACAGAAAAGTAGCTTACAACTAGTAGGGTGTAAAACGAGTATAACAAAAGGTATAACATAAAACAATATAATATAATACGCTAGAGGGCGTCGCGGTGCACTATTGCGCGTGCGCTATTGCCGTCTCGCTCCGACAGTCGTCTCGCTCTCGCTCGGCCTTCGCTGGAGGCGCGCGATATTACGCGACACGAGGCGGCGCGCGAGGCATTTAGTGACCCAGCGAGCGGCGAGGCGAGCGCACGTCGGTCTGATGGCGAGCGGCGCACGGGCGCGAGTCTTGTGCGCTGCGCGTGAATGTTATTCATGTATTGCAGCTACAGGACTCCCCCTCAAGCGAAGCGTACAGGAGTGTTGACTCTTCTGCCGGAACGTGTTCTTCGTGGATCTGGATCTTGTCGCTGCGGTGTTGAAGAACTCGGCGTAATAGGATTCGTAACGGTCGTGTTTTCGTGTGACGAAGTGTTGATCGTGTACGCCGGTTTCAATCTTTCGATTGATACTGTAGCGTTTCTTCCGGGCAGCTGGATTTCGAAGAACTTGTCGTTGCGCTTCAGAACGGGATATGGACCTTCGTACGGTGGTTGAAGTGGTTTTCGTACTGCGTCGACTCGTAGAAATACGGCGTTGCAGGTCGATAGGTCGGTGTGAACGAAAATACTGCGCTTGTTACTATGCGGCAAGTACGTCGGTGTTAGTGAGGTTATCGACTTATGCAGTCGATCGACGAAATCGTGGTTCATATTGTCGTCGGCTTGTAGGGATGGAGTGATGAAGTCACCAGGCAGGCGGAGTGACTGACCGTATGTCAGTTGCGCGGCGCTGGTGTTGGTGTCGGTTCGGATTGCTGCGCGAAGTCCTAGTAGAACAGTGGGTAGCTCGTCGGTCCACTTGCAGCTGGTTTCCAGGCGTGACATCAGTGCGGCTTTTAAAGATCGATGCCAGCGTTCGACTATTCCGTTGCTCTGCGGGTGATAGGCGGTTGTTCGCGTTTTCTCCGCGCCAAGTAAATGTGTTAGCGCGCGAAACAGCTGACTCTCGAATTGGCGTCCTTGGTCGGTTGTTATTGTTTTAGGACAACCAAATCTTGAGATCCAACACTTATAGACTGTGTTGGCGACGACTTCGCTGGTTATTTCTCGAATGGGTATTGCTTCGGGCCAGCGCGTAGTGCGATCGATCATCGTTAGTAGGTATCGATGTCCTCGGTCGCTTGTCGTTAGGGGTCCTACGATGTCGATGTGCAGATGTTCGAATCTGTCGCAGGCGGCGAATGTAGCTGTGTCGGCGTGAGTGTGACGGTGAATCTTCGCACGTTGACACGATATGCACGCCTTCGCCCATGTGCCGATGTCGGACTTCATAGATGGCCAAAAGTATCGTTGTTGAATCAGCTTTCTTGTTGCTCGCGTACCGGGGTGACTGACCTTGTGTACGGCGTCATAAGCTATCCGACGAAAGTCAGTAGGCAGGTACGGACGGATGCTTGATGTTGTTGTTTCGCAGTAGATATCGCAGTCGGTGTTAGGTATTCTAATTTTCTTTAGTTGTAGGTTAGTTTGGCGAAGTAGATTAGGTAGTTCGGTGTCTACTTTCTGCGCGGTCGCTAGTTGCTCGTAGTCAATTGAAGTTGGACAGGCGATGGTTTCGATTCGTGATAAGGCGTCGGCGACTACGTTGTTCTTTCCGCTGACGTGACGAATGTCGGTAGTGAATTCGGCGATGAAGAGTAGTTGCCTTGATCGACGTGGAGTTTCGCTGTCCGATGATGATTTGTGTAGAGCGTAGGTTAGCGGCTTATGATCGGTGAAAATGATGAGTTCTCTTCCTTCGAACATTTTTCTAAAGTGCTTCATGGACATGTAGATTGAAAGTAGTTCCCTGTCGTAGGTGCTATACTTTCGCTGCGTAGTGGAAAACTTCTTAGAGTAGTATCCGAGTGGTTGCCATGCCTTGTTCACGTACTGCTGCAACACGGATCCGGCGCATGTGTCGGATGCGTCGCAAAATAATGCGAGTGGGACGGTGTTGTGCGGGTGTGCGAGTAGTGCGGCATTCTGTAGGCATTTTTTCGAATATTCAAATGCTTGAATGGCTTCGTTTGTCCACTGGATTTCGGTCTTGTCACGCTTTTTCGAATTGTGTAGGTATTCGTTGAGCGGAGCTTGAAGTGATGCGGCGTTCGGTATGTGTTCGCGGTAGTAGTTGATCATACCGAGGAATGTTCGAAGTTGTTGAACTGTTTTCGGTCTTGGATATTCAGTGATGGTTGCGACTTTTTCTTGCGGTGGAATGATGCCTGTTGATGATACTTCGTAGCCGAGGAACTTGACTGTCGTCTTGCCGAAGTTGCATTTAGACGGGTTGATGGTGATACCGGCGTCTTCTAGTCGGCTAAGTACGGTTCGTAGTTGTTCGCGATGTTGTTCTTCGGATTCCGATGCAAGTAGAAGGTCATCGACGAATGGGAAAACGTAGTCTAGTCCTCGGAGTACGTCGTGAATGAATCGCTGAAAGGTCTGACCAGCGTTTTTCAGACCCGGGCACATTCGAGGGAATTCGAATAGCCCGAATGGCGTGATGATGGCTGTCTTCTCTATGTCGGCTTCTTTGTTCGGTATTTGCTGATAAGCTCGGTTCAAGTCTATTGTAGAGAAGATAGTTTTCTTAGCGAGTTGATAGGTGAAATCCTTTATCCTAGGTATAGGATATCGGTCTGGCTTGGTGATGGCGTTTAGTCGGCGGTAATCACCACAAACTCGAAGGTCTCCATTCTTCTTAGGTACGACGTGGAGTGGGCTGGACCAGGGGCTTTTGCTTGGTCTGCATAGGCCTTGCTGGATCATGGACTCGAATTCTTTCTTCACAGCTTCATACCGATGGGGTGGTATAGGTCGAGCGCGGCTATGAAGAGGTGGTCCGGAGGTCTCGATGTGATGTTCCACGCGATGTTTAGGTGAGAGCTTCATGGAGGTGAGTCGTGTGATGCCGGGAAATTCGCTAAGGATGTCGTGGTATGATTGTTCTAGGTCGGTACTGCGGATGGTCGGTATGTTGGTGTAGCAGCCTGGAGCGTGGATTGATAACTTAGTGACGTTATCAATCAATCTTCGGTGTTTCATGTCGACGAGAAGTTCGTGATGACATAGGAAGTCGGCTCCGATGATGGGCTTGCTGACGTCGGCGATGATGAATTTCCACTTGTAGGGTCTTCGTAGGTTGAGGTTCAGCTCGAGAGTTTGTTCCCCATAGGTGCTTATCGTGGTGTTGTTCGCAGCGTACAGTTTGAACGGTAGTGGCTTCGTAGGTGTGCCTCTCTTCCGTGGGATGACTGAAACGTTTGCTCCGGTGTCGATAAGGAACGTTAGTTTTGTCCTCTTATCGGTTACGAATAAGCGGTAAGATTTGCCTAGAACGTCGGATCCCGCCTCATCTAACGTTCGGTCTAGTTTACCGATGAGACGTCATTCTTCTTGTTCTCGTCGTTAAAGGTACACGGCGGTTGGCATCTTCTTGCTTCTTTTCCGAAACGCCGATGATAGTAGCAGGCGCGTATCGGAGTTTCAGCGTGGTGATGAGCGCGTGAGCGAGACGGAGAACGTGCGTTAGAGCGGGAACGCTGTGAGCGGCGATTGTAAGGTGAACGCCCTGGGTGATAAGGCGTGTACGATCTCGATCGTAATTCTGCGACTTCGAGTGATAACTTGCGTATCTCTTCTAGTAGGAATTTCGTATCTTGCGGTTGAGATGGTACGGAAGATGACGAATGTGATGATGCGTGTGGAGCTCTTTGCGATACGGCGCTGATTTCTTGCGTTTGTTCGATCATTTTGTCGGCGAGAAGTGCAAGTTCGTCTAGCGCGGCGGTCTTGCTGATGCTGTCGCTGACAACGAGTACCGATCTCACGTGGGCAGGGAGATGGTTCATCCACATGAGACGGAGTGTGGACTCGGGTACTTTGTCACGCGCAAGGTCTTTCATGCGACGTAACAATTGAGACGGCTTCTGGTCGCCTAGTTCCATCTCGGATAGGAGTTTTTGGAACTGACGTCCCTCTGACTCCTCGTAGACGGAGATAAGCCTCTTCTTAAGCGCATCGTAGAAGTTCTCTGCCGGTGGATCGTATAGGAGATCGCTAACTTGTTCGATGTCCTGCTTCTCGAGTTGCGCAATGACGAGTTGGGCCAGTTGGGTTTGGCCCTTCTTCAGGTCGTGGGTGGCGGCTTCAAACGTGATAAACCATAGGCGAGGTTTATCACGCCAGAAAGGTGGTACGCGCATAGACAGCGCAATACCAGCCACTTCTTGCGGTGCTGGTCTTGGGATACGGCGAGAAACAGTGGGCTCTTCAAGTGCCGACGGTTCCATGGTGAAGCTTGAAGTTGGTCTTGATTTATTCTTGAAGGCTTGAATTCTTCTAAGGTTGCTTCTTGTTCAGTCGTGGGTCACCAATTTAGCTGAAGTTTGCAGAGAAGGTCTTCTAAGTGAAACACGTCTTGAGTGTAGAGAAGAGAATATTTATTGATTGAAATGGTGTTGAATATATACAGAAAAGTAGCTTACAACTAGTAGGGTGTAAAACGAGTATAACAAAAGGTATAACATAAAACAATATAATATAATACGCTAGAGGGCGTCGCGGTGCACTATTGCGCGTGCGCTATTGCCGTCTCGCTCCGACAGTCGTCTCGCTCTCGCTCGGCCTTCGCTGGAGGCGCGCGATATTACGCGACACGAGGCGGCGCGCGAGGCATTTAGTGACCCAGCGAGCGGCGAGGCGAGCGCACGTCGGTCTGATGGCGAGCGGCGCACGGGCGCGAGTCTTGTGCGCTGCGCGTGAATGTTATTCATGTATTGCAGCTACAGTAACATCATCAAGTGACGTCTTAGAAATACCTAAGTGAAGCCGGCTTACCATTTTGGTTTCTCGCTTTGAGTTGTCAATGTCAGTGGAATTTGCAGTGTATTGTGCCAATATTGATAAAATTTTTAATTATAACATAATCTAACTTGTAACATTTAAAAACATCGTCATAAATAAATTGTTCAGAGACTTATAGTAAATAAGTAAAGTGGAATGACTGACACTACACAAAGGCGCCATATTTGTTCCTCACTCAAAATTGGGCTTCACTGTTTCGTTGTTAAGTCATATCCATTAGTTTCAGTACTCAGTGATTTTAACTCCTCTTTTTTAATAGGTAATTATAATCCAGCCTGTCACAGTGACAGCACAGCACAGTCCTCTAGGCTTGTGTAGTTCGCGAACGAACTAGTTCTAAAGAGCGCTCTTTAACGTGAACTAGTTCGCAGTTCGGGTCGTTAATAGTTCGCTAGTTCGTTCATGACAAAGTAACTACTTTGTCATGAACGAACTAGCGAACTACTAAACTAGCGAATACTCAGATAAACTTATCTGAGTATTTTATTTATATTAACTAAAACAGTTCGTAGTTGTAGTCATAAAATATTGATAAAATATTATATATGCAACTTCCCTTCTAATAAATTGCTAGGAAGAGCGGCATAGTGGCATATCCACAGAACTATATCGAGATAGAAAAAAAAAGTTCAGCAATTTGTAGGGCGCGTAACATTTTATGCAGGTAATTTGACAAACACTTGGGAAATAGCGATTAACTGCTCCAACTTAATGGCATATCTTTCTTACCTCAGAGTCTGAACTAACGGTCTAGGACCTAGATCGTCAAAGCTAGACGGACTAAATAAGCGATGAGGAGCAGTATCAAAACGAGCGAACCATGAACTAACGAACTAGAAGAACGAACTATGTAGTTTGTTTAGGAACGGCGACCTATACTGAGCGATCTCAGTTGCGAACTAGTATGCCCAAGACTAAGTCATATTGTCAGTCATTTTAAAATAATGTCAATCAGATTGACGCTCGGCGGAACCTCAGTCACAAACTTGACCACAGTATCAGTTATATAAGTTACTCTAGTCTCTATGACCACAGTCCAGGAATTCACGCAGCGCAGACATTTATTTATTTATTTATTCATAATTGCACACATTTCAAAACATTTGAAATGCAGTTACATGGACCCTGGTAGGGTCTAGCAATACACTTAAGTAGGTGCTTTTAAAAATTACATACTTATTAATATCATTAACTTATTTACTTATAGTTATGTTAGTTTAAATAGGAAGTAGGTTGCCTAACTAAATAAAGCTAACCATATGCGGTGTCTATTAATCTATCACAATTCTTTAGGAAGATAAACAGCCTACCTCTGGCCCTAAGGAGTAGGTAGAGCCACGGAGCGATAACTATATGAAACAGATGTAGCCTAAATTAAAATTGAGTTGGTTTAAACAGAAAGGATTGCCAAGCGATATCCTGCAAGGACACAGTTGACACAAATAGAGAAGCAGAGCTATTTTGGGAACCAAATCAAACACTGTTGATCAATAAAAAATTTACTGTATAAAAATTTTACATAAACAATAATCTCAATTAATGTCTCAACATAAAAACAATAAATCCATTTATTTAATCATATAAAAGGAATGTCTGACATCCGCCACCACATCTACAAAATAAATATATTATTATCTTAGTCTAATTTGTCATTTCATTTGTTTATGATGCTTACCAAACCTACCAGACACCCTTAAATTATAGCATCTTTTTAAATAATGTGACAAGTAGAGTGTGGTTTTGTATGAATTTCTGGCCATACTACATCTACACTGCCTTGTCACCATCATTCACTACCCTGTTTTTTTAACTTAATTAAATTTATAGTGGTGTGATTATTGCGTCACAAACGAGTCCCACTAAAGACAATGTGTGTTGGGTATTACGCTACTAGACATTTCGGCATTAAAAATACCAAGCTACATTTAATAGTAACTTTAGCTGCAATATTGTTTTAATACTTTTACAGCTCCACTTGTAAGATAGTTGCCAGAATTTGATGTTTTTGCGAGTATATGAAATTGGACAATAATACAATCATTGATAACATGTATTAGTTAGACTACATACATGTACTTTTGCATGTTCTTTCACCGTATTTCCTTTACTTCCGCGGGTTATTCTACACTCCGCCGTTATCATTGCCTTGTCACCCGAGTTATTATCACAAAAAAAAAAAAGTATCACGATTGATTGCTAATTATTTTCTCTAATATTTATAGTAATACGAAAGCCCTTTTAAGTGTACAACATTATGTTATATGTTGAATACAGCATAAATAATTCACATACCTACCTACTATAAAAAATAGTTTTGGAAATAGTTGTTACTCATATTCCAGATGCAAACACATTTGTGACTTGTGATCATACAAAAATACATAAATTTATCTGCACAGAAAACACTTCCTTCATTGTATTTTTACGCCAGTTCGAATTTAAAGAATAAAATAAACATTCTAATAACATAATATCTTCAGTCAAATTTCGAACATGTAACTTTATTTTGCAGGTAGTTCGATATGTAAGAAAATACTCCTTAAAACGTTTCGGAGCATGTTTTTCTTAAGCTGCCCAACATTGCAAATTGCACCTTTCGTGTTTGTGTCAGATCACAGTTTGCCCTGCATCAGCGGCTTGAGGTACTCGTGGAAGCTCTTGTTGACCGGCTCGCGGTTGAGGGGGCTCTTCATGGCCTCCTCCATTAGGCGCTCGTACACGCGCCCGTCGTACGAGCCCAGCGTCGAGTGTAAGATCTGAGTACGAAGCGAAATTGAAGTTAGTTCATGATGTACGCTACCCCTCGCCAAGAGTAGGTATTTTTTTATAGATATATATATACATACATACATAATGTCACGCCTTTTTCCCATGGGGGTAGGCAGAGATCACGTACTTCCATTTGCTACGATCCTGACATACACCTTTCGCTTCTTCTACATTCGTAAGTCTTTTCATACACGCTCGTCGGTTAAGGGTGCTGTTTACCTGACCTTTTTTTATATATCGATGAAGTCGGTTTACATCCTAAAGTCAATTTCCATGAAACTTCTACTCGGGCGATGCATTGTGGTCTATTGGGTATACCCGGTCTTTGATTTTTACATCCCCTTTCCCACTGGATTTGAATTCAAAACTCCCATATATCTCACCTCGTCTCGGATGTCGAACGCGTCGACGAGGCCGACGGCGTTGGGCCGCACCTTCGTCAGCAGCTCTTCGTACCAGCTCTGCAGCTGCTCGATGTCCCGCTCCGATATCGACGTGAACTGTAATATTTAACAAGTTATAGTTACACTGTTTTACCATATAAGGGCGAAACTAGCTTATTTCTCGCGCAGCGCGGGGGTCACTGCGCTCAGCTGCTGCCTAGTGTCTGCACTACAAGCTAGAGCGCACCATGAGCAGGTCACCGACGCAGCGCGGGGTCACTGCGCTCAGCTGCTGCCTAGTGTCTGCACTACAAGCTAGAGCGCACCCGAGCAGGTCCCCGACGCAGCGCGGGGTCACTGCGCTCAGCTGCTGCCTAGTGTCTGCACTACAAGCTAGAGCGCACCCGAGCAGGTCCCCGACGCAGCGCGGGGTCACTGCGCTCAGCTGCTGCCTAGTGTCTGCACTACATGCTAGAGCGCACCCTGAGCAGGTCACCGACGCAGCGCGGGGTCACTGCGCTCAGCTGCTGCCTAGTGTCTGCATTACAAGCTAGAGCGCACCCTGAGCAGGTCACCGACGCAGCGCGGGGTCACTGCGCTCAGCTGCTGCTTAGTGTCTGCACTACAAGCTAGAGCGCACCCTGAGCAGGTCCCCGACGCAGCGCAGCGCCCAGTACACCAGGTACAGGTCGCGCAGCTGCAGCAGCACCTCGCGCAGCGCGGGGGTCACTGCGCTCAGCAGCTTCTCAGTCTCTTCACAGTACGTCGAGATGATGATGGCGCGGCAGTGGGCCTGCGGGGGAAGATGGAGACGTTAGTGATGCACAGGTTCATTCGATGTACACGAGAATTATGATTATACATATAATAGATCAAGACGCAGTTCGGATAAACGAAAATCTAGGTAATCAATGAAGTACTAGGTAAAATAAAAGTACTTTTTTTGTTGATAATTTCATTGCAATGCTTTACGCACCGTCCCGCTGGGGAACAACCGGCGCGGCGGGATTTCCGGGGCCCTCACATCATAAAAGGACCCCACTCCAAAGTTCACTCGTTCTTTACTAAATATTACGCGCAAGCTTATCCCATCATACCTCTGAAGCCGAAGTGAGCTGCACTGATGTCATGTTCCAAGCGTCCTCGTAGCACATGCCGCTCTTCTGCCGTTTCTCTATGGTCTCCACGCATAGACCGATTTTACTGAAATAAAATACAAAAATGAAATATTAGAACTTGCAACGAGCGTCAACTGTCAAAAGACTTGTCACGTGGATGACACGATAACATTTTCCCGCCACTACGGGAGTATATTTACGGAAGCAATAATATCAATATAGGAATATATTTATGGAAAATAAAATACAGCACTCGTGTTCAACTAATTAACAAAAAACTCCCAAGGAGTTCGATAGCTTAAAAAAGTCTACTATTTTATTATCTGATTCGATGTAGGTCCGTGGCAATTTTAACGGTTGGTGTTCTCGCTCAATGTCAGCCATTTGAAAGCTAGTCCATACTACATAAGGGGGCCACAGTGCTCACAGGCTCTGGACCCGTGGCATTCAGCCAGTCCCGCTACTATGAATCCTTCTAAAACCTATTGGAAGTCATGGATAGATTACGATGATGGGGACCCTAGAACCTTGTTATGTTTTTTATAATAAATATCGGTTATTGGCAGAGACTCCCCAGACAAGGAATCCCATGGCCAGAGAGCTTTGGGCATATACCCAGGACGCCCAATGCAAAACTAGGGCCTGGTACTGAGTGAGTGATTGTTCTGGTACCTGGCAGCGACGCGACGGAATCCTTCTAGGATGCCGTCACTCGAGCTATCCCAGGGCGGGTAGCGGCGCGAGGCGCGCGACAAGTACGCGACCGTCGGCGTGAGCGCGTCGCCGCCGCACGCCTGCTGCCACGCCTTCACTAGATACCTGCGCAAACGCATACGCACTTTATAAAAAAGTATTTACGATTTCATGCTACGAAGGTGACAATCAAGCATATGCGTATAGCGAAAACAGCAGCCAATTAACGATGAGATGAGAGGACCTCGAACATCGTTAATATACAAATAATATATAAAATAATACAAACGAAAACATACATACATAACATCACGCCTTTAGATCCCGAAGAGGTAGGCAAAGTCAATGGGGCAGCCAGCACCCTCAACCACATTCGGCCAAAAAATAACTAGGCTAGGTTAGATGGAAAATTAAAAAAAAAAAATTGACAAGTGGCTAGTTCGTCGCCTACATAATCACACACCCAAACCCGATATACCATTAGACATCCTTTACGACATGCTAGGCAAGGAACACAGTTGGCACATTCTTTTTAAATCTCAGACCAATATGGGACTTTAAAGAAATTTCGAAACATTATTGAACATTAGTAACAGTGCCGGATTAGCCATATAGCAGAAGGCTTTGGGGGGGCCCCGCTTTACATTTGTAATCGGGTTCCATTTGGTTATTTGGATCTTTGTCCAATCCCCATTGGACAAAGATCCAAATAAAGGCATATTTTTTATGCAAGAGCCTTTTTTTAAGCAATTGCTACGGGCTCCGCGCCGGCTAGACCCAGCACTGATAGGGAAGAAGTGTGAGATGACCTGGCAGTCTGCAGCAACAGCACGGTGTTCTCGCCCTCGTATGTGCAGGCGGCGGTCACCATGCCGTACGTGAGCGGCAGGTTGGAGGACAGCATGTACCCGTGTCCGCCGCACGCGAGTCGGCACCGCTCCACGCACTCGGCCGCGTCGCTCGTCGTCACCGCTTTGAGGCAGCACGCTAGAGCGTGCAGCTGTAATTAACAGTTCATTTTACATGTTAAGCATAGATTAGGCATGGGCGCGACCAAAGGCTGCGTACGCCCAATGCTATCTATATATTACTAGCTGACCCGGCGCACTTCGCAACGCCCCGTTCTCAGACTTTCAATACCCATTTTTTTTTAATTTACCGCGCAACTTTTTAATGTTTTTCTTTCATAAGAGTCTTCACATGACAATAAAAACACAACTAAAAAATAATCAGCGAAATCGGTAAAGCCGTTCTCAAGTTATAGCTTTGGGGTGGACCACCCTTAACATTTAGTGGTATAAAAAATAGATGTTGGCCGATTCTCAGACCTACTGAATACGCTTATAAAATTTGGTAAAAATCGGTAAAGCCGTTTCGGAGGAGTACGGTAACTAACATTGTGACATGGAAATTTTATATATTAGATAGGGGTTTTGTAGGCAGCAGCGCAAGGCACTATGTCCAAAAAAGCCCCCACTGGAGATAAATACACATATATTTATGTCTATCGAACAGAACAAGGGATGTAAGATCACTAGTAATACCTAGCATCATTTTAGGCCCCTAAGTGGTTACCCAATACTCACGGCCCGTTCCTGCATACATACATGAACTCACATCTTGCGTGCTCAGCCAGAACGCGCGCATGCCACTCTTTGCCATACGACATATAAGGATGCTATTGTTACGTCGCCTCTGGCAGTCTCTCCAGCTCCCCATCGTCAAGCTCGGCGGTGACATCGTTGTATATGGCCTACACGACTCTATACGCTTCGACATAAGGCTGCTATTGCAACGTTATCTATAGCACTGCGTCCAATGAGGGTTTTATTATAAAAAAAAATCGCCAGATGGCGCGAAGGAGTCTTGGGGTCACTATTGGCTCTTTGTTGCCAGCACCCTTCTGACAACTAACCAATGAGGAGGGTGACAAGACCGCAAGCCACAGTTACACCACCTTTAGATGTTTTAATTAAAAAACCCCTCATTTTTTAGCGTCGAGTTCGGCCGTGACGTTGTTGTATATGGCCCAAAACATTCCAACTCAGCCTGCACGCGTGAATATGACTTTATTATACTGCATAAGACTGATATTGCTACGTCACCTCTGGCAGTCTCTCCAGCTCTCCGGCATCCAGCTCTGCCGTCACGTTGTTGTACATGGTCCATAGCCACTGGGCGGTCAGCCTGAATGCATGCACAGATGCGATGCCGATGAACAGCTTGTGCTGCTGTGTCACGTAGTCCAGGATCTGCGGTTCCGGCTCACTGTGAATATAATATGGGTGTTACATAATAGCACGGTTCAGGTTCGCTGTGATTGTAGTATGGGTGTGAGAAAATAAAAACAGTTTAAGTGTTATAACAAATTTCGGACTGGACACAACTGGATTATACAAAGCTTCCTTCAGCTAAGGTGTGAAATTCTTAATAGTATTGCTTCTTTGATTTTGTTCTATATATGTTTACAACAAATTTCGGACTGGACACAACTGGATAATAATTCTGGACTGTAGCAGATACTAAATCTAACAAGGGATTAATAAGTAGGCAAATAAAGTACTGTTTTCTCACACTCACTATTTTTCTAAAGATGGAAAACAAAGTAGGAGGAAAAGTTGCACGATTTGATTTAGTTATTACACATGATTTTATATATTTTTATATCTTTCTCCTTAAACTGTTGCTCATGCCTATTTACAAGGAAAATCTAGGTTACAAGGAGCTTGACATATTTATAGACAAACCGAACGAAGCATGTCCGTATATGCAACGGGACCCCATGTTTTTTCTTGAAACCCTGTCACTATCAAGTTAGTATTAATTGATTCAGGAAGTAGAAATGACCGGCTGTTTTTTAAAACTACCTGGGGTCATGTAAGTTACTAAATAGCAAAGGGCCCTGCTAGAAGGACAAAATCTTCGGACGCATATTTCTCAAAAACTATTTATATCTAGGGTGTAGTGAAAAGTTATTTGGAAGGTAGAAATAAGAGGCTCATTGAATACTAATTCATTTAGTCTGTAAACTTTCAATTTACAAAAGGCCCCGCTGGCACAGCACAGAATTGTTTTTTTTTTTCTTTCATTAATTTGCAAAGGTAGAAAATTTAAAGTCCATAAATCGATAGGTAGAAACATATACCAACTCGATCATTTAGGACCTAAAACAATCATATATGGGGTCCCGCCGCTGCATATACGGAAATGAACGAAGCGATTCTATAAATAAAGCTTCCTCTTTCCTTTTGAGTCACAAAGTACTAAAATAGTATAGGTTGGCTACAAGTTGACTCACTCTGGCTTCGGCTGCGACTGGTGCCTCACAGCCGAGTACCGTGTGGCGATGGTAGACGCCTTCGATATGTACGTGCACACGTCGAGCACGATCATCACGCGTACGAACATCATCGTGCCGTACGTCAGCTTCGAGTTGCGCGCGTCCACGTACGTGCCGTCCTGTGTACAACGGAAATAGATCAGTGAGGGTAGGATGCTGATGAGGAAAGAGAGTACTGCAAAAAATATTTTACGCGCCCATTGCGAGCTTCTGTAGCGCTTCCACCAAAATCTTGACCCATGACCATGACCCATAACATGTTGGGCAACGTTATGGGTCCAGCTGCGACATAAAGGGTGGGCAAAGGACAGCGGGGTGCGGGGGTGACGCCTCGAAAACTAAGAGGTCACATTTTACGCACGCAGGGGTACGGCTCGGTGGGGAGGAAGTCGGCCAGTCTGTCGGGGGGGCATGGGCTATTAATAAGGTGTTGTATACATTTTTTTTTTTTTATGAAGTCCAGCCTTCTCTTAATGTTAGGAGATGTCCAACTGTCTGTTTAGACCTGTATGTCTGCGCGCAGGGTTGAGTGCGCGCGCAGTAGACAAGGGTTTCACCTGGTGGGTCCGACCGCGCCGACGGGCGCGCTGGAGTAGCGCGAGGGGAGGACTTTATATACTTTACGACCGTGTCATACATATGGCGTTGGTTTCTCCCTGCCTACTCCGCTAAGCTGGCGAAGTGGCGTGAAGTTAGTTAGTTAAAACAGATAAGCACGGGTCGGGCTTAAACTTCTCCATCATGACAATAAAAGTACTGAACAATCATGGACCAACTTTATATGTGCTCTTAAATGATTTGCATTATTGGCTTTATTGCTACAGGCGTATTACCTATTAGGTTACAATAACAATCATATTGTCAACTTTTGACAAGCTTAACAAAAACAAATTTACATTTTTGGTATTATGTATTCATAATCTATTGGAAAAAAAATGTTATGCATATTATATTTTTAAGCACATCTTAATTTTGTTAGTAAACACCGACAACTACCTAACGTGAGTGCCTACATAACAAGAAAAAAAAAAGTGTAATTATGGATTTCATACCTTGGAAGACGCGCCAATAGAACGTTTTAAATATAAGAGCTCAAATAAAGTTGGATCTTAAACTAGATGGTACTTAGGTAGGTACTGCATGTTCGGTGTTTTCATTTTCGTGATTGACGATTTTGTATAGAACCTTCGGTGTGCATTACCATGGCATATTTTTTATAACGTATAACTGTCCTTTAAAATACCCTATCCCCTAGGTACAGTTCTGAATGACAACACGTCTTCTACTTTCGATTTCAACCTGAGAAGTGAGGACTGTATTAAACGGCGGCGCTGTAGCCCCAGGTGTTAAAAGTATATTCGATATATTTTATCCTTTTTCAAATGTGACACTTGTATAAAAAAAAAACTATTTAAATTGAGACCGTTCATGTCATGTTAGAAAAAGAACCGTTTATGTTATTATATTGAATAAGCGTTTTTATTAGACACGCATACCATGGCGCCGTGTCTTGAAATTGCGCCAATTCAGATCGTTCGTGACTTTTTTACAATAGTAGTATGTACCCACTGCTACTATCTCTTACTGAAATTAAAAATATTTTATGTGCCTAACTACTGATAGACGTAAAGTAAACGTAAGTAAGTAATTTAAATTCAAATTTGGGGCAAAACAGATAAACGAACCGACTATAAAAGAAAAAAAAAGACTCAAATTACATATTTACTGTATTCTTGTTGTATTATTTAAAAGCATTTGTGTGAAATAATACCTAATTGGCACGTAGACAAGTATTTGTATTATGTTTCGTCTCTGCTATAAATGTGCCAATATTTCCTTAACTAACTAGTTACTCATTAACGAGGTCAAAGTTCTTGGTTTATCAATATTTACATACAAAGCTTAAATATATTTATTTATGATTATATATTTTCGTCCTAAATTGATAAGGCTAGTTATCGAACAAAACAAGTGCAATTTCTAAAGATTTTTGGAGGACGTCAGATGAAAGTGCATTGACAGATAATAGCATACAATAATACGTGCACTTAGTGCAAATTAACTTTATTATTGTTTTAGTGTTACTCAACTTTACTGCGAATAATCTCAGAGACCGCTTGGACTTCGATAGAAAATTTGGCGAGTCTGTTTATTACATTGAAGCGACTGCAGATAGTGCTCATCTGACATTCTCAACCGTCACAGATCCATAGAGTTGAATTCACGATCTTTTACCTACTTTTTTTTTTTTAATTATAGTATCTGAACAAAGAAAAATTCTATACGGAAAGATTAATTAAGAAGTCATAATTCTAGGTTCCTAAGTGGTGGTAGTTCAATTTTGAAAGAACGCGCCTCATACATGGGGTGTTGGTGGGTGGGTATCAGACCCGGGCACGTATTGCAGGATTTTTCAAGTCTAGGTACAAATTTTTAACAATTTTTCAAGGGTGCGGCAAAACAAAGTGATAAAACTTGCATATCCAAAATAACCATGGATGTGTAACCATGAGCCATTTGTTTGGTTCCCTTATGTCGGTCAGAATTGCATTTGCTATAATGCAATTTCCAGAGTTGCTAAATCCTGGATCATTGTGTGATAGGTCAGACCCCGCCTAAGCAACAAGATATAAGGCTATGAAGATGATCATTAAGTTACCTTACTTATCGTCATTGATACTTATCTATGAGGATTCCGGGGTAAAAAAAAGTTCCACTCACCTCCAAAACCTTGGAGTTCCTCATCAGCATCTGCTCCCTCGGTATCCTAACGTGATCGAAGCCGAGGAAGCCGTTGTTGGTGCCGTTCATGCCGAGCTTGGCGCCGATCTCGCCGACCTTCACCCCGGAGAGGGGGAGGTGCGTCTCCTCGTCTCTCAGTTGGACGATGAACGGGTGGATGCCGTGGCATTTGCCTTTAGTGTACAGCTGGGCCATCACGATGCAGTAGTTGGCGGTGTGGGCCACTGGTAACAGTAATTACATTTATATAACCTTTTTTTCAGTATACCTACTTACAAGGTAATTTTTTGTAAAATATTTGGTCAAAATATTACATGATATAAAAACTAAAAAATTTCAATCGATTCTATTAACGATTCGTATCTATATTAAATATATTCAGGTTTTGTATATACTAAAAATAAGATTGTGCAAGTATACTGTAACAACGACCACGCAGTAATTGAGAGTGCGACTATGCTGTACATACTTAAGTTAATTGGGCTAGACGAAAAATTGCGAAGAAGCGAATAAAATCAAAGTCAAAGTCAAAATATTCTTTATTTATACAGGTTTCAAAGAAACATTTATAAATCATATAAATCAGTTAAAGAGATATGATTCTACGAATAATACATTTTAAAGTTATGTTAATTAGATACTAAATTCTAGGCAAGAAAAACATTGTCAAGATATATTTTTTTACACTACTCCTTTTTTTTTTTCCTTACGTCTTGTTCTAAGGGTTTGTTTAAACCATTAAATTAGTTTGAAGCGACTATCCACCAACATATATATACATATACGACCCATTACCCCACCCATTTCCAAAAAGGAAAATATAGTATATCCTCATATTGTCTAATTGATTTACAAGTCAAGTCTACATGTACTTTGGACAGTCTGATTATATTGTGTGATAACAAAAACACAAAGCATTTTTGATGAGTAATGACTAAGTGATTAGCATTATATTACTTATATAAGCTAAACTAAAAAAACTACAGCTAAGTAAATAATATTTACTGGCTAATTGGACAGTCACATTGTATTGTGTTTTCATAAAAATACATCGATTTTTTATAAGTCATGTGATTAGGCAAATTATCTAATTCTTACTAATATCATAAATACGAAACTAATTATGCTTATCTGTCTGTTACATCGTATTGCCTAAACTACTAATGGGATTGTAGACGGTTGGCACACCTAAATTATTCAACCAGTCTGAAAAAGGGAATAGGCTACCTTTTATCCCGAACTCAAACACATCTTTAATTACGTAGGCCTTAAAAATGCACTTGTAAGTACAAGTTGTGTCAAGTACATAATAGGTACAAAATCGAACAATTTAAATCTACCGCCGGTTCGGAATGTCGCATCTACCGAGAAGAAACCGGCAAGAAACTCGGTAGTTACTCTTTTCAATGCCATATTGAATATAAAAATTAAAATTTACAGATTATATTAATATTTATACCAAGTTATACAGTTTATGTTCATCGAAGATTCAGGCGATTATTACAAGGAAAAGTTAAAATAGAAAAAAAGATTTAAACAAGTGATCTACTTACATCCACCAGGCCACCACTTATATGCCGTCAGTGTAGGGCTGTGCAGAACGAACTCCTTCGTCTTCGGGTCGTAAGTCGCTGTCGTTTCCAAGCCTCTGATAAACGTCCCGTGGCCCAGTTCAGTCTAAAATAACGAGACAACATATGACGCAAAAAAAACAATAGTTAACTTTTATATAAATCACTAGTAGCGCCCCGCGGTTTCACCCGCGTAGTTCTGTTTCCCGTGAGAATACGGCGATAAAATATAGCCTATGTTACTCGCTGGTAAGGTAGCAAACCACTAGTGAAAGATTTTTTCAAATCGGTGCAGTACTTTCGGAGCTTATTCAATGCAAACAAACAATCACATATTTTCTCTTTATATTAAGAGTGCAGATTAATGCAGATAATACACATTTAAACTAATATTATAAAGGCGAAAGTTTGTATGGATAGGTCTGTCACGCTAAAAACACTAATAGTAATAAATAAATATCAGACAGTAGGTAGCTTAAGAACTTGTGTCGCTGATATCAGAAAGAACAGTGGTATTCCAAATATACATAAGTATATTGGAATTAATTAACACCCAGACACAGAGCACACAAGTATTCGTCACACGAATGTTTGTCCTGGGTGGGGAACGAACCCAGGTGCCAAAAACTCTTGGCGCATGGGGCAGAGTCACTACCAAATGCGCCATCGAGCTAACCTGTTATATAAATTATATAGTTTATAGATATATCAGATTATCACAGGGGCTATGTTTTATAGCTTCACCACCGCGAACGAAGCTGCGGGCAGAAGCTATTTATAATATTTTATACTTATATTATTCAAAGTAACTGACTTTTTTTTTACGTCTTCGTTTCTAAACTATTTAACGAATAACTACACGAATAAGTTAGTAAGTAATAAATGAATAATGTTTACACTAACATGCTAATTCTCGAACTCCAAATTTAGAATGTATAATCATACAATCAATTAAACAATTGTTCATGCTTTTAGATATATAGACATATATTAGTACAAAAATACGTTTTAGCATGCATGGGTCAAGGATATCACTAACTTTTTTACGTGGGGAATGCATTATACAGTGTTAAGCCGCCCGAATGAGGAAGATGTGTGTAGGCCTCCTAGCTAGAGCTTTCTGAATAGTAGTGCTCCTCTCCAACCAAGACGGCAATTGGTTATCCTACTAATATTATAAATGCGAAAGTTTGTATGTATAGATGGATGTTTGTTACTCTTTCACAAAAAATCTACTGAATGGTTTTAAATGAAACTTTAGAATAATATAGCTCATACATCCGAATAACATATAGGCTATGTTTCATCGATGTACCACGCAAGCGAAGCGGCGGGCAGAAACTAGTATCCTATTAATACAGGTGCTCCTGAGCGATGATGCTATAAAATCTAGGATAAAAGCTACCAAAGCAAGCGAATATTGGCTCGGAGCCTAGGTTTCGAGCCTACAAAGTTTGTTTTCGTGGCCAAGGTTGCTAATCACTAGATTACCTCGTGAAGGGTCTATAGGTTATTTGCTCAATGTCATATCTAAACTATTTCTGCTTAATTGTACCTATATGTATACCTACAATCCTTTTTGAAGCTAGGAATGCGTTATACACCCTCACTCTTCCCGGGGGAGACATTGTGTTAATGTGACTCCAAGGGGCCTCTCCAGCTAAAGATGGTGAGTAAACCCCGCGGTATCCCTCTTCGCACGAGTAGAGGTGTTATGCAGCGTTCCGACGACCTAAATACATACCTGTGCATACGTGCCAATGATGTCCAAGTTGAAGGCTCTCCCGATCCAGTAGGCCTGCTGTTCCACCGTGCCCTGGCCCATAAGCGTCGGGATGAACATGACATAATGTAAAGTGAGCGGCGACCCGTCGCTAAGGATCGCGGAACCCAAGCTACCGCCCAGTACAGCCCTACAACAAAGAATTATGACAATTTTAACACTTCGATTTTCATGATGTCTTCTCGGATGCCGTTTATATTTTAGCTAAATACATTGAACTCGCCTGGAGAGTTGTCGTCGTCGGCACTGGAATAACATTTTTTTTTTTAGAAACAACAGTGGTATTACAAATATTTACTTAAATATTGGATATTAACACCCAGACACAGAACAAACACAAGTATTCTTCACACGAATGTTTGTCCTGGGTGGGAATCGAACCCACAACTCTTGGCGCATGGGGCAGGGTCACTACCGAATGCGCCATCGAGCTTGTCGTTTACCTGAACTCTCTGGGAGAGTTCAGGTAAACGACATTTACACTACTTGACGTGTGTGCTCTGATCGAAAATAAATATTAGCTTCCACTCGAACTGGAAAAGAACTTGTGATCTATGTGAACAGTTAAAAGATAATATAATATATTGTGATAAGTACTTATATAATTAAATTTCAAGGCTAGAAAGTGTAATTATGATGTCGATTTTAACATAGATGATGGGAGTTTCATCACAGTTGAAAGATTAAGCTAAAACACCATCTATTTAGGTAGGTAGGCATGTTAATCATGTTTAACAAACGAAGTTAATTAATAAAAAATTGTAATTACCCTTGCCATTTATTTAAGAAGTTCAGCAAAGTCTTTTTTATGTACATATAATACATTAATAATGACTTTTGGTTAGAGTTGCCCTTCCTACCCTTTAATATAGTGTATTGCATGTTTTTAAGGTATGCATAGATTATATTTTACTTATCTTAAGACAAAAGGATTAATAAAGGGATTTATTTTATTGCTTAGATACTATAAAAACCGATAAGTTAAGACGTTTTATAATGGGTGCGTATAACAAATCAAATTAAATTATAAGAAAAAAATCAGATCAATTGATAACAATACGTAATCTTCAAACATTTGAGCTTTGTGTTAGTTCTATTAAAGACAACTTCACTATTATCAAGGCTACTAGTGTTGCCGAACAATCGATAGTTTAACGGCAAAATAATAAAATAATAAAAAATAAAAATAAAATATATTTATTGCCAAAAAAACAAAATTATCTATTCGATCGATAGAACAATCGATAGTATCGACTGTATCGATAGTATTAATGATATCGATAGCTTCGACGTCTCTGTTAGTGCAATACTATCGGTAAATAGCAATACTGTCGATAGTATCGATAGTTTCGATCGCTGCCAACCAATGAGTTATTCGGTATTAAAGAGAAATACTATCGATAGAATTGATACTATCATTAGTTTATTGGTTATCAGCAAACAAAACTATCGATACTATCGATAGTATAACTGTTCACCGATAGTTTTCAGATAGCCTAGGCTATCGATAGACAATCGATATTTGCCTATCGAGCGGCAACACTAACGACTACTAACCCTACATCAGATAGCAGATAGTTACATTGTACAGAAAAGGCATTACCAATAATAGATAACACAAAAGTTTTTCACTCTTTTTTTACTAGCTTAATATTAAATACATACATACTACTTTACATAATATTTATTTCTGTCTAATTAATGCTGTATAAGATGAGGTGAGAAAACAAAAAAATAGTTCAGGATTTCCAAATAAAAAAGTGCTTACATATAATTCTCCATTCCTGTGTTCTCTTCTTCTTGCAAGCGCCTGATCATTTTGAACAATAAACAGGCTTTCTTCACGGCCAGCTCATATTTTTCTTTATGGCTAAGGTATTCTGATGGCACATCCTCAATATGGATGCCCTCCTTAAGTACTGAATCCTCTGCAAAACAAGCATCTCACTAATATAATTGCAAGTTAATGCAAGCTATAAACTTTCACTTATGAATTATGATAAATGACACCACCAATTATTTGATATACTTTTTATGAGCTACTAAAACACACTGCTTCCATACATTTTGAATAGAAAAACTTAAGTGTGACGTAACAGCTTATGATACTGACTGACTATTAAATATTTTCAAATCTATAAAATAACGAAATGTGCTAATAAATGAAATTGATGAATAATTTAGGGTCCTTAATAATTTTTTCACTATATTGTATTGTGCCTTGGAATTACTTGTGCATAGTGTCATTATTCCTATTAAACCCTATTATATATAGCTGTTTCCTTCAATCTACTTAAGAGTAACCAAATAAAAAAAGTTACAAACACCTAGAAGTCATATCTTAGTTTTATGATATACCTACATTAATTTATTAAATAAAACATTTTACTTTCATTTTATTTTAAGTAGCAACTCAACAGAGTACTTACATCAATCAAAGTAAAAATAATATTTATTATTATTTTATCATAACTATAAACACACTATGCAATATTTATTGTTATTGAACACAATAAAACCAGTTTATCAGTTTGCTTCAAGAAAATATATTGTTTTTAGATTAAATTAAATGTTATAACAAATATTGGTTCATAAATGATAGGCTTGGAACATTGAAATATAAAACTATTTCTGAATTAAATTCTCCTTTATAAATCTTTTTTGTGATATTACAGAGACATATAAGTTTTTCATACAAAATTAATAAAACCATTGGTTCATATACATATGCTAGGAACACTACTAGAATAAATTATGTATTAAGTAATTAAATTCTCTTAGATAACAAGATTATGAAACTTGTTTGTAATAGTACGAAAACTTATAATTCAGAATTACATAAATATAACAACCCAATGCATTACTGTATCAAATTCTCTTAGAAAACAAGATTAAGAAACATGTTCTTGATAGTGGAAAAAATATATTTCATTACTGTTAGAACTACATATGTATAAGAATATTAGTTTTTGCTCTTTAAACTTTAGCCAACAATTATGAGTAATTGCCAGCCAACAATACCTTGTAGTACAGTTAAAGTAAAAGCTCATGATGACTGGACAACGCAACATACACACTTGAGTTTTACAATTTTGCAATAAGAATCATTTGAGAAAGAGGACAATCTCATAATTGGATGCTTCTAATGTTTTTGTATATCATAATCACAATACTCGACCAAATCATAATTACAAAGGCCGGCGCAAATTACCTCGTTTCTTTCTCTCGTCAGTTTTGTCTGCTCCTCCATCAATCAGATGGGTCAGTTCAGTGATGTTGAAAGTACACTTATCCCTCTCCCGTTGTAGATCCGCGTTTACTTTGTTTGGAGCCATAATTATTAGTGTTTACACACGTCCGCACTAAAGTGAATGTTCTGTGCGAGTGTCAGATAAATGAAACAAGTTCTAGTAGCTCTATGACGTATACAAAATTACGATTCCTCAACCACGGAAGATAAACACAGAGTGTGTGAAATATTCCGATTAAATAATACGCATACTTAAGTTTATTATAAAAATTGTATGAAGTAAAAGAACATATATCCGAGCGTATAAAAACCCATTAGAAAACTTTATTCATAAAGAAATAATATTTATTTTTGGATTGTTTTCCAAAAAAATCTAACTATTAAAAGTTCTGAATTTTTAAATGTCAAATGACAGCTGACAACGTTCTAATGACATTTTGTCTCGTTTCAGTGATTACCTACCTGTCACAAAATCACTGTTTTACGGTTTATCTGCAATATTTTTTTTTATACATATCGTTAATTATTTTAGTTATTTTTCGAAATCGATAAATTATAATTTATTATTTCTGCAGTGTAAATTATTAAGGTTTTTAAAATATAAATATGATACATTTTATTATTACGAAAATAGTACACTGAAACCCTTAGTGCAGGACTTAAAAGAAAATAAAATTTTGCGCGATTAAGCAGCGGCTGGCAACTCCGTAGCAACCGCGTCCGCCATATTTCTTTCTTGTGTGCGTTGGATCTCACCGTGTCAAGATGAGGTTAGTTTTCTCAAAAAAATATGTTTTAGATGTTATATCCTAATGAAATCATGTCACAATTTTGTAATTTTGTGACTCGTGATCATGGATGATATAAATTTTACAGTTAAATGTTTGGTAAATACATTTACACGTTCACGCTATCGGTGCTTTGTACCATGTGGTCAACTGTGATATTCGTTCTTTTCCAGCTCCTTAAAGCTCCAGAAGAGGCTTGCAGCCTCGGTAATGCGATGTGGTAAAAAGAAGGTGTGGTTAGATCCAAATGAGATCAATGAAATTGCCAACACTAACTCCAGTAAGTACACATAACCTACTCGTCTTGATAGAATTTATTGCTTTTACTAAATCGTATCGTACCTATCAGTAATAGAAAGTCTTGCTAGTAGTACTACTAAGTTCCATAGGCTATTTGATCCAATATCCACCAAATAGAGATGAAATTGTTATTTCATGGTTTTAAAATTCAGCGTGTTTTCTCAGCCATGTTTACCAATGAACGCAAACCCAACCTTCGAGTGGACTCTTGCTGTGGAATCTGCACCTTATTTCCATTCTTTCCACCTCTTGAAATTAGAAAAAATAATATTTTATGAGTTGTTTTGTCGGTTGGTGTCTAATATTGTAACTTCAAATCACCATATTATCAAAATATATCATATGGGAAATTGTTATGAATTAAGTACCTAATTAAGCTTGGAGGTAGGATAATATAAATTTTTCTACCTATTTAATGAATAAATCTTTTGAGTATTGAAGAGTCATTGCCATGTTGTAACATGTATGTAGTTTTAAAAGTAAAGACCTCTATATACTTGTTGCGTTTTATGCTCTAAAAATATGCAAAGAAAATAATACATTAAAACCAAACAAACTGCTTTTTTTTTGTTATTAAACTTATGTGAAATGCTCAACCAATTTGACACATTCCAGGACAGAACATCCGTAAGATGATCAAGGATGGTCTTGTCATCAAGAAGCCCGTAGCCGTGCACTCGCGCGCCCGCGTCCGCAAGAACACAGAGGCCCGCAGAAAGGGTCGTCACTGTGGCTTCGGTAAGAGAAGAGGTACAGCTAATGCTCGGATGCCACAAAAGGTAATTGACAATCTTTACACTTTTAGTTCATTGTTATAAGATTGATAGAATCAAAATCAAAAGTATCATGATTTCTATAGGATCTAATAAAGCACTTATGAATTGTCAGCAAGATAAACAATATTTCAATTTACTGCAGTATGCTGTTTGTTAATTGATGTTATGATTAACTTACTTTGACCTTGCATCTAATGATTATTAAGTAGATTATTAATACAGAAATGTCTCTATTTTATCTCTTGCTGAATATTTGCATGGTTATCAGTTCCCATTTATTTGAGTTGATAGTTAAGGTACTATTGCAAGGTAAATGGGAAACATAAGAAGAGATCAGACACACATTCAGGATGAGCTAACTATTGAGCAAGCTAGGCAAGACTCATATTACTAGATCGCTAAATCCTGAATAATTTAGGTCTAAGCGGATACCGACTAAACACAGGACATAACGCCAGAAAAATGAAGCCATGTAGATACATATCAGAATTGTGCCTGATTAGCTTAGAAGCAATAGAAGCATAATATGAGGTTATGAGGTCTGAGCATGAGCCTTTCCAGATGTGTAAATGCTTGTTCAGGCCATCTTTAATGACTCAAAAAAGCTTCTTTTTAATGACTTGAAAAGACTGCATAACAACACATTTCAAACAAATCCTTATCAAATATGTTGGCTACGACTGGCCCGTTGGTCAAGTGGTCAGAGACCCTGGCCACGAAACCAAGGGTCGCGGGTTCGAATCCCGCTAGGGGCAAATGTTTCGTGTGATGAACATGGACATTTGTACTCGAGTCATGGATG
This sequence comes from Glyphodes perspectalis, assembly GCA_951394215.1. Lineage (NCBI taxonomy): Eukaryota > Metazoa > Arthropoda > Insecta > Lepidoptera > Crambidae > Glyphodes > Glyphodes perspectalis. The sequence continues at coordinate 2,981,337 of OX596200.1, forward strand.
TTTATAAACGTATTTAAGTATGTCTATCCGTTCACCTAGTATCCATAGTACAAGCATAAGCTTAGTTTGGAACTAGGGAATTGGTGTGTCAGTCTGGAGAATTTATTTATTTATGTTGTCTTTTGCTGGATTAATCTTGCACAAAACTGGATGTGGTCCAGGCTCCAGTAATTCTTCAGAATAATTGGAATCCTATATTGAGAGTTACTTACTCATAATTTCACTTTTGACTTTTCATTCTGACTCAAAGATAAATGTTTTATTCTATAAAAATATTTGTTATGTCTTTGTCTCTCTGCATATCTGTTTGGATTTGTGAAATTGTTTTGATCTAAAAGTTTTTAATTAGTTTGATATTGGTATCTTGATAATGTTTATGGTATTTGTATTTTGGTTTTTTAAATAACGATTAATTATATACTATCTTTCATACAAGCATAGGACAATATGAAACCTACATGCGACATATCATAAATCTTATTTAATTTTTTCCAGGAACTATGGGTACAAAGACAAAGAGTTCTCCGTAAACTGCTTCTCAAATACAGAACAGCCAAGAAGATCGACAGGCATCTTTACCATGCGCTGTACATGAAGGCGAAGGGTAATGTGTTCAAGAACAAGCGTGTGCTCATGGAGTACATCCACAGGAAGAAGGCTGAGAAGGCTAGGACCAAGATGCTTAGGTATGTTATTAATTTTGATTTTAGTCATACAAAAACAATGATAGATGTTTAGTATTTAGGCAGCAATAAGGATTGGTGCATTGTGGGCATACAAACTATGAATTTGTAATTGGTGTGATTGTTTTTTTGTTTTAACTTATCCAACCCAGCCCACTGTCCCGTGTTGGTCTGGGACTTAAAAAGAATATGCCAACTGTGGTTCTTCCCTAGCATGTCGTAAAAGGCGACTAATGGTATATCGGGTTTTGGGTGTGTGATTGTGTAGGCGACCGGTTAGCCACTTGTCACTCACTGCTTTGTCACAATTTTTTATCTAACCCAGCCCGGCTTTATTTATGGCTGAATGTGGTTGAAGGGCATGCTGCCCCTTTGACTCTGCCTACCCCTTCGGGGATTATAGGCGTGATGTTAAGTTAAGTTTAAGTTAACTTATCCAAATGTATTTACTACTCTAGATTAATATGTTTGATTTATCGAAATTATTAGCCCATACCTACATTCAAATTTGTTTGTTATTGCTTGGCATACCTGATGTTGAAGTAGGGCACTTTAACATATAAAGAAAATATATTTGCAGATAATTATTTTTTGTTTTTAAATGGGGGTCAAACTATGAAGTTATTCTAGATGACACTGGCATTCATTGGAGTAAGGTGAGCTGTTGCTATTCTTGCAAAATGCGAGATGCGAAAAAAAAACGAGCTGAAAAAAGCCATTGTAAACATTTTTAGTATTTGTTAATTAATTTATACCAAGCGTGTTTAACAAAAAATATGACCAAAAAGCACCGATAGATATCAGCCTTCATAAAAGCTTAGGACCAGCGCTGCTAGTAGGTGAAAGTGCGGTACTTCCCCGTTATGGCGCCAACCAGGCCTTTTATACCACTTTCAATGAATGTAATAAGGATATAAATTAACGAATCAATATAATTCCAGCGACCAGGCCGAGGCCCGCCGTAACAAGGTGAAGGAGGCGCGCAAGCGGCGCGAGGAGCGCATCGCCGCCAAGAAGGAGGAGCTGCTGCAGACCTTCGCGCGCGAGGACGAGGCCGCCGTCACCGCCAAGAAGTGATCCGCCACTGTACTGATCCAATAAACATCTGGGTCCCAATTAGATTTTTATTTCTTCTCACATTCAAACTGTTTTTGCTGAAACCGCTTGATAGATATTTTGATACTTTTCAAGTCGAAAGTGTGATCACGAGAAAGTTTCTTTCGATTTGTCCCAGAAATCTTCCAGATATCTCGGCAGTCGACATTTCGGTCGGGCATTTCTCATAGCCAAATCCATTGTTAGTCTTTGAGCCAGCAGATCTGCAAAAGATATTATATGGGACATTTTAAGAGTTATCTACACCTTGTATTGTGTCACATGTTGGTCTTGAGATTCGAAAAATAATAAGTATTCCAAGAGAACAAAAAATTACCTGCCCATTCTCCCTTTTATAGGAGCGCGGATTCAATCACTAACCATAATAAGGATTTTGAAAATCGATTTACAATTCTCAGATATCAAGTAATATACACACACACACACACAAAAAAAAAATCTGTCGAATTGAGAACCTCCCTTTTTTTTTAAGTCTGTTAAAAAAGTAGCTGCGAATTTAATCACAAAACTTATACAGGGCCTTTGGTCCAACTGGACAAAGACCCAAACATATTTACCTACATATTCTCATGCAAGGATCTTAACATAGGTAATTATTTAAATTTCGTATAAAAGTTCGTAAATAAATAATGTACGAACTTCAAGCAAGCTGCACAAAGGTAGGTAAACGAAGCGCGAGTCGCATCATCCACACCTGACAGTGTTTTTTTTTACGCAGTTTCATAACAATATTCGCGAGACCTGTTTCTATGCGACTTGCGTTAGGTTGTTTTTATAATAAGTTGAGTATTATCGATACAGCTAAAAGCAAGATTTTTTCTTTTTTTCTTTTATTTATATTTGCCATGGATTGTAAACATTTAAATATCATATTATATGTTTAATGAGCGGTTATAAAACTTTAAAAAAGGCGTTCTTTTCGCATAAATAGTCAACTTTCATATTATAATGGCTATTATTTGGATGTAGCCTGCACAAACTAGGTATCCTATTATAGGGGTAAAGCTAAACGCTACATAAAATGTACTAACACATATTTATTTGTGTTACATGTTTCATAAAATGGCACACAAATAACATTTCAGAGTATAATCTACAAAACTTATTAAACATCAAAATTATTAATCTTAAATTACAGTGCATGTAGGTATACACTGTCACTTATCAACCTAACTACCCTAATCTCGGATTTTCAGCTTCAATTTTGAAGCACCTTTAGTGGCTTTAGTCCTGACTGCTGCCGTATATCATACCCGTTTCTCCATCATGGTCAATATATGAGACGCGGATTCGGCGTTTCTGGAACTAACCCTTGTTTTAAAAGTGAAAATGTGTCACGGCCAGTCACTTCCTGTGTCATTCAGCAGAACAATGCTTTTGAATACATGATTCGATACGTTATATGCTCTGGTTACATTTTTTATTTAAATTAAGTTATTAAAAGGGACGTTCCGGAAAAAACAAAGAGCGGTGGTAGCTCAATGGATTAACACGCGTTCTTGTATCTGAGGAGGGCGGGTTCAAACCCGGGCATGTGCCTGTAGATATTCGAAAACTATGTACCTACGATACGTAGGTACCTATTTATAAGATTTATACTATAAGCTCGGCGGCGAGAGAAACATCGTATCGAAGTTTAGATCGGTCGTCGCTTCAACATAATTACCAGACTCGCTTAATCCTCGATCATACTTTTTTTTGTTGACCCAGAGGAATGCGTTTCGCACCGTCCCGCTGAGATAGGGGGGAATCAGCGGGATCATGGTCTAAGCTGATTCCGACCAACTATCTATGCTCGGAGCTAGAATGAAAACGGAATCATGCGTATTGTTGAAATATTTCACGTACGTACCCTACATAATTAAATACTTACAAAGTTGAAAAGGAACTCTTTATGATATCTGTTCTGATTATTATGGTGTTGCATATCGATGTGACGTATCCTTGTGTGAAAATCTATGTAGGTAGACTAATACTTTTATGGAATACTATTTTTTAAGGTAATTCATATTTCCATCCACGTATCTAAGTGGATTGCTGTTATATTTAATTTGTAAATAAGGAAATTGTTGAATTACATACCTATATAAATAACATCACGTCCATAATCTCCGAAGGGATAGGCAGAGTCAAAGGGGTAGCAGGCCTCTTAAACCACATTCATAGGCAAGAACCACAGTTAGCATTTATTTTTGAAGTCCCAGTCCAACATGAGACAATAGGCTGGGTTAGATGGAAAATTCTAAAAAACTAGTGACAAGTGGCTAACTTGTCGCCTACACAATCACATACCTAAAACCCGATATACCATTAGTCGCCATAAACGAAATGATGGGCAAGAAACACAGTTGGCACATTCTTTTTAGGTCCCAGACTAACATGGGACAATAACTAATAATAATTAATATATATCTACACTACGAATCCGCTTCGAACTTCATTATTAACAGCAGTAACATTCATTTTCGTATTCAAATTAAGTACTTATGTAAAGTTGTGTATATTCTGGTTTGTATGTTATTATGATAATAAATGTAGTCAAGTATCAGCGCGTACAGTTATTTCTACATAATCGTTGCAGTGTTTCACTACTCCGCGAGGTGTTCGTGGCAACGGACTGTGTTAGCTACAGTTGTAAATAAAATGAGTTTAGTGAACAAGGATTTACAAAGGGAAAGAGATAGATGCACATTCGATGTAGCCGAATTAACAGTGCTGTACGACGGCGGAGAGGAGAAAACTAAACAAAGAAAACGTAGAGGTAAGATTTCTCAATTCTGAGAAGTATTTCATAAGCAAATGTGAATTTACATCTGTAGAAATTGCTGATGCGCAATACTTATAAGTATTAATGTTTTATTTTCTGTTTAAACTAAACAAAGAAAACGTAGAGGTAAGATTTCTCAATTCTGAGAAGTATTTCATAAGCAAATGTGAATTTACATCTGTAGAAATTGCTGATGCGCAATACTTATAAGTATTAATGTTTTATTTTCTGTTTAAATTGACTGTTTATAAAGTGCTTTTTTGAAGCCTAAGTAAGTATATAAATAAAGAGATTATTATTGAAATTAGCAAACATTGGCCTAAAAACGTAGAAACGTAGACAGCATTAGTTTGAAATGACTCACAATTTCAACTTTAGATGTCAATAGCATGTCATATATCTCACTAGCTTCTGCCCGCGGCTTTGCTCGTGTGGAACATCGATGAAACATAGAATAAGTGTTATTTAATGTATAAGCTACACTATTGTAAAGTTTTATTAAAATATATGTAGTACTTTTTGCGTGATAAAGTAATAAACATCCACACAAACTTTCGCGTTTTAATTAGTAAGATATTATTAAGAAGTAAAATATCATCACTAATAGAATTTCGTACGAAGTTTTACGAAGTTAGCAGACTATCAATATTGATACGGAGTATATGTATCAAGTGTCTCTCTGTATTACCTAGGTACTAACTTTTAATCATTACTTTTAATCACATAAGTAACGCATGTTTCATATTAATCTTTAAACACATGAATAAGTTTTGATTCTGTCATGCATTTATTTTCTACATATCAATGCAATGCATGTCCGGTTTGAAGAGGTACTTATGTAAGAGTGCCTGATAGTGCAAAGTTGAATGACCGCGTGCTAATCAAAGTATCTACACCTTGATGGTTTAATTAAGTGCGGATGATATAAAAATCAAGAATAATTTTAGACAATTACATATTTAAAATGTCTTGCATTCAAAATTGAGCCCTGTTCGTTTCACTTTGGGCCCGTCATTGTAAGGAAAGCGCCTATCAAAAAATAAGTGTCTATATTTAATAATCAGCTAATAATTGTTTACCGAACACTTAGGTGCTTGGTTTCTACCACAAAAAAAAAACACTTGGTTACTACCACAAAAAATATATATTGAAATAAACCTTAATAACCTACAATTAAGAATTTGTTTTATTTAAATGTATTTTTATTAATTACCTGGCAGTGGTTAACATTGCCAAATTGTCTTTCATTTAAAATTTGTTTTCGTTTTATTGTCATTCATTTTAAGTTTTAGTTACCTATCTACCATTAAATTGAAACTTCATAAAATATGGCAGAAGTAGTGGACCGCGTTCCCATCCATTGAGGGTAATGCAAATAAATTAATTAGTTATACAATAGCACTATAACATTGCAAATTTCTTCACTGAAAAGTTTTCCTCTTCATAATACTTTGCTTACAATAATTCAAAGGCGTTTTCTTTCCTTCTTCATCAAGGCGTTCGTTAGTTTAACAAACCGTTTTGAGCATTGTTTTATTATGTCTCCCTTATAAACGCTGTTTGAAAACTGAAAAGCTGACTAGTTTATATATCTATTGGTATCATGGTAAGTTTTGTTGTATTATATTCATGTTTTTCATATACGCTGCTCCCTTAATTCTTAGGTCACTTGGCATATTTTCCAAATTTTCTTATCTATTTTAGATGATGTAATGATTAGCGACGAGAGGGTTTTCCAAGGCGTTCCAGAATATTATTTAGGATATAAGGAGAAATATGAAGAAGCGCTGAGAAAATCTGTTATAATATTTGGTCTTATACGACGGCTACAGAGAGAGGGGGAGACGAAAATCACAAATTACAGGTAAATACCTACTTCTTAAATAAATATAATAATTAAATGAATATCAGACTACATCACATACATTGGTCGGACTCCGAGATAAGTAGCCTAAGCACTTGTGTTTATATATCAGAATCAACAGTGGTATTACTAATATATACTTAAATATTAGATATTAACACCCAGACACAAAACAAACACAAGTATTCATCACACGAATATTTGTCTTGGGTGGGGATCGAACACACAACTTTGGCGCATGGGGCAGGGTCACTACCGAATGCGCCATCGAGCCAGTCAAACTGTTCGTACTTACTTACACAACGACTTCATTTATTGTCAAGTCACCGATTAGTAAGAAATAGCGTAGGTAATTCAAGAACAGCTAAGGCAGAGGCTAGGAATAAGGTTTTAGTAAAAAGATAGACAAACATTTAAGCTTAAAACATATAAAAGCAATTGGTGTACGGGTCAATTGAAAATATACTTTTCTGTGGTCTCTGGAAAATATGTAGGTAATCTACATTTGACATTCGCTACAACGGCGGTCATTGTTAACCTGTAGGTACTTCTATGTACTGTATTAATGCAATTCAAATTTCAATTTACGTAACTTGAAATACGGTAGTGGTTAGATACCTGCTATTTATTTTTAGGCATTTTCGGTTACTTCGCAAAGAGAACACTAATTCTCTAGCTCGAAACAACTTAAGCATGTATACTTGTGCTATGGATACTTTATAATGGATAGACATATTAAACATCCGTACCTCCGAGTTCAAATTAGCGTTCTTATCCACCAGCATGATACGAGTAATATACAGAATATAAACATTCTTGGGGGTGGAGCGTCTAAACTCGTTAATTTCGTCGTCCCTTCTGGATTTTCGAGTGGCTATCACAAGTTCACCACTACTATCAGATTACTCCATTTCAGGCAAGTGCTCCAAAGCCTGCTGAAGTCCGTGCCTCTGCTGGACGGCTCGGCGATGGGGCTCCACTACATCATGTTCATGCCGGCTATCATGTCCCAGGGTACTGATGAGCAGCAGAAGCGTTGGCTGCCGCGAGCTTGGGAGGGGAACATCATTGGCAGTTACGCTCAAGTATGACAAGGATAAGCATCCAAGGATGAGACCACCGCGTTTATGACGAAAAATCTGGAGTATTTTGTACATTTTTGTAGAGGGTTTGTGGGGGGTAGAGCTGTGCCTATACCAGAAGATCACCCGTAAATAAGTTATAGTTATGTCCAGAAAGAAAATCATACTTATTAGAATTATTCTTTGATTCATTGTATATTTTATTACAGCGGATGACCGTTATACTGTTTAAATGCAACGTTCAATGGTTCAAGAGTGATCAATGTGAATTGCTAATTGGTTGAACTGTGTACAGACGGAAATGGGTCACGGCACGTTTATCCGAGGCTTGGAGACCACGGCGACCTACGACCCTGACACCCAGGAGTTCGTGTTGAACAGTCCTACTCTGACATCCCACAAATGGTGGGCTGGTGGATGTAAGTATAATGTTGTGACGATTTCGTGTGTGGGGTGCTTGAGTATCTTTCTCTGATTCGATGAAACTCATGACCAAGAAGGAGTGGCTGGGGTATATGGCTCTGATTGACTGGCTCGATGGCGCATTTGGTAGTGACCCTGCCCTATGCACTAAGAGTTGTGGGTTTAATCCAATAATATTATATGTTAGGTACTGGTTCGATCCCTACCGAGAAAAAACATTCGTGTGATGAATACTTGTGTTTGTTCTGTGTATCATCATCATAATCGTATCATCACGCCCGCAATCTGTAAAGTCAGAGTCTTAAGAGCTATAAAGCTTCTTAGAACGCTTTTTTTTCAAAAAATATAGTTGTTATTTGAAAAATTGTGAACAATTTGTGACAAGTGGATTGCTCGTCACCTTCGCCTATTTAGTTATTCTTAAACAGAAACTTTCAGGTGCGGTGAATTTCAAAGCGCAGAGTATTGAAATCTACAAAATGTAGGTATGTAGGGAATTGTTATTCTAATTGCCTTTATAACTGATCTTCATTGCAGTGGGGCAAACGGCAAATTACGCCATAGTGGTGGCGCAGTTGTATACCAAAGGCCAGTGCCACGGCGTACAAGCCTTCTTGGTGCAAGTGAGAAACGAGGAGACCCACCAACCATTGCCTGGCATTAAGGTATGACACACTCAATACCATGGACTTTTTGTCTCAATTTTTTAACAACCGTTCTGGTCTTAGCTGATAGTTAAAAAAGGAGTCAATTATTAAACATAACATAACATCACGCCCGTAATCCCTGAAGGGTTACACAGAAACGAAGGAACAGCAAGCCTCTTTAACCACATTTAGCCAAAAGTAAAATTGGGCTGGGTTAGATGAAAAATCTTGAAAAAGTTGAGGCAAACTGTAAAACTCAATATACCATTAGTCGCCTTTTACGACATACTAGGCAAGAAACACAGTTGGCACATTATTTTTAAGTCCGATACCAAGATGGGACAGTGAATTATAAACTGTCGAGAATATATTATGTAATTTTGTTAATATCTTATACAGATGGGTGATGTTGGCGCTAAAATGGGCCTGCAGGTTGTGAACAACGGTTTTATTGGCTTCGACCACGTCAGGATTCCGCGGGACCACATGTTGATGAAACACGCTAAAGTTTTGGAAGTAAGCCGATATTTAATCATTGTTTACCTTGAAATACGAGCCTACGAGAAAATATTGTGATGACGCATATGTATTAACTTTGAGTGTATTTCCTATACACTCGGTTTAGCATAGATTTTACCTTCCTGATTAGCCACTTACTCGTTAATTTCCAGCATTTTCATGATAGCCCGTATGAAAATACTGTTATTGTCACATGCAAAGGCTTCGCTAAATCCTGGATCCTGGTCATAACGCTAGGAAGATGATGATCACATCGGTGGTGTTGTATCCATGTCGTTTGAGGCCCGTGGCAATTTCATCGGTTTGGGCCCTCAGACCGAGGGGATAACAGTATTTGATTTCAATATATATATTTCTATATATATATAGGGGGATATATATTATATAGCATAGAGGGTGCCCCGCGCTCACGGGAACCTGGGGGGCCCGTGGCATTTTACCACTCCTGCCACCCTGTAGTTACGGCACTGGATCATATTCAAAGACTTCGTTCGATTCCAGGACGGTACGTACGTGAAGTCTTCAAACAGCAAGTTGATATACGGAGCCATGCTCTTCGTGCGAGTGGTGATCGTTTTCGACATGGTCAACTTCCTGAGCAGGGCCGTTACTATCGCCACACGGTACTCCGCCGTGCGCAGGCAGACGCCTGTCACACAGGAGTGAGTATAATCAATTAACTAACTCAGTTAGAGCTGTATTTAGAGTTGACGTTGTGATTGATTGTAACAGTTTGGTTGAAAAAATAGAAGTCATACATTTAAATTTGTATATTTCTTAATAAATACTAAGTAGCAGCGCCCCGCGTAATTCTCGTTTCCGTAGGAATAAAGGAATGAAATATAGCCTATAAATTTACATTATCAGCCAGTATCTAGGCTGATAATGTAAATTTCTATTAGTGAAAGAATTCTTACATACATAACATCACGGCCATAATTAAAGGGGTAGGCAGAGTCAAAGAATTCTTAAAATAGATTTAGTGGTTTAGGCGTGAAAGCGTTACAAAGAAACTCAATTTCGCATCTATAATAAATCCAAATCCAAATCCAAAATATCTTTATTTATGTAGGCTTCAAGAAAGCACTTATAAATAGTCAATATACAAAAAAAGAACTAATAATACTACCACCGGTTCGGAAGGTAGAATCTATCGAGAAGAAACCGGCAAGAAACTCGATAGTTACTCTTTTAAATGCCAATTATACAATTTTGTAAACTTAATTAATCTACACTTAAGACTAGATATCACTGCAGATGAACAATTCATTATGAAGTTAACCATAAATCTTAAATAAATTCTAAATAAATATGTATAACCACAGAGTAATAATGCCCATACTTGAAAAGTTACTGCTACAACTCGCGCAAGAACAGCGACAGTGGTGGTAACAAAGATTATTTTGGTTTGCTTGCTTGTCTGTGTCAAGTCTACACGAAATCTAAAATGTATGTGACTGACCAGACATGGTATAACTTAGGATTTACGAAACATGAACATTGCGCTGTTAGGAGAAGGTAATATCAGGAATTGGCAGGTGATAGATATTTGTAGATATAGATTTAGTGAGGGATTAATATGTATATGTTTTTGGTGGTTAACGTTAATCAATTTGTAGGCGTTATTGAGAATAATCTAAGAAATATCTATGTACTTAAATATAATAGATAATAGATAAAGTTATTTGTTAAAATTATGATATATTTTATAAAGCAAGATTGCAAAAAAAAATTAAGATATGTTAAACGTGGCCTTCAACAGTTAAGTATACTTATAAATTTTGCAGAGAATTTGTGTTTTTTTTTCACCCATACAAAGTTCGCTCGCTGACACTAATATGATGCCTACAAAATCAAAGAGCAGTTATTTTTACAATTACGACAATATTTTTGTCTGCTGTACGCATTTAGTGCTGACAAGTTTACTGACGGATGACCTCAGGAAGCATGCAAGTATCTCAATTTTTCATCTCGTTGCAGTGGACCAGAACTTCAAATTTTGGACTACGCAACTCAACAGCATAAGCTGCTCATCAGTATAGCGACGTGCTACGCATTCAAGGTCGTGTCTGAGAAGCACTGGGATACATTCGATGAAGTCAACAAGCAATTGGCCAATGGCATTTTGGATCGGTTACCAGAGGTGAGAGCTGACTTTTGTTTATATAAGCTTGATAAATACATGCTGATAGAATATTGTTTACGATTAACATATACCTACCGAATGGGTGAGTAATAAATTATTCGAACTATAGGCGTTCCTATCGTTCGATGCAAAACAGATTTAGCTTTTTAGCATCAAGGCGCATTCGGTATATTATCTAGAAAACATCCCAAAGCTAAGTCCCTTTTTACAAATTTACAAATCTTTTTCTTTATAAATAAGTCCATTAAAGGGAAAAAATAGGTAGGCGAGTAATTTAAAAAAAATACCTAAACCCCGCGCCTCGACACCAGTGCCAGAACAAGTCAGCGCGAGTAAATGCTTACCATCATAATGCATTGCAAAAAACATTCACCAGATCCAGGTCCACTGATTTACAAAAATGACGCGGGGTCCATAGCATTTGCTACTCCAGCTAAGTGGCTCGTGCAGCGCGGTACGCAACTTACGATCTCTTTTTATTTGTGGAAACCCCAGGCTTAAGAAAAACCCTGTTCAACTTCCAGTTGCACTCTTTAGCGTGCTGCGTGAAGGCGGTGGTGACGTCAGAGTGCGCGCAATGCATCGACCGCTGCCGGGTGGCGTGCGGCGGCTACGGGTACATGTTGTCGTCGCGTCTACCCGAGTTGCAGGGGCAGGTGGCAGCCGCCTGCATCTACGAGGGGGACAACACTGTGTTGTTGTTGCAGACTGCTAGGTGAGCATCGTTATGAAGGTAGTGCTAGAGCAAGACAATAACGCTGTATTGCTGTGACGACGGCTGGGTGAACACTGTGCTGCTGCTGCAGATAGCTAGGATTAGCATTGTGAAGAAGGAAGTGGTTTATTTTGGAAGGAAGTAGTTTAGTGGGGAAAAGTGTCACCGCCGCCTGCATCTACGAGAGGGGTTATACTGTGGTGCTACTGTAGACAGCTAGATAAGCACTGATAGAAAGCAAATCGTTTAGTTAAAGATGGTCTCGCCGCTGCATGTATCTACGAGGGAGGCAACACTGTGTTACTGCAGACTATGTACGAGTATCGACTATATGAGCACCATTAGGAAAGAAGTGGAAAGATGTTACCATACTTCTGCTTCTTGCGAGATGAGCAAGAAGTAGAAATATTATAACACATAAAAATTCGCAAATACTGATATGAATCTTACTGCCGAACATATTTAGAGTGGCCGTTACTATGTAGTGACTGACATTAACAGTCGGTATCATAAAAATCATAAATGATTATATTTCTTATTATTACTGATGTTCACTCTTTACAGGTTTCTGGTGAAGACATGGCAGCGAATAGACAGCCACAATCCTTCTCTAACTGTGGCCTATCTCAAAGAAGCTTCTGCTGAAGGGTTCCTGCCGAAATGGGAGAGGTCTCTCGAAGGAATAATCCGGGCATTTCAAGTCGTTGCGATGAGGTGAGGGTATCTTTCGAACCGATTGTATTAATCAACTGTCGTCATAGGATTAAGTGGGGATGACCTGTGCTTTTAGCGAAATATAAAAATGTTCCTCGACTACTTTGTTTGGACCTCCAAAACCTCTTCCATACATCCTCGGAAATTAGTCGATGAGATAAATATGTAACTGTTTTTTAGGAAGGTATCAAATTGCGTGAATGTAATTCAGAAAAGAGTTATGTCCGGAACGTCTGTTGAGGATGCGTGGAACCTGACTTCGGTACAGCTTGTGGCTGCGGCTGAGGTAATTATTTATACGTTCATTTACTCTTAAATAAATAAAGCCTACAATCAGACTGCTCTTAAACATTTTGTAAGAATATGTATAATAGTTGAAAATCTCACCTAAATAAAGTATTTTTTAATATTAACTACATATGTAATACTAAATAACCTGTGTCTATTTCTAGTAATGTAAATTTTATATGGCGAAAGTATGTTAAAATGTGGGCGTGATGTTATGTATGTACGTATGTATGTTCAAACAACTATCGGGACCAAAAGAACCACTCTGCTCTCATTCAGGCCTTAGCTCAGTTGATATAATTTTGGTATTACTGTTTTCAGGCTCACTGCCGAGTCGTTCTAGTGACTTACTTCTACGAGGGCGCTTCCAACATGATGGCGAAGGCTTCCGCGCCCGTCAGAGATGTGCTGAATCAGCTGGTCGAGCTGTATATCGTGTATTGGGCTCTGGAGAAACTGATGGATTTTCTCAAGGTCATCTACAGGAGTATCTGGATATTTTGATATTTTTTTGAAAAAGATTAGGTAGAAAGTTAAAGTATATATTTATTTCTAGTATACCAACCTGTCTGCAAAGGATGCTGATGAGCTCCAAGCCTGGTACGAGGAGTTGCTTGTGAAGCTGAGGCCGAACGCCGTCGGCCTGGTAGACGCCTTCGACATACGAGACGAAGTGAGTCAACCGCTGATTTTTGCTTCGGAAACCATCTTTATAATGAAGATATACGAATAGTTTAAATGGAAAACTCAGCCAGGTTGCGAGGATGTAAGTTTCCAGTCGCACTAACTACTTAGAGAAGTGCGGGAAGAGTTTGCCCTGCCATAAAGATTAACGGGGACCGACTGCGTGTTCAGGAGATCCTCTTTGCTATTCCTCCAGATCAGATCTTTAATGCAACGTTTTCTGTTCTAAATGCTTAGAAGAAAGTAAGTGAGGAGTAAAGATAGTTTGCATGACCTCTTTGGGTTAAACATATCTATGACAAGCATGAAAGGAGTATTAGTAGATTAATAAACTTTGATATTTTCTAGATGTTGCGGTCCACGCTAGGTTCGTACGATGGTCGCGTATATGAGCGGCTGATGGACGAAGCCCTGAAGTGTCCCCTCAACAGGGAACCAGTAGACGCGTCCTTTCATAAGTATCTCAAGCCTTATATGCAGGGGAAGCTATGATAAGAGACGTAGTGTAATGAGGCTGTGAGGGTCCACCTCGGGCCATCGCGGTGTCTCTATTTATATAGTGTGTGGCGCACACAGGCGCCAGGACAAAATGTTGTTATTTTTTGTTATTTATGTGGGTTATGCACACAAGCGCTACCTAAGGTCAGCGCGCCGTGGTAGCTTTAAATTGTGAGGGCATTTTAAGATTAATGTTATGCCCGTTTCGGGCATTACTTTGGAGTTTTGTATAATTGCTTAATACGGCGTTTAGGCGCTACGCTGCTCCTGTCACCGATCAATATCGGTTGTGTTGGGCATTAGTGTGTAATCAATGAAAAATAAATGAGTTGTTGTGTTTTTTGTTAGTGGAGACTTTTATTTTCCTGGTCTGAGTACTGTTATTATTATCGTTTCAATCAGCAAATAAAACGCTTCTGTATAGGAATATCCATTCCGCATTAATCTAATTATAAATGTTAAAGTAACTATATCTCTTACGTTTTACCGAAATCTCTCGACCCATTGTGACGAACACGAAATAATGCAAGATATTTTTATACCAGGTAAAGTATCTGAAATGTATCTAATTTAAAGCGTGTAAACCGCCGATAACATATGAATCTGTACTGTTCGTTTGACAGTGAAATGGTGCCCGCCGTAGAGCGGGGTGGGCCGGTCGCCGGAGGTTTGCGGCAGCGAACGCTGTGCCGACATCCCCGTAAACACCTCCACGCGGGCGATGAGGTAACGCGGAGGTTTAGTGGGTATACACCAGTCACTTACCACCTTTGACCGGAGCAGAGACTTCCTACTCAAGGAGTCTCACACACCACCCTTGCCTCCCGGGTAGGATGACCCTGCGCAAAACATCTCTTCGCGTAACAAAAAAGGTACCTATAAATTCGACAGTTGTTTGATTCACAGATTAGTACGGCCGAAGCCTGTATCGTTTCATGATAGTGTCCTTGAAAACCTTACCCATAGTCCCTTACTCCTTATCCATTAAACAATAGCGGATTCAAACATGGAGTCCACATTCTGGAAAGTCAGCGAAAAGTGAGGAAGTTATTTGCGGAACGGAATTTCCACCTTGTGGCACAACGCAATTTTGAACAACTACGTCAGGAGACTTGTTTCTGTGCCGTGAGTAAACTGTAGGTCAAGAGGCGAGGGTCTCCTCACATGAGACAACATGTGTTAACATGTGCGTATAAGCAAGAAAACGGAACATCATGACTGGCCCGTTGGTCGAGTAGTCAGAGACCCTGACCACGAAACCGAGAGTCGCGGGTTCGAATTCCGCCAGGGGCAAATATTTCGTGTGGTGAACGAAGACATTTGTACTCGAGTCATGGATGTTTATAAACGTATTTAAGTATGTCTATCCGTTCACCTAGTATCCATAGGACAAGCTTATAGCTTAGTTTGAAACTAGGGAATTGATGTGTCAGTCTGGAGAAATTATTTATCAATTCATCTAATTAATATGTACCTACTAATATAATTGAATATATCACCTGTAAAATAATTGCGGTATTATTAGTGACGAAATGTTGTAGGGATTGCAATCCAGCGGCATTGCACCAGCACATATCACTAGATCCAGCACAAATAAAACTGTGCTGGGTGCAGCTGGCATGCGGAATGCAGCATTGCAATCCTAAGCTGAAACACGTCGCAGTAATTTGTCATTGACGAAATGTTCACTAATATTCAACTGGAACCAAGTAGACAATCATCTTTAACGACATAAATTCTGATTTTCCGACAGCAAATTTTCGAAAGTGAGATGGGTAATTCTTCCTTGGTTTTCTGTGCATCGCTTTATTAGCGTAACATTGGCCTCGTGTATTGATGCGTTTGATTGCCACTTCCCGAAGTACGCAAGACGTGCGAATTATTAGACCGGGAGCCCGCAGCGAATGCCTTAAATATTTGCGGGGAGAAGTAGTGAACTTATTCATTTGTTATAAGTAGCTAACAATAGCTCAAATTTATAATGCTTAGTTAAAATCTGATTATGAGTATGTTTTTTATTTTGGATTCTCTATGTACATGTAATATATTAAATAGAATACATGTATTTTAGTAAACAATTGGTATCGCTACTCTTATCTAATCGATCCTACTGTCCCATGTTGGTCTGGGACTTAAAAAGAATGTGCCAACTGTTTTTCTTACCTAGCATGTAGCAAAAGGCGTCTAATGGTATACCACTTGTCACTACATTTTCATAATTTTCCATCTAACCCAGCCCAGTTTTATTTTTGGCTGAATGTGGTTAAAGAGGCCTGCTGCCCCTTTGACTATACCTACCCCTTCGGGGATTATGGGCGTGATGTTATGTATGTATGTTATCTAATCGAATTATCAATAGATTAACAATTTAATTTCAACCGCACATTGTAAATTCACACCAAATTCATTCTTAATTCGCATACAACGTTTTAAAATCGCTCTATCGCTGTTGAACACTGCTGGCTAGCAGTGTTCAACGTCGGAACTCGGTCTACATTGTTGATGTTTATGCAACGCCGATTCCTCCACCGAGCCGGCGCGGTTGAGTCACCGAGCCGCACGGGTAGTGGTTGCACGTCTGTGGCACTGCCGCTTTACCACGGAGGAACTACTAGTGCAGTGCACTGTTTGTAGTAAAAGTGACTGAAACTAGTGTCGAGTTAATTTGTATTGATTAAGGTAATTTTGTTATTAATTGCTGTTCTTTATATTGTCGGTTTTAGTTCGCAGCTATTTTTTTTGGTAGATTTCTAATATCACTTTATTTAAAATCTAGTTTACAAAATTACACTTTTTTTTGTTACCGAAACGACTCATTACTTTTTTGCTGTTTAGTGCCAGCATAATACAATTCAGTTATCAAAATTGTCCCATCAGCTTACATTTTTTATTTATTTGAGTACAAACATTTGAAAATTAGCTATATTAACGATTTTCGTGAATTATTCTAACAGTTCAAAAACGATTTATACATAAACTTAATACATCTATTTGATAGTTAGTATGCTTAACATATCAATACACATCGTATCAAAATTCTACTATAATTCTTTGCAAAAGATATGGCTAGTTAAATGTTTTCATATTTTTCCCATATATTGTAAGCTGTGCCTTTTGTATGAACGATTTTTTATACTTTTCTATTGCGAATATTCTACGAGGCGTCAATAAAACAATATAATTTATGTTGTTAATCAAAAATTTGGGACTTTTATTTTCTAAATAGATGGTGAAAATTTAATATTTAGTATTATTGGATTGATTTATCTACACTTATAATAAATCTGTAGAGAGGTCAATTCTGTACATGAAATATATTTTCAAAATAACTATCAGGGGGTGATTAGTGATCGATACTGATGCCAAAAATGCAATCAGTAAAATTTTTGTCTGTCTGTCTGTCTGTCTGTCTGTATGTATGTTCCTTATAGAAACAAAAACTACTCGACGGATTTTAACGAAACTTGGTACAATTATTCTTCATACTCCTGGGCAGGTTATAGTATACTTTTCATCACGCTACAATCAATAGGAGCAGAATGGTGAAGGGAAACGTTGGGAAAACGGGAGAAGTTACTCCATTTTTTAAGCTTCCGTCTCGTGTGCAGCCTTAATGGTTAAAGTTACATAGAAATCATGACGGAAATAGTCTTTATAATATTAGCCATAAACGCGGGTGACACCGCTGGCACAGCTAGTCAATACTAAAGCTAGGCCTTATAACCAGTTAAATTAAATTCAGTCACTTTCGTCCCAAATAATTCAGAAATGATAGCTGATTGATCAATTTTGGTAACTGGATCTACATCAGCTGTTACTAATTTATCAAAAAATCACTTATAACCAAAATACTGTAAACTTGTGTTATAGAGCGCGTTTAAAAATTTGACAGATTATGTGGTCGAGTAAGGTCAGAAGGAAAATAGTAGTTCGAGTGTTTGCAGGCCTGACTACGAAATTAATAGTTGGGGGTTTGACTCCGTTAGAGACAAATCTCATTTGTACTGTAGTCGTGGATGTATATAATCTTGTAGTATATAAATTAATTAATTACGAAAGTCTATACGATTACTAGTCATAAAAAAAATAGTCTGAACTATACAATAGTTGAGACGAAACATATATATTTTGTCATTCCAGTTTGTGTTAGTGATTAGCTTATTTTTCTATAGGTCTTAAATACGTCATTACATGTGCTATGTCAAAAGTCAGCGTTGGTGCATTTTTTCTCCAAAATTAAAGTTAATTCATTTAGGTGATTAAAAAAAAAGATACTTCATAAAGTCTACCTAGTTAAACTGTCTATGTGGCAGTTTGCTTGTAATTATGTAATGTATAAGTTGTTATAATTATACTGTTTTATCGTCTTAAATTCATTTTAACTGGCTCATAAATGGTGACGTAATTTTTTAGAAATCTCGACCCCACAATATTGCTTTAGCCTGCGACTTTGTTTGCGCGAGGATGTGTAATATATATTTTTAACTAAATAATATACACGTTTTAACTTTATTCGCACTTTCAAGAACATATTCAGCTAATAAAAAAAAACTGTCAAGTTTAAAAAAATAATGATTGAGTAAGAGGCTCTAGTAGTAAACTTTTTGCAAATAATTAGAATTTACAGTTTTACAATAGTTTTAAAAATAACATAATCAAGTATAGATATCAACGTATCTTATACAAAATAATAAAACATGATATTTTATATTACCTGTGCCATAGAACAATAAAGTAACCATTTGCTCATGACTCATAAGTTATATGGTCCTAGTTAATGGCTGTATAAGGGTTACAAAGGTCAGATGGCAGGCGTTTCAATGTATTAACTAGATACATTAAATCCAAGTTCATGGTGCTAGCGGGTCAGACGAGGAACGCGAATAAAGTTAGGAAAATTAAGAGGATAGTTTTGGGTTCCGAAAGTAGCTCTTCAGAAAGAATGGTTTGCCCGTTTTAATAGGTACATACATACATACATACATACATAACATAACGCCCATAATCCCCGAAGGGGTAGGCAGAGTCGAAGGGGCAGCAAGCCCCTTCAACCACATTCAGCCAAAAATAAAGCCGGGCTGGGTTTTATCTATTACTATCAAAACGCCCCGGCTTCGCAGGTACGTCATGTACGTCAATGCATGAATCACTCTATCCATAGCTAAAGACCATATGAAAATCCGTTCATTACTGCCTTGCTTATTGCTTAGCTAGGAACTAGGGAATTGGTTTAAGTCTAAAGAATGTATTATTGACTGACTGATTTATTATGACTTGACGTTGGTCGAGTGGTCAGAGACCCTGGCCACGAAAGAAAGGGGCGCGGGTTCGAATCCCGCTAGGGGCAAATGTTTCGTGTGATGTACATAGACATTTGTACTCGAGTCATAATGGATGTTTATAAACGTATTTAAGTATGTCTATCCGTTCACCTAGTATCTATAGCACAAGCTTAAGCTTAGTTTGGGACTAGGGAATTGGTGTGTCAGTTTGAACAATTTATTTATTTATTTAATAGTTTATTTATTCTCGTAAGGTAAAAATGTACCTCAAAGTTTGTATAAAAGTGTGTAATATTTTAATCATTCAGTGTTTTAAAGTGATGTGCCTCCACTTCTTCAAAAGCCCAGCAAAACCAGGTAGTGGTCTGTTTCAAGAGTAGGGCCTCTATAGGCTCTTGTATCCAATATATGTACTATTGCGGAGGCGGCTATCAACTAAAATCAAATCAATCGCACTTTTTTAGTCATTCCGTCTCCAAGTATACGTGTGAATATCTTTATGACGGAAAATAGTGTTTGCCAGAAGAAGGTTCCGTTCCAAACATACTTCTAAGATTTGCTTACCAGCATCATTTACTCTCTTGTCTCCATATGGACCAAGGACTACTTCATAGCCAGATCGCTTGGTGCCAACCCAACCATTTAAATCTCCACACATAATTATCCTCTCATTTCCTTCAGTCAGGTCCAGAATTCCTCTAACAGACTCCCAGAACTCCTCTAGTTCTTGGGGAATGGCTGAGTTTACTGGCACATAGCCAGCAACCAGAAAGACTCACGTAATATCCAGTTTAATACGAACCCAGAAAATTCTCGGACCAACTAATCCATAGTCTTTCACACCAGAGGCCAAGCGAGAGGAAAGCACTACTTCAACTCCACCACTGGCATGACAACTCTGCTCCACACCAGACCACAGAGCTATCAAACCACCGCGAAACTCATCGACATCGCTGCCCTTTCGTTTACTCTCTTTCAAGCATAGAACATCCAGGCGTCTCTCATTCATTACGTCAATCATTTCATACATCTTATCTTTCATTCCACCTCTTATATTCCACGTGCCTATACGGCACTCTGCTCTCCTCGATACGCTGTACTGTGGCATGAAGGGTGGCGGCCCCCTTCGCCGCACTCGCCATTTTTCGCACCGACGAGGGCTCGTCGGTGCACATCGCCTTGGGGGAACGCCCTACCCCGCACTGCGGAACTTGTTAGGTCTAAGGTTGCAATCCAAAAAATCTGATTGGCAGGAGTCGCGACGTGCACGCCTTTGGAACATGACCCCCAACTTTCACTTAGCATAATAGAAGTAAACATGCATTTACGAAAATTTGCATTACCTACCTACTTATTGCAGACCGCGATAGGTAATATTGTTAGCGCTGACGTTCGAAGATAAGTTATCGACAAGATTACCTAAATGTTGTCATAATCTCACGTCAGCGACATTAAGAAAAAGCTACGTTTCTATTTTAAGACTTATTAAAATGTTCAATACGAAATACATACGAAAAGTTATTCGATCATTGGAATTGCATTTGGCAAATTTTAATTGCTAACAGACGATTGCATCATGAAATTCAATTGAATGATGAGTATTCGTCATTCAATTAAAATTTCGCCGTTTAAATTTCATGACGTACCATTATCTGCATAGATAGGTACGAAAAGTGTTTTAACCAGTTAACGCATTAATTGGAAAATAATAATCTTCCTAACGTTATGTCCCGTGCTTAGACGGGGTCCGCTTAGACCATAATCCAGGATTTAGCGAGTCTGGTAATTACATTGAAGCGACTGCCGGTCTGACCTTCGTAACCCTAAGATAGGGGAACCAGACAATTTTTGAATCATGGTTACAAATCCAAAGTTATTTGAATTTGCAGGTTTCATCACGATGTTTTCCCTCACCGTCGAGCTAGTGGTATAAATACGCACATAGATTTGAAAAATCCAGAGGTACGTGCCCGGGTTTGAACCCGCACTCCTCGGTTAAGAGGCGCGTGTCCTTACCATTGAGCTACCACCGCTCTTTTATTGGAAAATATGGTATAATAATAAGCTAACGATGAAAATCGGACCAAAATCGATCGCAGCATGTCTAATATATAAATTTTTCAAGAAATATTGGCATGTCCTTAAAGAAAACAGATCTTCTATGTATTATTGTTCTATGGCTTTGACGTCAAAAAATGTTGGATCATTCCGTGTAACGTTAAAAGTGAACAACTTTAGAATTCTGTAATTTGGTCAATAGGTACATAAAGCAATAAAAAAATATGTTTTAAATTTCCCGACAATACATTAATCGTTGTTAAAACATGAATAATTTATAAATCGTTAATGTAAACGTCAATTGTTCGTGTTGGAACAATCCAAACAAGGATGATTAAGTATGTTATGACGACAATTTGTGTTATAAAATACTAGCATCATCCGCGGCACCGCCCGCACTAAGCGGCACTTGTTATATGTATAGGGGCGGCAAACTTGAAATGATTGTTCAACTTGATGTAAATCAGTCCTGGGTTACAATGTCTGTGGGGCGACGGACACCCGAGTATAATAACAACCGAGTATAGTAACATTAGTAGACTGGCCCGTTGGTCGAGTGGTCAGACACCCTGGCCACGAAACCAAGGGTCGCGGGTTCGAATCCCGCTAGGGGCAAATATTTCGTGTGATGAACATGGATATTTGTACTCGAGTCATGGATGTTTATAAACGTATTTAAGTATTTCTATCCGTTCACCTAGTATCCATAGCACAAGCTTATAAGCTTAGTTTGGGACTAGGGAATTGGTGTGCCAGTCTGAAGAATTTATTTATTTATTTATTTATTTATTAGTAACAACTCTGGGGTCACTATTGAGACCCACCCCGGGCGACAGGAATCCACGCTACGCCACTGCTATCCATCATTGATCCTGTTTACAAACGAAAACATGTACCGGTTTAATTTATGTAAAACGCGCTAAAAATAAGTCAGAAAAATACTCGATTATTTCACGGTAAAAATACGCGATCGAGTACCGACAAAAATAGAAAACGCACCAAAAATAAGTCAGCAATATGTTTGAATTTTTCACAAAAAAAAATTAACAACGTTGTTATATATTATGATGAGATATTAAATGTATGTACAATTGGGTTTAATTTTTATTTTGCCTGTTGGAGGGAGTACTCGTTCGACGCTAAAGGCTCATAAACAGTGATATTACAACTCGAAGCGAATTGTTGTAAGTATTTTATTTTTTATAATACGTTTGATGAAACGATTAATAATTTCTCACATGTACTTTTAATGAGCTGCCAAAATGCAATGCTTCTGTTATTCTGCATAGAAATTTAAGAGTTTGACGTAACGGTTTAGCATACCCAAGAGATTACTAAGTATTTAAATGTTGGCAAACAATTAAAATCTATATCGAAAGAAAACCATTAAAATTTATAACTAAATTACTGTTTAAATTAATGAGTTTTATTACATATAAATTATGTCTTAAATTATACTTGTATATGGTGAAATTATATCTATTTTATATCGCTACTATTTTGGTCACACCATCACCGTTCGATACAAAGGTAAACGATTCTTTATAATTTACTCATAATTAGTAATAGAGAAGAAATGGGTCCTTTTGTTGACGAAATAGACCTCGTATTCGTTCGTAAAGTTTTCACTTAGAAACAGTGACTGAGCAAAAATTACCTTCCTTACAGTATAGCGAACTATCCACATTTATGTAGAATTATAGATACACATAGTTTGTTTTGGCAGATATATATACATTTATAAGAAGTAATTAAAATATGAACCTTTGACTAGTTATCTACTCTGGCCCTATGCACCAGAGTGGTGGGTTCGATCCCCACCCTGGACAAACATTCGTGTGATGAATACTTGTGTTTGTGCTGTGTCTGGGTGTTAATATTGAATATTTAAGTATATATTTGTAATACCACTATTGTTTCTGATATCCGTAACACAAGTGCCTAAGCTACTTTCCTCGGAGTCAGATCAATGTATGTGATGTGGTGTAATATTATACTGAGTCCCAGACCCACATTACGTGTAATTGGGAAAATTATTTGTTAATTTGTTATTTCGTCGAAAGAAATCGCAATGGTAACTTTTCTACCAAATTGCGTCAGAAGGTTATGACCACCAAAAAATTTTATTTCGGTAAGTTAGTGTGATAGACTCGGTCAAGTTCATTATTATACTAGTGTATATTTGTCCAACTAGCTTGTGCCCGCGGCTTTGCTCACGTGGTACATCGATAAAACATAGCCCATATGTTGTTTGGGCGTATAAGCTATATTATTGTAAAGTTTCATTAAAATCCATTCAGTAGTTTTTAAGTGAAAGAGTGACTAACATCCATACATCCTCACAAACTTTATAACATTAGTAGGATTAGTAGGATTCCTAGTATGTAGTGTAGGTGTCCGTTTAGACCACGATCTTATACTTAGCGAGTCCGGTTAATCCATTAAAGCAACTGCCGTTTAGTCTTAGTAACACTTAAAAGGGGGAACCCAATAAATTAGAACATGGTTGTACCTACATCCATAGATTTACGAATGTACAGGTTTTCTAACTATTTTTCGCTCCCTGTCGAGCAAATGATACAGACATGCTTTGAAAACACATCTCTCGTTGTTGAGGTGTGTTTTTACCATTGAACTATCACTACTTCGGCAAGACTTCGTCAAGTTGAACGTATTCAAATTGTACTTCGAAAACGGACGGCAGACCTCTGACCCAGCTCGCATGTTCTAGGTATTTAAAATAAAAAAAATTAATTCAATTAAAGGTAAATTAGGCGAGTTGAATTCGATAATAACTAAACTACTGGACTACTAAACATCTACAAACTACTGGACAGAAATGGTTTTACTTAACCACATAATGTGTAATTTGTAATTTCTCATGTGAGTGACTGTATAGTTTTTAATGAGAAATAAATATTTTTTAAACCTAATCTCTATCGACTTATCGATTAGGCCTTAGACTCGATTGCATGATAGGTTAATTTGGTAATTTTTTATCTATGTGTCTGGGTTTCACACCTATATTTTGATTGTTATGCCATACAATGTTTTGATTCATAATTCATTGATTCATATTTTATTTATGTGTAAAATATTAACATAAATAAACCGGCAAATTACGACACTGACGCTTAATAGATATTTCCGTAAATTTCTAAGCTGCCTGAGCCTGAATTATGTTTTTCTCGTATTATACTTAGCTAAATGTTTGCCATTCGAATTGCATTAATTATAAAACCTAATTGCTATGCTGCAAGTACACAGGTTTTACTTCTAAACATCCTTATCTACTAATAATAAGAATAAGCAAGTAACTGTCTATCTGTAACCAATATAACGCTACATATTTTTTTAATGAGGGGAATGCCTTACGCACCGTCATGTCGTCCGGAGGAACGTCATGGTGTGAGGGTCTCTCAGGGTCCTCTCCCAAAGTTTGGAGATCCCTCTCCGGCCGAGATGGTGATGGCCGGGGTACACCCCCTAAACATCTCATGCCCCTCCATGGCTTTAGTTGACAGCGCTGGCGGAAACCGGATTAACCTTAAATAACCATTCATATTAAGTCATCTCCGACAGTCATTGACGGTATGTTTTAGATTAGATCTTTAAGTGTATAATTTATATGTAACTATGAAAGTATATTTTTAAAATGAAAAGAGCAACTACTGAGTTTCTTGACGGTGTCATCTCGGTAGAAATACCATTCCGAACCGGTGGTAGATTCACATTGCTTTTTAGATTTTTGGAAACTTGACGATTTATAAGTGCTTTTTTGAAGCCGATATAAATAAAGACATTTTGAATTTGAATTTGAACCATTGTGCCGTTAGCGACCGCGATCCTACACAACGGGCCCTGCACTATTAGGCTACATCATTTAACTGAACCCGATAAAAACAATAAAATTATGTTAATAAATAGTTTCAACCCTAAAAAGGTTATATATCCCGGAATATTTGACAGAACCTGTGATGCATGCGATTTATTTCTGTAATAGGCCGAATATCACGCAGGTAGAAGCAGGGGAAGAACCTCGTAGTTTATAATATATACACACATACATAGATACATACCAACACGCTTGCCATCACCGAAATTGTAGGCAAAGTCAAAGGGGCAGCTCGTCCCTTAACCACATTCAGCCAAAAAATAAAACTAGGTGAAATAGATGGAAAATTGTGAAAGAGTAGTGACGAGTGGCTAGCTCGTCGCCTACTAGTTTATAATTATCGTTGGTAAATTGGTCTGTGAAATATCGTCATTATCACTGTTTGTGCAGTACAGGCATTGGTTTCGCATGAAACTATTTTTGTGTTGAATGACCTTGGTATACCTACTGTTTCCCTGCTATTTTTTGTAATCAGGTCACGGGCGTATCGATGATTTCTCCTTGCTAATAAAGGTTAGCAAGAAATCTAGTACTAATCAAAGTCTTGTCTGTATTGTTTTTTCCGGCCGATTTTGACAGGATTATCACTGGCAGATACTTATATTTAAAAAAAACTTTGGTTGTTTTTGTTTCAGAACAATTATTTGAATTCTACTTTCTATACGAACGACTATATATAACGAATAAGCAGATCTCGGCTAATTTGCTATATGAGTGTAACAGTTATTTTTCTTACCTATATTTACCGTGCAAATATTAGGTTACTTACAATATTTTATGTAACTTTGTGTAAGCGACGAAAAATTTCCTTAATAACCTAACTACATTTTATTTTGGTGTTTAAAGTATTTTGTTGCTTTTTGGACTTTGTCTAACATTTCGGGCTTTTAGGGCATACATCCATTCATACCATCATGGTATGAATGATAGGTATGTATGAAGTTTGTTATAAGAGTATTTATGTACAATTGTTACTTACATGCATACATATATCATCACGCCCGCAATCCCCGAAGGAGTGGGTAGTCTTTACAGCAGCAAGCGTCCAATCCATATAAATACAGATTCAAATTCAAATTCAAATTTAAAATTTTTTTTTACCATGTACATTGGTATTGAATTGGGTAAGATGGAAAATTTTGAAAAAGTAGTTATAAGTAAATGGCTATAGGCGCGTGTCGCCAATCACAAACCCCATATTCAGGACACCATTAATCGCCTTGTACGACATGTTAGGTGTGGAACACAGATTCTGTTTGTCAAATAATCTCTTTCGTACTTATATTTAGGATGCATGTTTTATTACATTGTTTAGCTGTATGGTGATAGAGGTATTTTTGAGATGACGAAATCATTTGTTTGACAATAATCCTATTTCTAATCAGTTTTGTTTAGGACATTTAAACCGGATGGCGTATTATATACTAGTTATTTTAAAACAGCTGCGTCTTATTATCCGATAACATTTATAAGCCCAAGTTAGCAACAAATCACATCTTATCTAGTTCCGATTTGTTATTAATTAGCGAATATAATATAAACAATCACATTTGCGCATTCAGTTTAGTATTTATTTAGTTGTGTGTGCGATCGATCCTATTTTCAATAGGTGACTATACATATAATTTTACTATATTTATTTTGTTATGTGCTTGTATTTTTTGTCATTGTGCTATCGATCTCAGCTCTGTATATAAAAGGTAATATTG
The DNA here is from genome assembly GCA_951394215.1 of Glyphodes perspectalis. Classification (NCBI taxonomy): domain Eukaryota; kingdom Metazoa; phylum Arthropoda; class Insecta; order Lepidoptera; family Crambidae; genus Glyphodes; species Glyphodes perspectalis. The sequence continues at coordinate 3,008,427 of OX596200.1, forward strand.
AGTATTTTGTTCTACTTTTGTTTAAAAATTAAACTCATAATTATTATAACTAGAAATTACTAATTAACTAACTAGCTTTACGCTATTTACCCCATATAACTAGCGGGGTACCACAGCGAATCGAACGCCATAGAAAGTACTACAAAAGAAATAGATGCAGATGTTTGTGACATTGAGTAGCTCTTGCCCGCAACTCCGCGCGTAATGAAAATGAAACAAAGTTATATTATTGTAAAAAAGATATTTAATATTAATATTTAAAAATTTAAAAAAAGGCCCTGTTACTCATCAGCCACGTAGGTCTTCAGTTCCGTATTGGGGTATAATAGGAGAGGTATGGGACAAGTTTTTCAGCTTGCCTCAAATATCACCCGAAAATTGGTGCCAGCTCCTACTAACATGATGGTATGTATGTATGTTTCTATCGCTTGGGCGATATTATAGTGAAAATCCTCAACATATCTCCATAAATACATACTTGAAAGTAATTGATTTAAAGAACCTCTAATTTCCTCATTTTCCTTAATGTGCGATGTGCGTATTAGATAGAAATAGCTTAGTATTAGGAATATTGTAGAATTTTAGTATAAACATTTTACTGGCCTTGACAATAAATTTGCATGTTTGGTGTAAGCGCTAAATCGTCGGCGTTAGTGTTAAAGTCTATGCCCTTCGAGTTTGGACTTTGAATAAGATTCTCTTTCAAAAAAAAAACCATAGAGTTAAGTATTTGTCGAATGACGCTGATAAATAAGTAAATAGATTAAATAGTTTTAATATATTTAAAAGAGAAAACTAAAAGGATTTGAAAACATACCCTCATATTAAGGTTTAAGGTGAACCCTTAAGTTGATTGACAAAGTTTGGTACTGAATTGTTTACGTACATGCTAATGCTAGCTTGATGAGGGTCGACGAACCGATTAAGTACGATTATCAACATCTGTGTTTCGTGTATAAATACCAATACTCATATTACCTGAATGGTATCTAATGTCATTTAGCGGGATTGAACTTGAGCCCTTAGGATTCATGGCGGTGTCTCATCCACTAGTTAGACCAGTGTTTCTTAATATTTTGCATAATTAGACTCACTTATAGCTTACCTAAATTTTCCAGACTGACACACCAATTTCCTAGTTCCAAACTAAGCTTATTCTTGTATTATGGATACTAGGTGAACGGATAGACAAACATAATTACGTTTATAAACATCCGTGACTCGAGTACAAATGTTCATGTTCATCACACGAAACATTTGGCCCTAGCGGGATTCGAACCCGACCCTTAGTTTCGTGGCCAGCGTCTCTGACCACTCGACCAAAGGGCCAGTCAAATTATCAAAATTTTATCTTTTGTTGCAATTGCGACCTAAGAAAAAAGGTTTGTGGAAAAACATTGGTTTTAATATTTTGGCGTTATAACAGGATATTCATGAACTTTCTTAAACTCTAAGATATACAAATAAGGCGGATAAGTATGACCTTGGATGGAGATTATTTGTTAAGAATTTAATTGATTGTTTTGTGTTTGATAACAAATGTGAGCTAAGTGTGTAGTACACATTTTTTACATTTTTATTTAGATTAGTTGGTGGAATTCCTAGGTTACTTATATACTCGTAATCCGAGCAACAAGATTAGGATCTCAATCAGATTTTTTACGACTATAGGTTAGGTAGTATGTATTTATATTAGTCTTGTTTTTTCTTGATTTAATTGACGATATCATAATTGCGATAAGGATTCACGGTGGTCGGTGTTGTAAAGACGTATTTATAGTTAAATTTGGAACTAAAGGCATTAGCACTTAAATATGAATGAGTTGTCAACAACAACAAGTCGTCAGGTGTTGGTCGAATTTGCTCACAAATATTTGAACACGGCTAATGCTGAAAATGTTGGGCGAAAAACAAGGTCAAAGATGCCAGGGTCGGTTAAGTTTGTGGTGTACACTAAGAAATTAAGCGGAAAATAGATGTTTCTGGAATTTTTCTAAAATCGCTAATTTTAGTATTTATAAGATTTATTAAGGGTGGCATTCTAAAATGCAGTAGGTGGCATGATAAGACTGTTTTTTGTTTTATACTTTTCAGATATTAGAAATAAAGAAATATGTCACATTCCAAAGTGAACGAAGATCTGGTGAAGGAGAGGAAGAAATGCACTTTTGAAATTGAAGAACTCACCAACTTCATAGATGGAGGAAAGGATGTGACGAAGGACCGAAGGGAAGTTGGTAAGTAAATAATGAATGAAAGTTTATAATAAGCGGACGTGGGAGTGAGATATTCGGCGTTTGTTTTTATTTTACACAGATAACAATTGACTGTACAAAGGAGTTTATGTTATGGTTATTAAAATACTACATTATTTAACTGGTCATTGATGCCGAATCTATCTATAGAACATCTTATTACAATCTTTTAAGTTTTTTCTGTATTGTATTAATTCAAGAATAAGAACAAAAGAACCTTGAGTGGTTCAGCAAATGTACTCAGTTTCAAGAAAAAATATTAGGTCCGATCTTAGGTACACTTTTTGACATCTTATTTCAGAGCAACTCGTCCTGAGTCTCAAGAATATGCAAGAAGTCATCCCGGAGGAATACTTAAGTCATAAAGAAAAGTACGAGAATGCGGTGAGGAAATCCGTCCTTTTAGTCGAAGTATTAAAGGAGCATGCCATGAAACATTCCTCCTTCGACGCTTACAAGTAAGTGTCGCAACTAACTTGATTTGTATTTATTTGCGTAGCTAGCCATACGTAAGGCTAGGCAGTGTGAGGACATTGCCTAGCCCTACGTAGAGACTTGAGAAAGTTTATGGGGCATCGGATCTTGACCTACTACTGCATAAATAGCTAGTAAGTAGTTTTAGTCTGCTGTACCTTGCCAAAAACGACAAAGATCGGAGCTGGTATAGCAGTTGCATCGTTAAAGCCTTTATATATTTCTTTATATTGTATATATTTTATTTTATTACTTACACATGTACACCAGCAAATATCATGTTTTGATGTTGTTGATTTTGTTAACATTATTTTTAATTTATGATTAAATAGGTAAGATACCTAAATTTAAGTCGATTTTTTGTTTATAACTTTTAGATATCATAATATGTAAAAAAATATGGAAAGAGCGAGACATTCCCAACACAGGTATTTATTACTTCCTGGGGCGTCTCTTAACTAGTAATTTAACATCTGAGAAATAAAAGTTTATTTTTATTTTTATTGTAACGTGGAGAAGTTTCACCAAATTAAATAGTGGCCAATTTTTGGTTCCTATACTTACCCGCTCAGAGGCACAAAAAATGGTAAAATAATTTTTTATACAGAAAAAGTGCTACTGCAAGGAATAGAAAAACATACATTAAGGTGATGATGTGAACTTAATTTTGATTTGAGTTTTGCTTTGACTATTTTTTATATGTGCATCGCTTGCAGGCCAACGAACAAATACCGGGTGATGTCCCTAGTACAGCAGCAGCTCCCAGTTCTCCTACACATGGGCATGTTCGTGCCCACCATTATCGGCCAGGCGTCCCCGGACCAGCAGGCCGAGTGGCTTCCCCGGGCCTTGACATTGCAGATCATCGGCACGTATGCGCAGGTCAGTGCAGGGACAAAAACGAGAACTTCATTTTCTTAATTTTTATCATCATTAGCACCACTATAATCATCACAATCATATTATAATCATGTTCATCACTATAGCCATCACGATAATCACCATCACACTTCTACCCACATTTCATAATCACTGCCACTATTCTCATCATCTCCGCTTTGACCATAATCATAATCTTGAACATGATCATGAAATCTTGTGAATTTTTTTTAAGTCGTCCTCGCAAATATGCAACTTTTGCATTAAGTTCTCGCAAATATGCAACAATTGCATTTGATTAGATTTAACGGGTCTCATGAACCTCACCTTTGGGGGGTCATGTGCCAAGGGCGTGCTCGTCGCGACTCCTGCCAGTCCGATCTCTCGGATTGCAACCTTGGACCGATCTAATTCCGCAGAGCGGGGTAGGGCGTTCCCCCGATGCGACGCGCACCGACAAGCCGGTGGGAAAAGTGGCGAGTGCGGCGAAGGGGGCCGCCACCCTTCACGCCACGCCGGACACTGCGGAACGAGGAGAACAGAGTGCCGTATAGGCACGTGGAATGTAAGAGGTGGAATGAAAGATAAGATGTATGAGATGATTGACGTAATGAATGAGAGATGTCTGGATGTTCTGTGCTTGACAGAGACTAAGCGGAAGGGCAGCGATGCAGATGAGCTTCCCGGTGGTATGATGGCTCTGTGGTCTGGTGTGGAACAGAATTGTCATGCCAGCGGTGGAGTTGGAGTAGTTCTTTCCTCTCGTTTAGTCTCTGGTGTGAAAGACTATGGATTAGTTGGCCCGAGACTCCTCTGGGTTCGTATTAAACTGGGTATTACGCGAGTCTTTCTGGTTGCAGGCTATGCGCCAGTAAGCTCAGCCAGTCCCCAAGAACTAGAGTTCTGGGAGTCTGTTAGAGAAATTCTGGACCTGACTGAAGGAAATGAGAGGATAATTATGTGTGGAGATTTGAATGGTTGGGCTGGCACCAAGCGATCTGACTATGAAGCAGTCCTTGGCCCATATGGAGACAAGAGAGTGAATAATGCTGGTAAGCAAATCTTGGAAGTATGTTTGGGACGGAACCTCCTTGTGGCAAACACTATTTTCCGTCATAAGGATATTCACACGTATACTTGGAGACGGAATGACCAAAAAAGTGTGATATTGGATACAAGAGCCTACAGAGGCCCTACTCTTGAAACAGACCACTACCTGGTAGTATGCCGGTTTGCTGGGCTTTTCAAGAAGTGGAGGCACTGGCGAGTGCGTACTCCATGCGGAGGCACTGAAAGGATAAGGAATGAAAAACTGGAAGATGAAAGTGTAAGGAGTGTGTATGTAGGCTTAGTCAATGAAAGACTTGCGAATGCGAGTCTTTCTGACTTAGATGTTGACGATTGCTGGAACATTTTGAAAGAGAGCATGGTGGAGAGTGCAAAAGAGGCATGTGGATGCGCAAAGAGACGTAGAACAATGAAAGGTGACGCATGGTGGGATGAGGAGGTCAAAGCCTCCGTAGCGAGAAAGAAGAAGGCCTGGCTTGACTATTTTTGCAAATGGATGAAAGTATGCTTGAGATGAAGAAAGAAATATACCGTTATTGCAAGAGTGAAACCAAAGCTTTAGTGAAAGACAAGCGTGAAAGAGTAGCTATGAATGAAGAAAGGAGACTGACGAATAGTTTCGAGGCTAATTCCAAGTTCTTTTGGAGGGAGGTTAAGAGGTCTCGGGGGTATTCGTCAGCATCCGGAATGAGTAAGATTAAATCTAAAGCTGGTGACATTCTTGCAAACCCGAATGAGGTGTTAGAACGGTGGAGTGAATATTTTGGAGAAATGTATGAGTATGTCTCTGATGTTGGCACTGAGAGTGAGGCTATGTCTGATTCTGTGGTGCCAGCGTCTGATGAAGACATCACTATGAATGAGATTGAATGGTCGATACGAAGTCTGAAAAGTGGAAAGGCCGCGGGAATAGACAAGGTATCTGCGGAGATGATCAAGCTAGGTGGCGCTAGCGTCCAGGACGCTTTCTGGTTCTTGTGCAATCTATGCTGGAGAAACGGAAAGGTCCCAATGGACTGGAGACGGGCAGTCATCGTGCCTCTGTACAAGGGTGCTGGGTCACGTATGGACTGTGCCAGCCATAGAGCCATCAGTTTGATCAGCTTAGCAGCAAAGGTGTATGGCAAGATTATTGAGGGGAGAATGAGGGTGAAATCTGATGGAATGTTGTGGGAGGCACAGGGAGGTTTCCGGAATGGTAGAGGATGCACGGATCAAGTCTTCTCTCTTCGCAACATCGTGGAGAAGTATCTGGCCAAAAGTCAGAGCGTTTTTTGCGGTTTTGTGGATATGGAGAAGGCCTTTGACAGTGTTGTACGAAAGGACCTTTGGGACATATTGCCGAGATATGGGATTGATGGAGCATTGCTTCGTGCTGCGCAGTCCACCTATGTGGGCTGTAGGGCATGCGTGCAAGTGGAGGGCAGCCTGTCACCCTGGTTTGACGTCAATATTGGTGTCAGACAAGGATGCGTGCTGTCTGCTCTGCTGTTTATCCTATATCTCGACCATTGTCTCCAGAGGATTAGATCTATGAATGTTGGAGTGCGTATGGGTGACTTGGTTGTGAACTGCCTGCTTTACGCGGACGATGCCGTACTTCTAGCAGAGTCCGCATTGGATCTGCAGCAACTAGTCACAACATTGAAAGATGATTGCAAGGAGAGAGGCTCACATTTGAATGCGAAGAAAACAAAGATTATGGTGTTTGAAAGAGATGAAACCAGAACGGATACAAGGATAACGGTTGACGATGTAGTGCTGGAACAGGTATATGAAATTGTATATCTAGGATCTGCATTTAGTAGAGATGGAAGGTACTCCGCTGATATAGAAAGAAGAGTGAATGCAGGGAATAGGGTGAATGGAGCGTTAGGAAAACTTTTAGGCAGCAAAATCTTAAGCCAGAAGGCCCAGCTCGCCATACACAATGCGGTGCTGATTCCTACGCTAACATATGGAAGCGAGAGTTGGGTATGGCAGAAAGAGCATGAAAGTAAAATAAACGCGGTCGAGATGCGTGCGCTGCGGAAAATCTGCGGTGTATCGCTCACAGACTGCGTTCGGAATGATGATGTAAGAAAGAGAGTTGGTCTGAAGGACAGCGTCGGAGTCAAGGTAAGAAGAGGCATGCTCCGGTGGTTCGGACATGTGGAAAGAATGGATGACGAAAGATTGACTAAACAGATATACAATGCGAATGTGGAAGGATGTAGGAGCCGCGGAAGGCCCAGGCTCACCTACCACCTAAAAGAAGGTGATGTTAGGAGTCATAAAAATCGTAGAGCTTGTATGAAAAGGATTATGAATGTTGAAGAGGCGAGTGAGGTGTGTAAGGATCGTGCCATATGGCGTTCGGTTCTCTCTGCCTACCCCGCTAGGGAAGTGGCGTGAAGTTTAGTTAGTTAGTTAGTTAGTTATGAACCTCAAATCATAAAAATCAAACCAGGTTTTGGAGATTAAGGTGGTAATAAATATCCTTTTATAAAAAATAAACACGTGATGCGCACAAAAGGTTTGCTGTGGAATTGCATTAAAACAATAATAATAAGGAAACTACGTAACGTAGCTTTGTAGCATTGCAATAGTCCATTGTTTACTCTGGCTCAAGGGTTTGACGTGTTTATAGATTGTATGAAGAAATAAAACGTTATAAATCTCGGAAACTACTAGTCCGGTTTGAAAAAATATTTTAGTGTTAGATAGCCCATTTATCGAGGAAGGTTATATAACATTAAACATAAACGCGGGTGAAATCGCTGGCACAGCTAGTTGTAATATAAATGTGCTATAGTTGACGAAATTTGACATGCACTTAATATTGAAAAGTATGTAGACATTTATATCAATCTCTAATGAAAATAACCAGCCAGCCATAAATACTTCTTCTTTTAATACACGAGTAACACTGTGGCTAACAGCTAGTTAACCGTAATTATTACAGACAGAGCTAGGCCACGGAACTTTCCTTCGAGGCCTGGAGACGACGGCCACATACGACCCATCAACGGAGGAGTTCATACTTCACACTCCTAAACTCACAGCCTACAAGTGGTGGCCTGGTGGACGTAAGTACATACCTTTTGTCTGCACCTCAAAAATCAAGCAACTCTGCAGGCAGAATTTCGATGGGTGACCGTTCGCTTTAATCAATAGTCCGACATTCCGCACTGTAAAGGTAGTTTCAACGATTGGCCCATGCCAGCCCATGCCTTTTCAAGGTACTATTTGTTATGAAGAACAGGTTCTGCCGTTAATTGAGAGCAATTGGGCAAAATGTTTGCTTGCTTGTTACTGATTGATCGTACTATACCTATGGTAATTCAGTTACGTATGATAGAGATTAATGTATATAGATTTCTGGAGTATCATTATAGAACTAGGCAGTTTGGCCTGATGCTTTAAATCGATGTCTTTAGATAATAAATAGCCCGTACCTAAAGGTTTTTAGGGAAATAAAACTCTAAAGGACTAATTGCTACCGTAACGGAAAAATGGAGGGCAAAACGAAAATAACATTTCTATGGGACCTAGACTTTGTCCCATGAAAACGTTATTTTCGTTCGGACTAGTCTATGATCCCAATACTATTAGGTACATTTATCCTTGGTTTAATACAGATGTCGCTCGCGGGCAGAAACTGGTTCTGAATATTTGTTAACTTAACATCAGCGTATAACATGTTTTCTTTGCAGTGGGTCAGACAGCCAACCATTGCATCGTCGTTGCCCAGTTATATACCAAGGACAAGTGCTACGGCGTCCATCCCTTCATCGTCCAGATCAGGGACACAGAAACCCACATGCCTCTACCAGGAATCAAAGTGGGCGAGATCGGACCGAAGCTGGGCTACCAGACTGCGAACAATGGTTTCCTCGCTTTCGACCATTTCAGGATCCCCAGAAATAACATGTTGATGAAGAATGCTCGAGTTGAGAAGGTAAATTGAAGCTGTTTTTCTTTTCTTTCCAATCTAGCCACATGTCACTACTTTATCACATTTTTCTATCTAACCCAGCCCAGTTTTGTTTTTGGCTGTATGTGGTTAAAGGGGGCTGCTGTCCCTTTGACACTGCCTACCCCTTCGGGGATTATGGGCGTGATGTTATGTATGTTTGTTTTCCTTTTTTTGGTATACTACCCAAGCCGACTAACAACAGTCCTAGTAGGATATGGATACTTGCAATGCCTGATTATTTTATATATTTTCCGTCAGGGGTGTGGGTAAAAATCCGCGCAAATATCTGGATGGGACACGATAATACGGTTCTTTTTATTCGCGATGGTCATGGTAATTTCTTAGGTTGTTATTTCAACATTTGCTAAGTCCAAGATCATAGAAGGAACCTTAAAATAAATGTTATGATGACTTAGAAAAGAGTAGAAAGGAATAATAAAATGAGGGCGTCAATGACATACAGTAATCGAAATCATCAATCAAAAATCTAAATATTTAAATTGCAATTAGTAACTAGCCTACATATATTATACTATAAACTTATAATAATGAATGATAACAACTAAATTTGTAGGTATACACGTGAGGTTTTGATGGGAAATAATCTACTTTCTCCTTGTAACATCATTCACCTTGTATCTAATTGCATTATTTTTGTATTACAAAGCTATACCATCACATAAATGTTGCGATTCAAGGTAAAAACTAGTGGTTTGTTTGCACGACCGATGTAAATTTGTGTTTGATCTCACATATAGATATCAGTGGTAATGTAATTTAAAAATGCATTATGTCGTTATTAAACTTTGAACTTTCGACGGGGCAATTTAAATTTGTGATTCTATGCAAAACAAGTGTCATACACTCATACAAACTTGATATATTTTATTCTTACTTGGTAGTTAATGAGAATTTTACAAATAATAAATACAAGAGAAGGGTCCCAGTTTCGGTTGCAAGAATAAAATAATGTATCAAGGTATTATTTAATTCCATATGATTGCACAATGGTTTTGGTATTTATTTTATGTAGGAATTCGTTAACCGTGTCTCAATGGTAAGGATACGCGCCTCTTAACCGAGGGGTGCGGGTTCAAACCCGGGCACGTACCTCTGGATTTTTCAAGTCTATGTACGTATTTATATCACTAGCTCGACGGTGAAGGAAAACATCGTGCTGAAACTTGCAAATTCAAACAACTTTGGATTTGTAACCATGATCCAAAAATTGTCAGGCAAAGTCAAAGGGGCAGCAAGTCTTTAATCACTTGCTCAGAACTAAAACTGGTTTAGGTAAGATGAAACTAATTTCAGTTACTAATGAAATCATAATTCAGGACGGAACCTACATCAAGGCCAAGAACGAGAAGCTAACGTACGGCACGATGATGCTGATCCGCGTCATGATCGTGTCGGACATGGCTTACGAGGTGTCACGAGCGGCCACCATCGCCGTCAGATACGCTGCCGTCCGCCACCAGTCACAGATCAAGCCTGAGTAAGTGTCTTCTGGAGTGAGGGGACTAATGCTCCCCCGTTCCTAAATAAACATAAAAACATAGTCTTGATCAAATACACAATAAACTTGCAGCCGGATCTCGGTCTATGAGATGTGCCTGACCAATAATTTCGAGCAATCTATTTTGTTCGATCAATTATAGAATGCAGTTTGCTATTGAGAGAAACTGGACATGAGAAGCACACATTTTACTTCTCCCATTTCATAATCTTCTTAGCTTTATGTTTCGTTCTGAGTCGGTATCAGTTTGGATCATAATAATCCTGAATTTATTGGTTTTGGTTATTGCATCAAAGCGACTGCTATCAGACCTTCGTAATCCCGTACACTATGGAACTAGACAGATTCGATTATGTTTCTCCACTTTTAATTTCAGAAAATTATGATTAGACTTGCGTTCTGAGCAGTAAAAACCGTATAGTATTATACGATTATTTCTTCATCCCATTTCAGTGAGCCAGAACCTCAGATCCTGGACTACGTAACGCAGCAGCACAAGCTGTTTATCGCCATCGCCAGCAGCTACGCGTACCGGCTCGCCGGAAACTGGCTGTGGACCACCTACTCACAGGTCACGCGGGACATGGATAAGGGAAAGCTGGACCATCTGCCTGAGGTACGGCAGAAGACGGTTTTGTCTATTTCCAATAAGCACGTTTCTTCTTTTTTAATAGACAATATAGAACTTCCAGGTGATTTTAGAAAAAAATTAAATAGATTTCATATCTACTTGAAAGAAACAAAGTGAAATCATAGTCTGTAATGTTACTCGTATAGTTCATAGTTTTATTTTGAAAATATTATCACAATCTTCATCATCATCATCATTAGCTAATATATAATTTCTAACATCGTGATCGCTTTTGTTTAAGACGAGCTAAACCAATAGACGTTGTTGAATCTTAAATGTTTAATAACCTATAGAGTATTTTTTGATAGGATCTTTGAGTTTGTAAACACAAATATAGAGGATATTTGTGTTTACAAACCAGTTACTAGTTAAAATGAAGGTTGTTTGCAGCATACATAAGGAAGATTGCTGCGAAAAGCCTTGGTTTCACATTGTTGCATGCAAGCTCCGATCATGATAACGACACGATGTCTCCCATCGCCAGCTCCACGCCCTCTCGTGCTGCCTGAAGGCGGTGTGCAGCCTGGACGCGACGCTACTCGTGGAGCAGTGCCGGCTGTCGTGCGGCGGCCACGGCTACATGATGTCTTCCAACTTCCCCGTCGTGCACGGCGTCACGGCCGCCGCCATCACCCTAGAGGGGGAGTACACTGTTCTGCTTCTGCAGACGGCGAGGTAATTCGTCCTATTGTCACTACTTTTGGGCGTTGCAGAGCCACGTAGTCGCCATGTATCGGTAGCTACATAAATTCAAATTCAACACGTCTTTATTTATGTAGGCCTCAAAAAAGCACTTATAAATCGTCAAGTTTCCAAAAATCTGCAAAGCAATGTAAATCTACTGATAAACAAGAATACGACTCGCCTCATTTAACTGTAGCCTAAGCATATTTGCAACACTAGAGGTCAAATAATATTTGAATACTTGTTGATGTACCGTAAGTAGATATGTGTCTTATTTAAAAATGCCACATTTCAGGTATCTCGTGAAGGCTTGGAGCCAAGCCCAAGAAAACAAAGTGATGTCGCCCACAGTTTCCTACATGGTGGAGTTTATCACAAATAAACTGAAGTGGTCGAATACTTTCGAAGGTATCATTAAAGGTTTCCAGGCCGTTGCTGCAGGGTAAGATAGTCAATAGTCATGTATTTAATAATAACATCATTATATACCAATACAAAAGACTTTTCGGGAGTTTAAAATAGTTTCGATTTAAGTCAGAAATTAAATAGAATTATTGTTTTATCTACATAACTAGTAGAGTCATAAATCTATGGAGATTGCCTATGTACAATTTAGAATCTTGTAATTATCTACATCAGCTATACTCAATGTGTGTTCCGCGGAACCCTTTCTGGGGGTTCCACAAAAATTGGTACTGATCATAAATATCATAACTCCTGGGGGAAAATCCGTTAAAAGTCGATTATTACACCCCCCCCCCCGCACTGCCGCCCGCGCTGTTCTAGGGTCCCGTCAAATACTCCGCTTCCTAAAAGGGTTCCATAGCATAAAACGTTTGAGAAGCACTGATCTACATTAAGTGTTACTCTGTCTATATGGTTTTCAAACAGGGTAAGACTTGTTTTAATTACTTGGTATGTGTAACAGTGCACTCTACCGGGCAATTGCGCTAAGTTGATTTTCAACACCGGATGCGCCAACTCATTTCAAAATGTGTAACTATAATTCATTGTTTCTAGTTTATATGTTTGCTGTAATAATTCCTAGAAAAACAAAAGCGGCATACGAGTCGCTCCAGAAGTACCAACGGGCTGGCAACGACTACGAAGACGCGTGGAACAGGGCCTCGGTCCAGCTGACTAAAGCTAGTGAGGTAATTCATATTAACTAAGTACTGTACTATTTGTCCCGTGTTGGTTCGAGGCTTAAACAGAATTTGCCAACTGTCTTTCTTGCCTAGCATGTCGTAAGAGTCGACTAGTGGTATATTGGTTTTAGGAATGTGATTGTGTAGGTGGCGAGCTACCCACTTGTCACTACTTTTTCACATTTTCCATCTAACCCAGCCCATTGTCCCGTGTTGGTTTGGGACTTAAAAATAATGTGCCAACTGTGTTTCTTGCCTAGCATGTCGTAAAAGGCGACTAATGGCATATCGGGTTTTGGGTACCTATGTGATTGTGTAGGCGACAAACTAGCCCCTTGTCACTACTTTTTCACATCCATAAATTTCCATCTAACACAGCCGAGTTTTATTTTTGACTGTATGTGGTTAAAGGGGCCAGCTGTCCCTTTGACTGTGCCTACCCCTTTGGGGATTATGGGCGTGATGTTATGTATTTATGTACTATACTTCTTCTTGGATGCATTTAACATGACGAGCGGTAGTAAGGATCACAATGATGGTAACAAATCTATCTACAAGTATGTATTTATTTATACCCTTAGCTCGGCGGTGAGGCCGGTGAGGGAAAACGTCGTAACGAAAACTGCACATTTAAACTATTAAAGTGTAACCATGATCCAAATTGTCTAGTTCTCGTTTCTAAGGGTTACGTAGGTCAGATTCGCAGTCGCTTAAATGTAATTAATAGGCTCGCTAAATCCTGGAACATGATCTAGGTGGACTCCGATTAAGTCCCTTGCTTAGTCGGATAGCTTACCTAAGAACCTAAGTACACCTAAGTACCTAAGAAGACGATCAAGCCTGAAATTTACTAAATGTAGTACGCATTTCACGTAGTACGACATCTGCTAAATTGCAAAATATAAGCATATCTTGAAAAATATTGCTACGTTATCAATTTGTAATCAAATCCCGCTAAATATTCGTACGCAAACAAACAATGAAATTCACATTTCTATTCCAGGCTCATTGTCGAGCGCTGATCTGCGAGGTCTTCGGGAAGGAGATCCAGCGGCTGTCCTCGTCCACGTCCCCTGGGGTAGCCAAGGTGTTGCATCAGCTGGCCGACCTATACTTGGTGCACTGGACCTTGGAGAAGAGCGGCGACTTGCTGGAGGTTTGCATAGATACAAGTATTGGGAGAGGTTCGATTTACGCATTTATCCACGTTAAAAAAGGCTTGTTTAAAAAATCAGTTGAGTTGACAAGATTGTAGAGTTTTTTAACTATTTGTAGGTATCCCTGTTTCCAAAGTGACAGCCGTGGGAAAAGGTTGCAACCCCACAAACTTGAATTTAACTTTACACTTTTCTTGATATCTAAAAGATAGAATTACATCCTCTGAACCTTTTAATGAAATATTACTGAGGGACAGATAGACTGTTAACTCATAATATTATGCTGACTTTATTAATTAGGATTCTTTATTAGCCTAAACATTTTAGAAATTTAATAATTATATATTTTTATTCGAATAAAAAGCAATTTATCACATTCGCGAATATAGCTTAATCACTAGTATACCTATCCTAGTAGGTATATCAGTCCAAAATAACTTGGAATTTGTACTTGATGTCATCAGAATGATAATTTTATAGGTATGTCGAGCAACCATAATAGAGATAAACTTATCTTTAAAGCTTATATAATTCATTATGTCATGATAAATTTATATCTAATAATTTGATTACCACTAATCGTTTAAAATAGTTTTTGGACTTCGATTCGAAAGTTTATTTTTGCTATGTACAAATGTCATAAATTGGACGAATATCTTTGGATGTACATAATCTGTTTTAACGCTCTATGCTTCTATTTTGTAATGCATGTACGTAGATCTTATGTATATTTACCTCCTAAAGATTACTATAATAGTTTGAACGCACCTGCATGGGGCAAGACTGTTGTTCTATGAATAAAGGTAAACATTAATCAGTGTAGTCGTTTTATGATGAGCTCAACTTTGAAACAAATATTAAAACTAGTTAGGTATAGCAATTAAGACCACATTGTTTTATTTTATTGAACCAATCATCTTTATAGTAGTTTCAGGTAATAATATTGAAGCCTTATTATTAGTGAACTATCCATCTTCCTATAATTATATTCGTTAGCTACCTCAAGAAGACACAAAATAAAATATAATTATTTATTAGTTGATTACCTTTTATGCTTTTTACTATTATCTTGTTTCTTATCTCGTTTTTTATCTTGTATTAAGTCTCTTTTAGTCAGTTTCAATTGTTAATTGTAAGTAAATACTTATTATCTTGTACACAGGGCCCTCCACGTCTAAACACTTAATCATAACTTAAATTGTGTTTTAGTATTCAACGATCTCAAAGAATGATCTGACCCTGCTGCGTCAGAGATACGAAGATCTCCTGGCCATCATCAGGCCGAATGCCGTCAGCTTGGTTGACGCTTTCGACATCAGGGACGAGGTAAGTTTCACTAATTTCATGGTTTAGGGCGGTGTCAGATCAGAATTAGTATAGGTACTTTCGCATTATTTTCTTAATTTCCGCTGATATACTGGATTCCGAGCACATAAGTAAAAAAAATACTTCAGTGATTTTCTCTGAAAACAAATCGAACTCTTATTTGCCCGCTGTTTAAATACTTGTAAGTAATGCAATTTTACTGGACATAAGTCCGCAATTTTGCGTATAAACGCAATATTCAATAGCCGTTTTGTGTTCAGGACACCATATTGCGAGTTATTGTTTTATAATATAAAGACTAAGTACATGATGTTTGTTATTAGGTACTAAACTCCACCCTGGGAGCATACGACGGCCGCGTGTATGAAAGGCTGATGGAGGAAGCCCTCAAGAGCCCTCTGAACCAGGAGCCTGTCAACGAATCCTTCCACAAGTATATCAAGCCTTTCTTCGAGAAAGCCAAGCTGTGATACCGACGTTACTAAAAGTAATAAAGTTTAGAATATAAGTGGATGAATGTAAAGGATATTTTTCTCCTTAATTTTTTTGACTTTTTACATAAGTAGAGCATTCTTTTGTTATGTGTTGTAGAACCATTCCTGATAGATGAATAATGATAATCCCCGAACTTGACCGGTTTGTAAATTCGGTTTTCTGCCTACCCCTCTAGGGAAGTGGCGTGAAGTTTAGTTAGTTAGTTTTATGACCTATATATACAAATCTGTCATGATCTGGCGAAGTAAGTACTTAATGTGATGTTTATAGAAAGAGATTTTTATCAATATTAAAATAATATCTCATTGTCAAATATATATTTTATAAACTGAATATTCCATTTAAATATCTTAATAAATAAGAAAATTGGGTATCAAAATTAATAACTAACAATATAAATTGCAAAACATTTCAGTCTATTTTCTCAATGTAATATCCTAAAATGATGATAACTACTTAGTAGAAGTTCCGAACCTAAGTCGATCTTCACCGAGCTGATAATAGAATGCAACATATTTTATAATAAATTTAGTATATTAAAAATGGGTTGGCTAAAAAAAATCTGGACTGTTTTTAATTGTTTAAAAATATATATATTTTTATTACCTAATGTTTCCTTCGCACATATAGAATCAGTTGCATCAAGTAAGCCACATAGAATTTTATAATATTTTATATTTATATATATTTTTAATTAAAAATAGATAGTCCAGGATTTTTTTAGCCAACCCTTTTTTTTTATATTTTCTAATATACTAAATTTATTATAAAATATGTTGCATTCTATTATCAACTCAGTGAAGATCGACATAAGTTCGGATCTTAGACCATTAACTTTACAGAAACTTCAAATAAGTATAAAACGTTTTATGTGACTATCAAAATGTAAAATAGTGTTTTTAAAATAAATCTAAGAAAATCATATTTTTAGTAAGAATATTGCATTAAGAAATACTTTGTACCATGTTCTTTTATTAGGACCTATATTAATAAATTTGCCCGGTATTGATGATTAATTTTCCTTATAAATTTATTTTAGTTTGGGTATAATATTTACCTCATACACATTACACTGAATGGGTAATAGTTATTACAATTAATTAATGTAATAATAAACGAACAGGGAATGAATATAATAATAATTTGGGACAGAAAGACGCAAAGAAAATTGAAAAATAAAAAATTATAAATAATTTGCATTATTATTTAAATTTTTATTCTATATAAATTTGATTTTATATTTGTAGTATGTAATGTTTTTTCAGCTGTAAAACAGCAAAAGCATTAATAATATTGACGTTTAAAATTAACCGACTTATTGAACAGACATTTGTTACATTTTCAAAAACTTCTACCACTCCATGCCATTCATTTGAAACAAATATTTACCCATTTGGCACAGTTTAATGGTTGATGTAGGTGATTTAGGAAAAAATGTTGTCCACATATTTATAGAATGGTAGAAGTTTAGATATTTTTGAAAATGTGACAATGTATATATATTATTGCTAGTGTCTGTACTAATTCCCTATTCTAAAAGAAAAAAAACATTAGTAACGCGAGTGCAAAGGTTAAATATTCCCTCATAAAAACGCTTCAAGTTCAAATATGTATGGGTAGTTCCATAAAAGTTGGGTAACTTTGTGTTCCAGTGTTATTTTATACAATTTTTTATTAAATAACCAGTAATAAAAATGTCTGTCATATGAAATAATCAATTTTTTACTATGTCACTCACTTTTGCTACAATTATTTATTTCTTTATATAAAAAAAAAATCCTTTTCTATCCTCAAAGTCAGTCCCTAGCCATGTCACATTTCCAAAATAATGTTTTCGTTCGACTGATTTTAGAAAGCCTTGATGATATTTAAACTTTATTTAACTTAATAACACTAAAAATTACATTACCTTGTTCATTGAATCTATTAAGTAAACAAAATTAAATATTTTTCATATATATTTTGTAAGAAAAGTAGCGTCATTGATAATTATAGTCAGGCCCTAGCCACTCAGTAAATTTAAAAATACGCGGCAATCGAAATAAGCGGCCATTTTAAAATGAACGCGTTCAAAAGTGACAACGTGACGTTAGCCAAAAGCGGGGGCTGTTTCGCGTCGGCCATCTTGACATTAGTGCGATCGGCGTCGATGCTGAGGAAACACGCGCTGTGCCAGTCAATCTCTCAGGCCCTAGGTGAGTTATTTTATGTAAAGGTAATTAGTTATTATTTTCTCTTGTTTCTGTGTACATGTGATTTGTTTATTCTTATGTTGTTGTTATCTAAAAGTCTCGGTATTTCTTTTTAAAAGTAAATTACGAGTGATTTTGTTCTGATTCGTCAGTCCCTAGACCGTCAGGCCCTAGCTGTTAATGTGACTAGGGACTGATACAAAAGCTAGGGACTGACATTTATACTCTTTCACATAGATTCGTCATTCAGAAACTTTTGTTTGTTGTAGAATATGCCGCCGCGAAGAAAAATACCGTTGTCTAAAGAAGAAAAAGCAAAAAAAAAAGTCAGAACAGGCAAAAAACGTTTAGAAAAAATTTAAAATTATCCCGTTTTGCTAGCAGAGTACAAGAAGAAAGAAAGATTAAAATACCTCAGGAAAAAGGAAAAAGGGCAGAGAAAATGTGTAAAGGATATGACTCCTCGTGAGCATAGAAAAGTGAAAAAAAACTAGATTACTTACTCAGCAGCTTACAGAGAAAAAAAAAATGGTAAACACGCTGACCAATACGGACTAAAATACACCACCATCATCTGACGGAGAAAATAATCTACAGGTCCCAGTTCCGTGTATTGCTGATCAAAGACAAGCTAAAGCTAAATGGAGAAGTATTTTGTAAAGGGAGATATGAAATAAACAACTACAGAAAAAAAAACACCTTATTACTAAATTTACGAAAAAACTTGCTAACGAAAGACAGAAGACTAAAACACAGAATAACAAAATCGAAAAAGCAAATGATCCTAATAAGAAGATAGCTCATAAAGGTGACACAACAAATTGACATGACTTTGTTGGCGTACTTCGTGAAAAATGTCCAGGTATAAAGATTTCTATTATTGAAAATGCCAATATTGAGGGAGTAAATAAAATGATCAAGGAGAATGAGGATAAGCAGAAAGCTTTTAAAGGTACGTTCTTGGTACACCAAGTGAGGGGTAATGTTTTCATAAACTTGAAGTCCCGAATAAACTTGAAATGAATTCACTGAGTTGTTTCTGTGATGACGCCTGTAATCATTATAAATTAGGTATTTTACAATACCAGATCAATGCAAATCAACTTCAAATATCTGCGGTATTCTCAGATTCCGAAGATGATATACCACTAGCAAGCACAAGTCGAGACTGGCAAGAAATAACTTAAAGAAACTATGTCAGAGGAGATTATGTTTTAGTCAAGTTTATTGTGTGAAAAAAAGAATAGGTACCGGTACGCTGCGATGTGCACGAATTATGACGATGACGATGGAGAGCTGACAGTTGCATTTCTTCAAGTTTGTAACGAAGATGGGACAGAGTCCAAGCTCAATAACAATGATGTCGCTGACGTGCCTTACGGAGATGTGATACAGAAACTGCCAGTTCCTAAATTAGTTATTAAGAAAAACTTAAAATTTTATAAATTTAACAAGCCAGTCAATGTGTATGAAAAGTAAGACAAGTAACTACGCGTTCTAGATTTTGATTATTGGTTTATTTAATTATAGGAAAAATAAGACTGCAATTTTTAATTTTTAAAGTACAATTATTTAGAAAAAGAAAATATAATCTATTTAGAAAAAAAATATATATCTTACAAAGCATTTGCTTTGTAAGATATCATACCACAAGGAATGTTTAGTAACGTGATCTCAAGTGATTTTTAAGTAATGGTACTGTTATTATTGTTGTTAAGAGAGATTATCTAAGATAATTTACCTAAAGACTGATTTGTTTCTAATTTTATTGCATTTTGGAAGAAATATGTGTATGAATAAGATAAGAGTGAGATTTACCAAATAAACACTTATTATATAAGACAAACATATGGTTTTATTGTATAATAAATGTACGGCATCAGTCCCTAGCACAATCCGTCAGTCCCTAGAACGGAGATTTTAGAAAAACACAAATTTCTCTTTAAATACTTAGTAAAGTGACTGGCCCCTTTAGATACTAAAAGTATATTATTATATGCACTGTGTTTACTAAAAAGTTTTTGATTTAGTGTCTAAAAACACGTATGGCAAGATTTGGACGAATTTTACCCAACTTTTGTGGAATCACCCGTATAACATAGCAACACAATAATGACGTCACTAATCATTTAATATGAACTGTCAATAATACTTCCACAACTCTATACTAATATTACAAAGAGGACAGATTTGATTGTTTGTTAGGCAATAGGCTCCGAAACTACTGGACCGATTTTAATAATTCTTTCACAAATGGAAAGCTACTTTATCAGCGAGTAGCATAGGCTTTATTTTATCCCGTACTCGGGTGAAACCGCGGGGCACTGCTAGTTTGGTATAAAAAGACGTAAATGTGACATCACCATAACGCCTTTTGTTGACCCAGGGGAATGCGTCACGCACCGTCCCGCTGAAACCGGGGGGAATCAGAAGGGTGTGTCGAGTGATAACTTGCACTTTTATAAAATCAATAAGTTAATTAAAAATTAAATTCAATAGATAATTGAAATTGTAGTGATTTAGCGTGTAATCTCTTTTTATGCTAATCTTGAAATTACGTGTGCAAGGTGTCATTGTCCTTATTCGTTGCGATCCTCATTGTCGAACCGTCATATCTTGCCTGTTATCAGAGGAACAATCAACTCTCGAAGTTATTTGCTAACCAGTGCCAAACGACAACACTCGTATTATTCGCTGCCACTCGTGGTGGGGGGGACGCGACTGGTTATTCACACTTCAACATGGCCAACAAGCCAAAAATAAACGAAGATTTAGTGAGAGAGAGACAAAAATGCACATTCGATGTGAAAGAGTTAACACACTTCATGGACGGAGGCAAGAACATCACAGACGAAAGAAAGCGATTCGGTAAGTTATATTTACACTAGTAAACACAAATCTGGTTAAAGTAGAACGCAAGCAACAAGTGGTCCGCCGCTTAGATAATCATTTGTTGTCATTAGCATGAGCGAGAGCAGATAGTTGCGTGACAGAGAGAGATAATGGCTCTCGTAACAGTGTGGACATACTACAAACGCAAAAAATCTACCATTCTTCCAAGATTTTTTTTTTATTTATAAGTAAATATTCCTCAGGTTTTATATTGTATATAGTGGTGAAGGTTTATTAAACCACATAAATTGTCCCTGTTAATATATGATTAGTGAGTGCGCATTCTCAATATATAACTTTGAAAAGATATTCCAAGCCTAATTGAATTAACTGAATGTGTGTAATATTACTTATGCAAATTGATCAAATTAAACGCTATTTGCATCTTATTTTAATTTAACAATGGACTCATAGCTGTGCCCGCAGTTTCACCCGCGTTTATGGTTAATGTATAAAAATAATTAATGTTAATCACTACATATCATAAAACAAAGCCCTGCGTCTGTCTGTCTGTTCGAGATAAACTCTAAAACTACTGCACGGATTTTCATGCAGTTTTCACTAATAGATAGAGTGATTCTTGAGGAAGGTTTAGAAATATAATTTGTTAAGTTTTTGTATACATTGGCTAAAATATAATAATATTTGTTAGATGTGTCGGAAAAAATTAAGCAGCCCGGTGGGCGGAGCCCCCGGAAAAGCTAGTATTACCTAATATTAAATTAGTCAAAGTACCATGTACATACTAGTTCTGCTTGTTAATCTTTTATGCAAAAACCACATTCCACCTTTCCAGATTACACTTTATTGTAGATAGTAGGTATAGTATAGATTAGATATACCTCACTAGACTATCATAAAGGCTAACATTTAAAAAAAATAATATACAAATTAGAAAATTGGGCATGCTTGCTGATAAGGGCAATGAGCCTAATATTTTTTCCTAAATATTTTGTTATAAGTATATCTTTCTAATATTATAAAGGCGAAAGTTTGTATGGATGGATGGATGTGTGGATGTTTGTTACTATTACACGCAAAAATTACTGCATGGATTTTAATGAAACTTTACAGTACATATAGCATATAGATTAGAGCAACACTCATGATGTTTCATCGATGTGCCGTGCGAGCAACGCCGTGGGCAGAAGCTAGTGATTAATACTGGTGGGAATAAATGCGATGTGCATTATGTTGCAATGGTCTTGCTCAATGGACAAGCTATAACGTAATCAAATACTGCATATCGTGTTTAGGACCGCCAATGTAATTCCTAACTATGATGCAACGCTCAACATCTCATTAATGAAGGAATTATCGATCGTCAAAAGTGTAAGTTAGGTAGAAGAAGCAGACAAAGAAATATTTTGGAACAACTATTAGGCAGAAATAAAACTGCCGGGTTAAATTTTAACAGGCCCGTTGGTCGAGTGGTTAGAGACCCTGCCTTCGAAACCAACGAATCCCGCTAGGGGCAAATGTTTCGTGTGATGAACATGGACATTTGTACTCGAGTCATAGATGTTTATAAACTTATTTAAGTATGTCTATCCGTTCACCTAGTATTCATAGTACAAGCATAAGCTTAGTTTGGAACTAGGGAATTGGTGTGTTAGCCTGGAGAATTTATTATTTTATTTATTATATGGAAAATTTTAAAGTAGATAGTTCATCGCCTTCATGGGATAAAATGATATAGTACAGGTCTATGGAAAGATCATGATAAAACGTATAGTTAGATATATTAATGATACCTGTGCCCGCGGTCTCACCCGAATATATGGATAATGTGTTGTAGCGTGATGTTATACAGGCTACAGACTTCCTCGGTAAATGGACTATTCAACACAAACATATTTTGTTCAATTCGGAACAGTAGCCCCTGAATTTAGCGCGGAATGGGAGAGCGGTGGCAGCTCAATGGTAAGGACATGCGCCTCTTAACCGAGGAGTGCGGGTTCGAACCCGGGCATATACCTCTGGATTGTTCAAATCTATGTACGTATTTATACCACTAGCTCGACGGTGTGGGAAAACATCGTGATGAAACCTGCAAATTCAAACAACTTAGATTTGTAACCATGATCCAAAAATTGTCTCGTTCCCCTTAAATCTTACGGTTACGAAGGTCAGATCGGCAGTCGCTTCAATGTAATTACCAGACTCGCTAAATCCTTGATCATGGTCTAAGCGGACCCCGTCTAAGCACGAGACACAACGCTAGGAAGATGATGAGTTCCTGAGTTTAGCGGGTTCACCCAAACGAACAAACTCTTCACCTTATGGTATATAAGTATAGAAGTATATTTCCCCAGGTATAAGAAATCTGCTAAGCAAAGTAAGCAAAGACAGTTGCATAGCAGAGTGCCTGATTTTAGAGTCGGGCGTATTAATCATCTCACTGGAGATGGTTAATATGCCTGTTGCTCTGGCCGTCTTACTTAATAGGATCATGATAACTTTGTACACATTTGGCACATTGTTCTTAAGTCCCATGTTGGTATGGGATTTAAAAAAGAATGTGCCACTGCGTTCCTTGCCAAGCATGTCGTGAAAGACGACTAATGGTATAGTGGTTTTTAGGTATGTGATTGTGTAGGTGATGAGCTAGCCACTTGTCACTATTTTCTCACAATTATCTACCTAATGCAGTCGTCTAGTTTTGTGTTTGACTGAATGTGGTTAAAAGGAATTGCTGACTCTTTCACTCTGCCTATCCCTTCGGGGATGACGTAATAGAAAAATAAGTATAACTTTTTAAATGTAGATAAGATTGTAGTTTGGTTGTTATTGTAGGATTAACAGACATTTCATAAAAAAATAAGCGTGCAGTTTATGATGTTTTCTTTGAAAAGTTCTACAGAGCAAATATGCTATTTTGATTTACTTACGCAAAGTTTTGAGGAATCCGTTGTGGAATCTTGGTTCCTCATGTTTGAAAATGCCAAGTCTGCAATTTTTAATAACAGTTTTTGTTTTAATTTTCAGAAAAATATGTTCATAGCGTAAAAGAGCTTAAAGATGAGGTCCCAGAAGTGTATTTGAGCCACAAAGAGCGCTACGAGAACGCCATCCGTAAGGCATGCTTGCTCAAGACGGTCCAGAACGAGTACGAGAAGAAATACTCAATTTTAAAGTACGTGCATCTATCGATTAACTAACTAACTAAACTTCACGCCACTTCCCTAGCGGGGTATTTTCACATTATGCGGCTGAAAGGCCTGGAGTGCGCAAAATATAGGGGTAACTCAGAAAAAAGTTTGCGTCAAGTCATTAGCTCTTTTGCAGTCTCCTGCACAGGCTCTTTATGTTAACTTAAAATTGAACGATAACGCATCAGATAAGAACGCGTCAAGCGAGCGGTCCATGTTGGCCTGGGACTTAAAAATAATGTGTTAACTGTGTTCTTTGCCTAGAATGTCATAAAGGCGACTAATTGTATATCGGGTTTTGGGTGTATGATTGTGTAGGCGACGAGTTACTAAGAACTTTATCACAATTTTCCATCTAACCCAACCCAGTTTTATTTTTTGGCTGAATGTGGTTAAGAGGGCGAGCTGCCTCTTCAGGGATTACGGGCGTGATGATATGCATGTATGTATTTAAGCAAGTGGCGAGATGCTACTCGTCGTGAGTAGCATTCACGACATTTTTTGGTCCTACTCAGTACGCTATAACACTGAGTTGGCACAACTGACGCAGTGAATTGGCGCAACTGCAAACGTAGCGCAGTTACACTAGCCTTGTCATTGGTCCGTAAACTCATATGTCAGTTAAATACAACTGATCTGTAAACTCATTAGCATTAGTGAATGAGCTAAGTAGCAAAGACACTGCTCAAACGGTTTGTAGTTACCGATATTGCAATGCACATCCGGCTCTAATGAAACCACGATTTGCCCAACTTTAAATTAAAATCTGGTAGCGTTTGTGGAAATTTGTGCCGAACCGCATTCTTGCTGTCATACGCAGTTTGCCAACAACTTGTTTAGGGCCAAGTACGTAATGTTTTGAGTACTATTAACTACTTTTTCTAATAATGTTGATGCGCTACCTTAGAACGGCATCTAGCATATTAAAGAGCGAAAATGAAAAAAACATAATTACACATAACATCACGCCCGTAACCTCCGACGGGGTAGACAGAGTCAAAGGGGCATTGAGCCCCTTCAACCTCATTCAGCCAAAAATAAAACAGGACTGGGTTAGATGGCAAATTGTGAAAAATTTGTGACAAGTGGCTAGCTAAATAAAACATGATTAATTAAATGATTAATATAAAAAATAAACAACGCGCGTATTTCGCATTTGCCTGCAGCAATTTTTATTGTAAAACGTTCCCCTCGAATTTGGATTGCCGTATCAAAATTGTAATATATTAAATCTTAAAAGTACATATTTCTATTTGCTTGATCGGTGGAAATTTGCATTTGAACACCCACCGATGGAATCGAACCACAGACCTAGTGCATATAGGTCTGTGTATCGAACTTTGTGGCTCTTAATATTTACTGGTACAATTAAAATACTCACTACTACATACTAGATACAGGGTTTTATTTGTTTCACTATGTTTTTATATCAGCAGTCAGCTATATGCACTTAACGTCCGGTAAAGATTTTGAAATTCCTATCTATTAAGAATTAATCCAGATAAAAAGCGATAACAACACATTTTTATGACGTTGTTTGTAATATTTACAAGTCAAATGTATGCAGATAATGTAAGTACATATAAGAAACAAGCCTAAAGCATAATGTAAATAGGTATCCTCTTAAATAAGGACGAATAAAGACCTTTACAGAAGTATAAAAAAAATACGATGATCTTTAGGGTAACATAATTAATTTTCGAGGATGGTTTTGGTGCTTCGTGAGCACACTTACTTTGTTTGTAACATGTGTCTATATAAATGTTAGAACATATATCAAGTGGCTAGCTCATCGTCTGCACAATCACAAGCCAAATACATAATACCTTCACTATTAGCACTTTGTTTTAGAGTCATGGCCAATACATATTTACTTAGCAGTGAGAATAACTTATTCAGCGCAGTATATAATACATCGCGTGAATTTCACATTTATTTGTTCTGTTCTGTATACTTGTTTTCTATTATTTTTATTGACTGTCTCGATGGCGCATTGGGTAGCGACCCTGTCCTACTCCATGCGCCAAGAGTTGTGGGTTCGATCCCCTCCAAGGAGAAACATTCGTTCATTGAATACTTGTGTTTTTTTGTGTCTGGGTGTTAATATCTAATATTTAAGCATATATTTGTAATATCATTGTTGCTTCTGATCTCCGTAACACAAATGCTGAAGATACTTACCTCGGAATCAGATCTATTTATTTATTTATTATTACTACTCATTGCAGCCCCACAAACTTATTCCGCGTGGGCTACGGCGTGATTCAGGACGTGTCCCCGTTCTTCCTGCACAATGGCATGTTCGTGCCGTGCCTCATCGGGCAGGGCACTCCTGAGCAGCAGCAGGAGTGGCTGGACAAGGCCACTTCTATGCAGATCATCGGCACTTATGCGCAGGTATACTACACGAAAGGGATAGCAATGCTGGATCCACTCAGCTGAATTGACCCACTCCATCCAGCTGGCTGAGTCCAGAACATGGTGGCTGGAGGAACATGTGCAGATTCCGTCAGAAAATGCCGCTAAGTTTCAATCCTTACTAGGTAAGCAATCAAGCAATCCAGCTGGGTCTAGTACTTACAATTATAGCAGTCCAGCAACATGTGCCGGTTCCGCTGGAAAATTCCACTGGGATAGAATTCCTAGTAGGGATAGCAATGCTGAATCCATCAATCCAGCCGGGTCCAGTAAAGCTTTAGCTTTGCTGGATTACAATCTCTAGTACGCGACTACTCTGAAGTGTAGGGGAAATATTGGACGCGCAATAAGCTTTGCCCTTACATTGCTTTGTCGCAAAGAGATATGTATTTATAATATTTGTTTAGCAATATTAAATACATTTTATTTATTTCTTCCAAAATAAAATACCGAGTTATTTGTTATCATTTACACTAAATGACACATATGAGTAGATTTATACTTCAAAAACAGAATATATTAAATATAGAAACTGAGGAACAGAAAATTGTTATATACTTTTTTAATTTACATATCACAATGCACCTACGAGTATATAATACTTCTCATTTCCTAACTAGGTATCTAATGATTTTAGTAGACAATAGTTATTTATATCCCAATCACTGTCAATCGACTGGCCCGTTGGTCCAGTGGTCAGAGACCCTGGCCACGAAAACAAGTGTCGCGGGTTCAAATCCCGCTAGAGGCAAATGTTTCGTGTGATGAACATGGAAATTTGTACTTGAGTCATGGATATTTATAAACGTATTTAAGTATGTCTACCCGTTCATCCGTTCCTAGTATCCATAGTACAAGCATAAGCTTAGTTTGGAACTAGGGAATTGTGTGTTAGTCTCAAGAATTTATTATTATTATTATAATGTACAGACAACAGCACATTAGACTATCCACTTCGTACTTTGTACCGCCCTTATATCGGGGGCTTAAGCGCTAATATTGAACTGCAAGTGGGTAACTTGACTTGCTGTTGACCGTACATACATTTCAGAAATAAGTCTAATATTATTTATAGGCCAGCACATAATATACCTAATGGCGATGCGGTGCTAAATAAATGAATTAATAATAAGATTATCGTATTCTCTGAGTGAATGCGTTTATTCAACAGACTTCAAAAAAAGGAGGAGGTTCTCAATTCGACCGTTTTTTTTTTTGTAGACTGAACTTGGTCACGGTTCGTTCCTCCGAGGGTTGGAGACCACCGCCACATACGACCCCGATACGGAAGAGTTTGTGCTGCACAGCCCTTCCATAACCGCCTACAAGTGGTGGCCTGGTGGATGTAAGTACTCGACAGTCTGCTGATTAATCCAACTAAGCGTGTTTCCCATTCCCGGTTGAGGTTCGCTAATTTTTAAGTCATGGCATTTTAGCATTGGCTAAGATTTAGGTCATGTTGTTTAAGTCGCTTTGTATGAAGGCAAGACGACTTAAACAACATGTCTTAACCCATAAATAAGGGAAAAATTCAAACGTGTCTACACGCCGAAAATTTCATCCATGATACTGGCAGATATCAAAATGCTTAAATATTATTTACTAGCTGTGCCAGCGGTGTCACCCGCGTTTATGGTTATTATTATAAAGACTATTTCCGTCATACATGATTTCTATGTAACTTTAACCATTAAGGCTGCACACGCGACGGAAGCTTAAAAAATGGAGTAACTTCTCCCGTTTTCCCAATATTTCCCTTCACTACTCTGCTCCTATTGATTGTAGCGTGATGAAAAGTATACTATAACCTGCCTAGGAGTATGAAGAATAATTGTACCAAGTTTCGTTAAAATCCGTCGAGTAGTTTTTGTTTCTATAAGGAACATACAGACAGACAGACAGACAGACAGACAAAAATTTTACTGATTGCATTTTTGGCATCAGTATCGATCACTAATCACCCCCTGATAGTTATTTTGAAAATATATTTCATGTACAGAATTGACCTCGCTACAGATTTATTATAAGTATAGATTATTCTTTTAAATCGTACAAAGTACAATAACAAAAGTGTTTTGGTTGAAGATAATCGTCCTATGCTTGTTTACCTTTGGTCCACTGAATTTAATACTAAAGACGACTTTTAATCTCTTAATTCGC
Organism: Glyphodes perspectalis; assembly: GCA_951394215.1. Taxonomy (NCBI): domain Eukaryota; kingdom Metazoa; phylum Arthropoda; class Insecta; order Lepidoptera; family Crambidae; genus Glyphodes; species Glyphodes perspectalis. The sequence continues at coordinate 3,036,835 of OX596200.1, forward strand.
CGGAATCAGTTTTCTGATACGTTTAATTTCGTTTTATTTACTTAATGCTTTCATTATGTTACAGTGGGAACAACAGTGAATCACTGCATCGTAGTGGCGCAACTGTATATCAAAGGGAAGAATTATGGTGTCCAGCCCTTCATCGTGCAAATCCGGGACCTGGAGACTCACATGCCCCTCCCAGGAATCAAAGTGGGCGAGATCGGGCCTAAGTTGGGATTCCAAACGGCAAACAATGGATTCTTGGGCTTCGAAAAGTACAGGATACCGAGAAAGAATATGTTGATGAAGAATGCTCAAGTATTAAAGGTTGGTAGGGTATGATTCCTATATTTCAATGAATATCTTATTCAGAGATTTTGTCCTTGTTCGATCAAAAAGCGCCTTTTAGCATTTCCAATCTTATTTCTTCACTTGTTAATGAGAATGCTCCATGAAGCTTATTCAAACTGAGTTTGGAACATCCAATTTCTAGCATAAGCACATATTTTCTATAAAACGGTATGCTTCAGGGCTACTTACTTTGTTTAGTTTGACTCTGCCTACCCCTTGGGGCATTGCGGGCTTATTATTAATAATATGTTAATTATATAGGTTGTTTTCTTATCTAGGATGGAACATTCGTGAAAGGCATAAACGAGAAGCTGACGTACGGTACGATGGTGATGGTGCGAGTCAATATCGTGTCAGACTGCTACTACCACACAGCTATGGCCGCTACGATTGCTGTCAGATACTCCGCTGCCAGGCACCAGTCGCAGATCAAGTCTAAGTAGGTCTTAGTAACTAACTAAACTACAGTTTAAGAAACTTTTGATTCACTGGTCTACATCCAATTTGCCTTTTACATGAAAATGTACTATATTGATTGTATTTCACTCGCTGAAGATAAATATATAAGCTAAAATGCATAGTTAGCTCTTATTCTGCATTTGTGGCATATTTTATATTATAGCGGGTAGCGCGATAGATTTATCACATTAATGACGGTAATTCTAAATATTTAGTGACAACCCTCGGAAATTTTATTATTTCCTATTAGTTTGCTACACCTAACGCTGACTGTGTTTTGTTCAATACTTAAAAACGTGAAATTGGTATCGTTTGGTGGACATTTCTAGTGAAAAATCTACGTTTTTCATTATGTCGCGTAAATGTGTTAATAGTGCAGACAATTTTTGCTACGTATGTGGCAAGGTAACCCATATTAACCAAAGATGCTCGCTAACTCGACGTTTAGAAACTGCTTACTTCCATTATTTTGGAATAAAAATTAAAAACCAAGACAAATCGTGGGTACCACATTTTAGTTGCACAACTTGCTCGACAAATTTGAGTAAGTGGCTAAACAAAAAGAAACGTTCATTACCTTTTGGTGTGCCAATGATATGGAGGGAACCTACCAATCATGCGAATGACTGTTACTTTTGCTTGACTCCACCCATCCATCACGGTATATCAAGAAAAAAGAAACGAAGCGTGGTATATCCTGATGTAGCCTCTGTGTCGCGACCTGTACCACATGGAATCGATTTACCTGTTCCTCGACATCCCGAATAGCACCAGCAAGATTCTGAAGAAGAGAATAGTTTAATGGAACTTGTGAACAACCTCCTTCAAAAGTATCAACAGTTGGGTTGCAATATGTCCCTAAAAATTCATTTTCTTCATTCTCATCTTGATTTTTTTCCTTCTAACTGCGGTGATGTAAGTGATGAACACGGCGAACGATTCCACCAGGATATCTCGTCAATGGAAAAGAGATACCAGGGCCGATGGAATGCGTCTATGTTAGCATACTACTGCTGGAATTTGAGCAGAGATACCCCTAACAGCGATTACAAAAGACAAACGAAAAAGAAGCGAAAATCTTAATTAAACACGTGTAAACATTTTGGATAATATTTCAAATTTCCCAATTTCATATAAAAAGTAAAAAACAATCATAAATAAATAATTTTTTTTTTTAAATAAATTGTTGTGTACATTAACATGTTACTAAACTCGAATTTTGTAAATTAGGTATATTTCCAAAATAAGAGCTAATTAAAATAATATATTTGTGTTTTCCTATTCAGTGACCTCATAGGAGTATAAAAATGTAGCATTTAATTAAAAGGCATTCAAAAAGTTTAATTTTGTAGACCAGTGTTATTAATAGGGTCAATATTAGATTGTGTTTCCGTGGTTTCCCTCGAAAGGGTTTGCAAAAACTTTTGCGTTATCAGCAACTCAATTATTTTGGCATAAATTGGTATTATTGCTTTAATATGAAGACACATGTCTATTTAAAACATTTTAAAACACTAGACTATCGGATGCTGATAAGTATCAACGAAAGTTTTAATCCATTTCCATTTCCTTACACATACCGTGTATATATTATACATGACTAAACTCTGTCGTTTGATTGATAAATATATACTTTTCAGTGAACCTGAAGTCCAAATCCTGGACTTCTTGACCCAGCAGCACAAGCTGTTCATCGTGATCGCGACGAGCCACGCGTACTGGAACATATTCACGCGCCTGAAGGAGGCATATCTGAAGGTGGTCGAGGAGTTGAGTCAGAAGGACATGTCCAACTTGCCGGAGGTACGATATTCGTTCATAGATGTAGTCGCTTTGCCACAATTTGAGCTTGATCTAGCAAGCCAGGTGGGGCGGTGGGTGGGCGAGTGGTACGTTCACGGGTGCCTCATAAGGTTCTCTATTTGTGTCACTTGACTTCCAACAATGCGATGACTCATGAAACGCTTCATATATTCCCTAAGATTATTCTCAAAATTTGCCATCATGTGCTTAACAACTACGTTCATATCGTCGATATCTTGAAGGATTGTTTAATCTCGTTTTAAGAAATATCCAAAACTACTCAATAACGGCGCATCGAAACCTAGAGTACGAATAACAATGTTTACATAGGATTGTTTGCTCATGTAGGATTAGAGGCCGTGGCTCATGGTTCTTACATTCTCTTAAATATGAACAAGAGGCCTGTAATAGATAAAATTAATATAAAAACAGTCTTCAATAGTCTTCATTCGATACATCTCTCGTTCCCAGTTGCACGCCACGTCTTGCTGTCTGAAGGCGACCACTACTCGAGACGGCGCGGCGCTCGTGGACCAGTGCCGGCTGGCGTGTGGCGGCCACGGGTTCATGATGTCCTCCAACCTGCCTGTTGTGTACGGCTTCACCACCGCTGCCGTCACCTACGAGGGCGAACAGACCGTGCTTCTTTTGCAGACTGCAAGGTAAAGATGGATATCATCATCTATGTGAGCCACAGACGAGTCGGAAGGAGAACTTAAAAAAACTGTTCGTTGATTATTGGTGACTGTCCTTGACTAAGCATAGCTCTTGACAGTTGTCAACGTTGTGACAGCCACTTATATGCTACAGCCACTTATAGTCGCCGCTACAGTCGCTTGTCGTATATCGTTATTCAAGTCTCAGCAATCATTTTCCTATTTAGTTTAACTACTCACTCATTACAAGCTATTTTAGAACAATTACGTTTAAGTGATAATGAACAATCTTTACAGGTATTTAATGAAAGCATGGATGTCGGCTTTAAAAGGAAAATCGATCGCACCCAGTGTATCCTACTTAGTAGATTGGCTAAAGTCTGACAAAAAGAGCTGGCAGAATACTCCCGAAGGAATTGTGAGAGGCTTTCAACATGTAGCAGCTGGGTAAGTTATATTGATGTATAATAGGCAATAGCAATAGAAATTGTTCAGACTAGTTCATCAATTTCCTATATCCAAACGAAGCATAACACTTACTTCAATAATTTGTCACATATAACTGTGTCATGTGTCCCTGGTGAATTAAAAACAACATGGCTTTGGTTTTGCAGTTTTGTAGTTTTAGCATCGCGTTCAGTCAATGGAATCAAGGTAATATGAATAAAGTAACCGTTCTTTTTTACAGAAAGATAAGTGATGCATTCGACGCAATTCAGAAACATGTGAAGGCTGGCAAAGATTACGAGGACGCTTGGAATTTGGCATCCGTCCAACTGGTTAAAGCTAGTGAGGTAAATGTTTATTTTCTTAGAAGAATTCCTTCTTCTTCAGAGCCACATGTGACATTACACTTAAAATAGTGCAATAGTTCGCAACACAAATAGTTTTACGGCCTTTTCCAAGCACAGGTGCAACAATATATTTTCAAATAATTGCTCTAAAGATTATAGTGGACAATACTTGCTCTAGAAAAAAATATTTTTGATGATCATGGTGATATGTGGGACCTAGATGACAATAAAATAATTTTGTTAGCTGTAGCAGAAGTAGCCAGTATACCTCTCTTAATACATTAAAATGAGACCGAATTTAAATTGTAAGTCACCATAATTGTACTGAGACTTACACTGACAAGACAATACTTCAGTTAGGCTATTAAGCTGGGTATTAACCAAATTTAATCTTTTGTAATAGACCCATATAATATAGCTGCTCGAGTTTGGGTTCATTGTCTTTAGTTTTAAAAACTGATTTTGTTTTAGGCACATGCCCGAGCTCTGTTAGTGCACGGCTATTGGAGTGAGACAGTACGCACAGCGCCGAGTGTATCTTCAAATCTAGCTGCGGTGCTGAATCAGTTGGCGCAGCTGTATCTGACATATTGGGCCTTGGAGACGAGCGGAGACTTATTACTGGTACTTTCAGTGACTTTTTCATTTCTCTCGATCGAATCTCGACGTTCGTTTTCACTTGATGGATGGTTTTTCATTAATTATTGCGCAAATTCTTGCTTAAATTTTTTGCATGTTATGTAAGCGTTTCTGTTAACGTCTTAAGATAGCTCACCGACAGATTGAAATATTCCTTGTAAATTAATTTTTAAATAATGAGTATTTTGCTAATCAATGTGTAGGAATTAAAATAAAAGTGTTCATTAATCCATAAGATCTAAGGGATCATGCAATATTGGAGTTACATCACTTTTATAATGAAAGTAAAAACACGATTCCATTATGCAATAAAACATTAACCTTGTTACGATAGTATGTTATTGTCAAAGTTAGAATGAAAGCTCTTTTTATACAATATTGTTTAAAATCAACTGAAGACAGCGGCAGGTTCATGCAGAGTATTCAATGATCTTCTGTTTTCAGTATTCCAACATCTCGAAAGCTGACATCAGTGTGTTTAAGCAAAGATACGAGGATCTTCTTGCCGCGATCAGGCCTAATGCTGTGGGGCTCGTTGATGCTTTCGACATCAGTGATGAGGTAGATAAATATTTATCACAGTGTCATCATCATTTTCCGTGCTGCCTTTGTTGTGATTTAGGCTTATATCTGAAAATAAAACTGAAGGGATTTTCATACGGCGTTCTTCAATTTTAAAGGATTATCTGGGAAAGTTCTATATTCTTATTACTATAATTTCCCAATGAATCGAGGACTGGTGTATAATGGCGTATATATAATTTACTTTTTGACTATTTATGAACTTATAACTCTACACAAGTCTTTATTATAGGTCCTTGGCGCCGTTCGTTTCTCTTCTTTTAAATTCGTTTCAGGTCGCTCTACATATCTATCTCATGCTCGACTCGACTGCACATAATAAAGTCTTTCATATGAGATTTTTAGGTATCCTAATATTATTATTATAATGCAGATTCTTCAATCGGCCCTCGGTGCATACGACGGCCGCGTGTATGAGAGGCTGATGGAGGAAGCCCTCAAGAGCCCTCTGAACAAGGAACCTGTCAACCAGTCCTTCCACAAGTATATCAAGCCGTTTGTTGAGAAGGCTAAGCTGTGAAACATTATAAAGTAGTATATAATTTTTATTACAGTGTATATAAATATATACAAATAAAGTACTCGTCAATCTGCATGTACAAATATTGGCAAAATATTATACTTATATCATATTAATAAGGTAATTTATTGTTCACATAGATATAAGTATATTATATAACAATAGGTACTTATTTACATATATGCCAAATGAGCTCGGGTGTAGGTGATGCGTAAGTTGTATAATAGGCAACAAAGGAACCTTTGTTCCAATTTCTAGTATATATAGAAAAATTTGCCTGTATATATGTGCGTATATGTATATACAAGTGAATTTACAATTTACATGCAGGGTTATTAATACGTATATTATATAATTTTTATTGCAGTAAATTACTCAATGTTTATATAAAAATAAGAGCTTAAAAGCTGTTTTGGTAAAATATGGTAAAAAATTGCGTTACAGTGACAAAAAAAAACGTACTCATACTAATACTTACAAAATTTTTTTGAGATTTTGAATATAGTTTATAGTAATAATATAATAGCTTTTAATAAATAGGTTAACTATTGTCGCTTTATTATAATATTCCTTTGCGTAATAATAAAGGCTGCATCATGTATTCCATTATAATTTTTTTAAAGCAATTTTATATTTTGTGCAATAAAAAAAAGGTTAAAATAAAATGGACTTTTCATTCATCATATGTAGCAAATCTCCGTTCCTTTTTTCTCCCGCGGTAAATCCACATGGATACACACCTCGCCCGTGAGGTGTGTTATGTCGGACTCTTACCGGGTAAAAATCCCAGGTGTTCCATCTATGCCGCTGAAGGCGTGAAGGGCGATAGAGTGCGCTTGCGCAGTCTTCTCTAGTTTAAGTCTGCTTAGATCATGAACGGTCCTACTTGTCCTTTACATCCATTTTTGTGGGTACCTGGTTAATTGTAGGCACGGACTAGTAAAAAACGAGACTCCGTGCTGTCGTACTACGGCGTGAAGCCACTCTTACGCATGCGTGAGTGAGATTTTTTGTCCACATTTGGAGCGCTTATGTCAATGTGCGATGTAAGTTTCGTGTCAAGTTGGAGCTCCGTTCCGCAGATGCCTAAAACGTCTAGTAAGTGGCGCAGAGTTCTTATTTTTTCACTTAACTAACTATCTAACTGACTAAACTTCACGCCACTTCCCTAGCGGGGTAGGTAGAGAGAACCGACCGCTATATGGCACGATCCTTACACACCTCACTCGCCTCTTCAATATTCATAATCCTTTTCATACAAGCTCTACGGTTTTTATGACTCCTAACATCACCTTCTGTTAATACACGACCAATCTGGTCGTGGTAGGTGAGCCTGGGCCTTCCGCGGCTACTACATCCTTCCACTTTCGCATTGTATATCTGTTTAGTCAATTTTTCGTCATCCATTCTTTCCACATGTCCGAACCACCGGAGCATACCTCTTGACCTTGACTATTTTTTCACTAGTCCGTGGTTAGAGCTATAAGTCCGTACATATGAAGTTTTAGAACTGTTCTTTCCGTCTCTTTAAATATACGTAGTGTTAGAAAAAACAAACGCTACGTTTTTTCCCCGCTATCATTTGCCAAAACTTTGAAGTCACTTGGCTACAATTTCCGTGTTAAAAAAGTTATTTTTAACGTTAACAGTTTCAAGGTGAACGAACAAAATTTGGTAGGTCAAACAATTCATTGTTCGTTGTACGAAGTTCATGAATTAATTGACTGATTGAGCCGGCTATAATTGGCTGGTTTGATTCGGAAATAGAATTTGAAGGTATTTGTTGATTGGATTTGGAGACTTCATGTTTGCAGTAATACCTAATTAGCTTTACATATTTTACTATTATCTTGCCAAGTTAAATATCTTTTCACGTATTTTCATGGATACGACTGGCTGAAGAGAAGATCAAATCGTTTTTAAGGTTATCTTCCACCTTATCAGTTTTATTTCATTTAGTCCCATATTGGTCTGGACCTTAAAAAGAATGTGCCAACTGTGTTTTTTGTCTAGAAAAAGCGACTAATGGTATATGCGGTTTTGAGTATGTGATTGTGCAGGCGACAAGCTAGCCACTTGTTGCTAATTTTTCACAATTTTTCACAATTTTTCAGAAATTTCACAATTTTTCACAATTTTCCATCTAACCCAGCCCAGTATTGTCTTTGGCTGAATGTGGCTAAAGGGACCTTCTGCCCCTTTGACTCTGCCTACCCCTTCAGGGATATGGGCGTGATGTTATGTGTGTATCAGTTTTATTTTTAAATGAAAGTGGTTAAAAAGGTTGCTGCTCTTATGACTTTGCTTAATTTTATAATTTAGTACGTACATAATAAGCGTGTTAACTAAATCTGACCACAATCTATTGATGGAATATTGACAAATGCACTTCAGACACAAGCGAGAAAGAACATGTAATTTCCTTCGTGTTAAACAAGGATGCACTTTGTACAGTGTTCTAACAGTCACTCACTTACAATTACATTATATTCTAGGTACCTTATGTCGATGTACTAAGGTACACGGTTGGTTGGCAAGTTAACCTTTTTGTGTATTTTGGTCTCGAGTGCAAATTCAATCGAGATGACCTTAGAGTCGCGAGGGCACTTGAGACCGGTGCCGTTTATTACATAACATAAATGGTTGGATTTAAAATTTACATAAGTTAGTTTTGTACCGGGAAAAGTAAGGTTTCCAATAATATAAATTAATTATTTATTACATTAATATTAACACTTTATTTGAATTCTCCAGGCGACGCTTTGTCGAAGTAAGGTAAGTCGAAGTGAAGTTTTTCAGTTTCATGTGAATGAATGTTATAATTTATTGATACCAATGTTAGATGGGTGTGGGATATAAGGCAGTGTTATTTATCGTTATTTATAGCATGATTCCTTTAAAGTTGAATAATATTTTCCAACTTATAGCTATTAAATATTTTTATTAGTTATCAAAACACAGATACCATTAGGTACACAATGCACATGAAAATGTACTGGGTTTATTAACCGACTTCAAAAAAAAGGAGGAGGTTCTCAATTCGACTGATTTTTTTTTGTACCAACTGCGATCCACCTTAGAAGGCTTTGCGAACACTTAGGGGTCATGAGCCATACAATAACAAATACTGATATAGGGTATTCTGTATAATGTTGTGGTAACTCGTCTTTTATTCGACATGTGCAAGCTAGATTATAACTGCGTTCGTGAATGCTAGGCGTGGTCTGGTCTAGTCTTATCTGGGATATCCCGGTTATGTGCTCAGTACATACCACTAGAATCGTTTTAGTTATTCCACTAAAAAGTTTTTAGTGGAATAACTAAAACATTTCTAGTGATATGTACTGAGCACATAACCGCACAAAATTCAGTTTTTAGTAAAAACTGAATTTTGAGCTGAGATAATGTGAATAGAATGTATAATGGAATTTTAAATTATCTATTTTGAATATTTACGTATATATTTGTAATATCACTGTTAATTTTGATATCCGTAACACAAGTGACATCGTAGCAAATGGAAGTACGTGATCTCTGCCTACCCCCATGGGAAAAAGGCGTGACATTATGTATGTATGTATGTATGTATGTATGTAACACAAGTGCTTAAGCTACTTACCTCGGAGTCAGATCAATATATGTGACGTAGTCGGATATTTATTTATTATTTATTTATATCTTGCATTATCGGACAACACTGACCATTCCTATTTTGCGTGGATACTTCGACTTTGAACTTAATCGGATTGATATCTTGATATAATTTATTGCGTTTTTATACTTACCTACTAGATGTGAAAGTAGATTTTTCCCTATCACAAGAGCATTACGAAATAAGAGCCCAGTGTTACGAAACAAGGGCGTTAAAAATCGCAAAATTTTGTTACAATCTAAGTACAGCCACCTCTGTATACAATACTAATCTGAGTACAGTCCACCTCTGTATACATACAATCTATATAACTAACTAAACTGCACGCCACTTCCCTAGCGTAGACAGAGAATATATATAAAATTCTATATACATACATACATAACATCACGCCTATAATCCCCGAAGGGGTAGGCAGAGTCGAAGGGACAGCAGGCTCCTTTAACCACATTCAGCCAAAAATAAAACTGGGCTGGGTTAAATGGAAAATTGTGAAAAAGTAGTGACAAGTGGCTAGCTCGTCGCCTACACAATCACATACCCAAAACTCGATATACCATTAGTCACCTTTTACGACATGCTAGGCAAGAAACACAGTTGGCACATTATTTTTTTAAGTCCCAGATCAACACGTGACAATTTATATACATATGTAGAAGAGTATTTTATTCAGAGCAGGTTTATAGAAGAAGAGGAAGGAGCATAAAGTCCTCGCCTGCTTCAAATGCCAATTACCATTATGGCCGCTAGTTAAAGAAAATAGGTACCTAAACTTATCAGATGACCATTTTTTGATGTGTAACATCTCATCTTATATTAAAAATCCAACAGGTTCCATGATGCTCAAATAAGCTATGTGGGCTCGCTTTTGCTATATTTTCCTGATATTTCCGTCATATACACACATACATATCAGCACGCTCACAATTCTCAAAGGGGATGGCCGAGTCAAAGGGGCAGTTAGTCCCCTAAACCAAAAAGGTGGTGAAAAATAGTGAAAAGTGACTAGCTCGTCGCCTACACAATCACACCCAAAATCCGATATACATTAAGTAGCATTTTACGACATGCTAAGCATGGAAAAAAGTTGGCACATTCTTTGTAAGCTGGGCCTTACCAACTGGGACCAACATGAGAAGATTTCCGTCATTATTAAAAAAAAAAAATTGTGGTATCAATTATTTATAAAACTTATAAGGTCCTGTGCTACTTTTTCAGTAGTTGAAATTTCATTACAGCAAATAAACTATATTTAGCTGTCATATTTTATCAACGTATAATTTATTCTTTTATGAATGTGAATACTAAATGTTATTCAGGATTACCTAAATTTCATTAAGTCATTATTTACAACATAATCTGAATTTCGACGATATGCATGGTGACGTAAGTTTTTGTTGATAATTTTTCTGTACGAGTGTTTGGGCATACTTATAGGTACAGTCAGCAACTAAAGTTTATGACCATTTTTTAATTACATCACACACGAAATTAAATAAAATACACAAGGTTATTTTTAGTAAATGCGAATAATAAATAAATAAATAAATTCAGACTACATCACATACATTGATCTGACTCTATGGTAAGTAGCTTAAGCACTTGTGTTACAAATATCAAAAACAACAGTGGTATTACAAATATATACTATAATATTGGATATTAACCCTCAGACACAGAACAAACAAGTATTAATCACACGAATGTTTGTCACAACTCTTGGCGCATGGGGCAGGGTCACTACCGAATGCGCCATCGAGCCAGTCAAAACAAAAAAAAGCGAGAGCTCTTATTTTTTTATTTAACTAATTATTCTATGGAACAATTTTTAAGGATTTTATAAAACGAGCAAAAATATTATGTTTACTTTTAATATAAAATAACCAATCAGCTAAAAAACTTGTTCATTTATACGTTTCTTTTAAATTAGTTCCTTAAAATAATGAGTTAATTATGTAGTGGCTTTGCATAAACTAAAAATAAGCTTGTATAGACAAATGTAAAAGTGGTAGCTCAATGGTAAGGACACGCGCCTCTTAACCGAGGAGTGCGGGTTTAAACCCGGGCACGTACCTCTGGATTTTAAAAGTATCAGCAAATCTAAGTACGTATTTATACCACTAGCTCGACGGTGAGGGAAAATATCGTGATGAAACCTGCAAATTCAAACCACTTTGGATTTGTAACCATGATCCAAAAATTGTCTGGTCCCCCTATCTTAGGGTTACGAAGGTCAGATCGGCAGTCGCTTCAATGTAATTACCAGACTCGCTAAATCCTGGATCATGGTCTAAGCGGACCCCGTCTAAGCACGGGACATAACGCTAGGAAGATGATGATGAGACAAATCACACACGATACGAAAGGTTTTTCTACACTGGCTATATCGACAGGCCGGTCGATCGGGCAGTCAGAGACACTGGCCACGAAACAAAGGTCACTGGTTCGAATACCGCTTGGGGAGAGTGTTTCGTATTATGAACATGGTCTTTTGCAATCGAGTCATGGCGGTTTATGTACGTATTTAAGTATATATAACCGTTATCTGGCATTAATGGCACAAAAATACAGGTTTAGTTTGAAGTTAGGAATTTTTTGTGTAAGTTCGGCAGGAGACTAAATTATTTTCTGGATTTAATGCAATATAATGGGAATTACTAAAAAGCGAACTCAATTAATGTATTACATTCGTCATTATAATAATCATATAGTTAAAACAAACATATATACATACAATCACGCAAGTAATCCCCGAAGGGGTGACAGAGTCAAAGGGGTAGCTAGCCCCTTTGACCACATTCAGCCATAAAATAGAATTGGGCTGGGTCAGATGGAAAACTGTAAAAAAGTGTGACAAATGACTAACTCGTAGCCTCAGGCACACGCAAAAATACGGTTAATATTTATTGGAAAAATATTATGTTCAACAACTTCTGTCGCCGATGGTACGAATAGAAAAATTATAGAGAAGGTAAAAGAATTTTAAGTAGGTAAGTATGCCGTGCTTATTTAAAATAGTCGTTATTATAAGTAATTAGGTACAAATATGTGTTGTTTACTAAGTAATAAACTTGACTACGATTTGCTACAATTATGTAAGGATTCAATCTTGTTATCCCACGAGTGAAAAAGCTAGATACAGGTCATATTCGAAATATTTAGGTCAGGTTAATAAGGATATTATCCACGTAAAGGCGTTTAATTATGTCGTAAGGATTTAGTCGGTAGAATCTACCTCTATTAGGGAGTCTGGAATTAAATTACTGTGTTATACCGAGAGCCATGGGGAGATTTTCCTAAAGAAAATTCAAAAGTAAGGCAGTATTGTATGAATGTTATTATATAGTATATAAGTATATTGTTTTATTTTATATTGTATCAGTATATATAAATATTTATATTTAAGATATTGATTCAATGTGATGAAATGTTGTAGCTAACGCACCGGTTGGCTGCATAGCATCACGCCCATAATCCCCGAAGGGGTATGCAGAGTCCAAAGGGCAGCCCTTTTAAGCACATTGAGCCAAAAATAAAACTGGCCTGGGTTAGATGGAAAATTGTTAAAATGTAGTGACAAGAGTTTAGCTTGTCGCCTATACAATCACACACGCAAAACCCGATATAGCATCAGTTGCCTTTTACGACATGCTAGGCAAGAAACACAGTTGGCACATTATTTTTTTATCCAGACCAACATGGGACAATGGGCTAGGTTTAATGGAAAATAATGAAATGTAGTGACAAGGGGCTAGCTCGTCGCCTACGCAATCACATACCCAAAACCCCATACCATATACCATACCGGTTTACTACCGTTAAAATAAGCTATATGCTTGTTCTATGGATACGTGCTTGTACGTAAATACATGTCACGCAAACATTTGCCTACATATTGGTGATTCGAACTTGCGACCTTTGTCTCCGAGCCTGGCCACGATTCTGGCCTAGTCTTTCATACATGACTTTAATCAACGTTTGCTACCAACATGATACCAGAAAATTGATAAACCTACATATCTTTTTAAAGTTATGCATGTTTATTATACAAGCGTGCATCGATTTGCGTCAGGTACTCATTGTGGGTGAATCGAGTTTCAACGTAAATATTTGATTGTCTGAAATCAGTTGTGTTTTGGGCGTGCTTGTGGATAGGTACATCAATTTGGCCCGACTATACAATTGTGGAATAAACTATTTAATTTAAATCCAATATTAAATTTTTTTTGTGAAGATTTTTAGCTAAATACAAAAAAAGGAGGAGGTTCTATTAGATGTTATGGCGACTAGCAAGAGTTTCGTAAACGCTGATTTGGCGAGAGAGCGTTCGAAGTGCGATTTTGATGTTCGGGAACTGACTTATTTACTCGATGGCGGGAAAAAGAATACGATTCAGAGGAAACAAATGGGTAAGCCATGGTCGTATCTACGACAGGTTTAGGTTTATTTTTAAAATATTTGCATGATTTCTATAATCGAATTAACTGACCTACCAGACGGATGGAAAAATAAGGCGATGCAAATAAAATAGTAAAAAATAATAATAGAGTACCTATAAATACGACATGTTCCAACTTGTTCTAGAGTAATTTAATCATTATGAAGTTCGAGAATTTATTTACTCACTCGACTGCGGGAATAAGAACATGTTTTAAGAGAAAAACATGTAATGGTTGTTAAAGTTTTTACCGCTTCACAAAAATTTTAACCTTTGTATGATTTATTTTACAATATACCTACCTTAAACTATTTACAATATAATTTTCTCTACTTATTTTTTTTCAGAAAAAACAATTGATTTATTTTCATAGATAATAATATTAAACTTCCTGCCTGCATCACTAAAAGATATTTTTACTTAAGAATGTCCAATGGGTGAACAGAAAAATACCATACTGGTTACAGAATTACGTACAATTTTTTTCTAGAATAATTACATCATCTGACTAGATTAAACTGGCTAGACTATTTAGATGTCGACGAAGAGAAATGAAGAGTAGCCAGAGTCCATAGAGCTATAAACTTCTTTCAACACATTCAGATAAAAATAAAATTAAGTTTGATATAAAATTGTTAAAAAAGCAGTAACCAAGTGAAGGGATAAGTTAACGTTTAATTATATTAGCATTTGTTCTTTATTATTTAAAGGTGACATTTCATTTTCAGTATAACTTTTACTATGAAATTAAATGAAATTATATTAATTTACGAAGGCCTAAATAAGCACTTATAAATCGTCAGTACAAATTACAATTTACCACCAGATTCGGAGAGTAGCTACTATATAAACTATAATTCCAGAGGACGTGGCTTTGAATACGGGTGCGTCAAAAGATGATGTTCCCGAAGAATGCCTCAGCCCCAAGGAGAGGTATGAGAATGCTATACGCAAGTCCTGTTTGTACAGCAAGCTTGTTAAGGATGGTCTTGTGGACATCACTGGTCTCGAAGACCTAGGGTGAGTACATCTAATTCGCTGTCAGTGTTAGTGAGACAAGTTTCTTATATAGACTAAATCGAATCTTAGCTATCTTTTAATCGGGCAGTCCTGATGACTATTGGTTAAGGATAGCTAGCTTAACGGCACTCTCAAAATAAGCAACAAATTGATGACTGCTTCAAAATGTTAAAGACAACCTCGCTAGACTTATAGATTGTAATCATAATCGCATTCTTCTAGAGACGCCTGAAAAAAAATGCCAGATGTTAGATGCCATATGCCAAAACAAATGACGATCAACTATTCTACCTTTCCAGATTGACATCCCCGGTCCTTCGGCGAACAGCCGACGCGTTCTTCAGGGAGATATCTCCCTTCCTTCTCCACTTCGGGATGTTCGTGCCGACCGTCATAGGGCAGTGCACGCCGGAGCAGCAAGCGCAGTGGCTTCCTCCCGCCCTGGACATGCAGATCATTGGGACATATGCACAGGTTGGGTCTCACATGCTCTAGACCAACATTCGCTGGTCGGTTTAGCTGCAAGGAGCCATCATACAACGGATTGGCTGCCTAGTGTGAGCGCGCTTAGAAAGACAATAATATATGTACATTTTAGTGGCCACATCTGTAAATATCTGTTTATTATACCAAACGACAAAGACTGTGGTGCTGAATAGCTTTTAGGGCGATGACGGCAATTCAAACTATAGACTAGTTTGACCTTAATTTGGCACCGCAGAATTACTGACTTATGGGATAGTACACAAATCTAGATATGAATGTTGCTATGGTATATTATATATATTATGATATGTATATTATGTAAAGTTTCAAGGCATTGGTTTGGTTATTTCGGAGACTAACCGCAATAAACAGACAGGCAAACAATTACAAAAAAAAAAAAATTTTTTGAGATCCATATATATGCCTTTGTATAAATACTTTCATATGAATTTTGTATGTTATTTTTATATTTTAAAGAGGCACTTACGTTTTATTCATCTGTAGGTATATGTTAGGATTGATGTTCATCGTTGTTACGTAGAACAATGCACTTTGGTGCAAGTATTTATGTAAATCGTCGCGACCTATGACCACTGTATTTTAATATTAAGTATTATCCATTCAAATTCTACCTAAGTTTATTTACTTGCAACACAAGATGCAAAGGAAGCGTAATTTTATATTCGACCTAACTCATCTCTTACTATTCACTTGCAATATCCGAAGTGTCCAAGAAACAGATAGCCCTTTAATCACTTTAGCTATTATTAAACCTTTGTAAACCCAATATTTGATTAATTATTCGTTGACTATAATCTATACTAATATTATAAAGTAGAAAAAAAGAATAAACTCAAAAACTACTGAGCCGATTTAAAGAAATCTTTAACCATTGGAAAGTTACATTATCCGGAAGTAACATAGGCTATATTTTATCCCCATATTCCGACGGGAACGGGAACTACGCGGGTGAAACCGCGGGGCGCTGCTAGTATACTAAAACTAACTAACTAAACTTTATCCATTCTAACTCTCTTACAGACGGAGTTAGGCCACGGCACATTCATCAGGGGCTTGGAGACCACGGCTACTTATGATCCTGATACTGAGCAGTTTGTTCTGAGGAGCCCCACGCTTTCTTCCTACAAATGGTGGGCAGGGGGATGTGAGTAAATACCTCTTCTTCTTTCTTCTTTCTTTCCTTTACCCAACACTCAATCAACATTATCTTAACGACGTGCTTACCAAGGAACACAACAAAAGTCTCTTTTTAGGTCCTAAACCAAGGAAATGTTGTATTTACATTTAAGTATTGCCTGTGGCGCTAACTACATATGTATGTTATCGTATTCAATTGGCAATATTAATGCACCTTTAAAAAATATAGGTACATAAACACATGGTGACAACCACAAATTACCATACAGAAGGATGTTAACATGGTTTTCTAGAATTGGACTCGTATGACTTTGGTGTTCTTTGACGCATCCTTTTTCAATGTCAGGACCGATATATTACGTTTTCCAATTCAAATTCAAATTCCTTATTGCATGCCACATTGATGTACATAAGTGTTAGCTATAGATTAAGTACTAGGTTTTAAACAATATAGCACTCCGTAAGGGCATTGCAACTGCTGAGAGGGTTCTACAGTTATAATATTAATTTACGACTTAAAATATTTTTAAAAATATATTGCAACATATCATATTACCTACAATTATCCGTAATATATTTATACTTTTTTTACGGTGATGTACAGAAATAATTTCCAAGACGTGTATAAAATACACTTAATTATTCGATCATTGTATAAATCCGTGTTGGTCTGGGACTATAAAAGGATTTGCCAACTGTGTTTCTTGCCTAGCATGTCGTAAAAGGCGACTAATGGTAATGGGGTTTTGGGTATGTGATTGTGTAGGCGACGAGCTAGCCTCGTGTCACTACTTTTTTACAATTTTTCATCTAACCCAGCCCAGTTTTATTTCGGCTGAATGTGGTTAAAGGGGACTGCTACCCCTTTGGCTCTGCCTATCCCTTCGGGGATTACGGGCGCGATGTTATGTTATGTTTATGTTATTGTATACATTATTTTGAACTGTTACGTTTAAGTATGCCTAAGCCTAAAAAGACTTATAATGATCAGAGTCAAAGAAACGAGACCCAAAACAGACACGTGCTTCATAAACAATTATTCGTCCCATTGTAAACCCATGTTCCTTGCGTTTTCTGAAGTCTGAACAATAACACAACAACGGAGCGGAGATTAGTGAATTAAATATTTGACGTTTGATTTCAGTGGGTAAAACAGTCAACCATTGCATAGTTGTAGCCCAACTATACACCAAAGGCATCTGCTACGGACCCCATCCCTTCGTAGTCCAAATACGAGACAGAGAAACTCACATGCCACTGCCTGGTATAAAAGTGGGGGAGATCGGCCCTAAAATGGGATTTAACACGGCAGACAACGGATTTCTCGGTTTCGAAGAATTTCGCATTTCGAGAGACAATTTGATGATGAAAAATGCTCAAGTTTTGAAGGTGAGAAATTAACTGCTAATGTAATTATTAATTTTGTAGATTGATTAAAGAAAATCCTTAGAGTAAGTCAAAGTTACCTTTATCAACTCTACAGATGGATTTATTTACAGTTAAGTGACATCTCACTGCAAATACTGCTTAAGATTTCCCCAAGGACCACTCGTCCCTACCCAATTCTGGAAATTATTATCATATTTAGTCCAATTGTCTTTTTTGTAGATATTATTTGTGCCTTTCTTTGATTCGTAAGATCTATGAAGATTTACAATACCAACGTGAACTCGTTTTAGGATGGCACATATGTGAAAGTCGCTCGCCACGGGAAACTCACGTACGGGACTATGGTGTTCGTGCGAGTGATGCTGGTGAACGAGATGGCTTTCAACCTGGCCAAAGCGATCACCATCGCTGTGCGGTACTCCGCAGTTCGCCGACAGTCACAGCCGAAGCCTGAGTAAGATTTTTCGGATGATTTAAGTCTTTCACTTGGGTCATTTTTCTTCAAGGAATTATATTCAAGATTTATTGATATTTTAAATTTAATAAGTAAGTACCTTAAATTTAACTATTCGCATTTTATTATCAATGGTTTTTGCCTCGTAAATAGGTATCTAATGGATTATGTAATGTCCCAAACTGCCTTGAAATCTTCAGAATTAAAAAAAAAAATGGTTTTTGTTAATAGTCAAGCAGAACCTCAAGTGCTGGATTACCTCACGCAGCAACATAAGCTGTTCATCTGCATCGCAACAGCTCATGCTCTGCAGCTCACCAGCAGTTGGCTTTGGAACACTTTTACTGCAGTTCTGGCGGACATGCGCGATGGGAACACTGATAGCTTGCCTGAAGTATGTATCGTTGGGACTATATCAGACAAAATCAGATGCGTGCATACTATTAGTAAGTCAAGTAAGATTTGCTTCTCTTAAGACCTGGATGGGGGACTAGATAAAAATATTTTCGAGTTTTCGCCCCTCATGTAGTACGATTTAGATGGAATTCATTGAAAAAGGCCTAAATAGTCACCACTATTTGATAACGTTTTTACCAGGGTGGTATAAGGGTTTGGCTACTCTTTGGACTCTGCTTATCCGTTCGGGGGATATGAGCGTGATGATATGTATGTATGTATTAACCTTTGTTTTCAGCTTCACGCTCTGTCGAGCTGCCTCAAAGCTGTCAGCACCTCAGACTCGTCAGCGTTGATCGAGCAGTGCCGCTTCGCGTGTGGAGGCCATGGATACATGTTTTCGTCCAACCTGCCTTCACTGTACAGCTTCGTCACCGCTACTAGGACTTACGAGGGAGACTACACTGTACTATTACTGCAGACGGCAAGGTAACTGTACTAGTTTATTTTTACTTGACTACCGCAAGCAAAAGAGGTTTTTTAATATTTATTTTATGATGGAAATTATTTAAAGCATAGAACTTTATACAACCTTTCTAGATTTCAAGTATAAACATTGTTTTTGATTTTTCTTGGCTCTATCCACGATCCAAATCTTCCAAGGGGTAGGCAAAAAACTTCAAGGAGCACCAACGTAATAGTAAATAATATTTCATGATCACTATACGAAGATAAATGATAACAGTTTCAGTTATGTAGAACTGTCAAAGTATCACGACATGGTACACTCAATCATCATCATCCTCTTGCCCTTCTCCCAGTTCATCTGGGGTCGGCGCAGCATGTCTTCTTCTTCCATACGTCCCGGTCAGCCGTCATCAAGCTATGGTACACTCAACTGACTAACTAATTCTGGATTGCGAATCAATCTAAATCGGCTTTCACAAATTATTGAAAACAGTTAATGAATGAACAATTGTTTAAAATTGAACATGAAACTTCGTAGGACTGAAAAAGTAGGAAATAAACTTAATTGCAACATTGTTAAAAAGGTATACTTTATGTAACAACTGTAATTTTTAAAAACACTCATTCTGAGTCATTTAAATATCTGCAGAGGATAATAATACTGACGGTAAATTAATTATTATGATTTATGTAGGTACCTATGTACCTACGCGTTAATGATTAAATACTAGATATCGCATAATCGTCAATTTCCAATGAAAAAAACATACATATCAAACATAACATCACGGCCATAATGAATTAATAATCCAATGAAAGTTATGTAATAATCAATTATGTTTTGAAGAACAATGACATACATGTTTTTAATATTAATTCATACTAATATTATAAATGCGAAACTATCTATCTGTGAATTTTATCCAACATAGCGGATAGGCATACTTAAATACGTATATAAACACCCATGACTCGAGTACAAATGTCCATTACGCGAAACATTTGCCCCTAGCGGGATTCTCGGGTCTCGACCGTTGGTCGACCACTTCGACCAACGGGCCAGTCCGCCAGTGAAATTCAAAGATCCTAAATAAATAATCGATAGAGCCGAACAGAACGCATTTCACCCAGGCGGAGCTGCGTGAAAATACTAGTCATGCATAATATAAACTAGTATGAAGATACACAGTACTTGACTTGTACTCGAAGAAGAAAAAAATACACCCAACTTAAAGTAGCGGTAGATTTCAATATTAATTGCCTAATAGACCAAACTTACCTAAGATCTCTATTTCATAGGTTTTTGGTAAAAGCATGGGAGCAGGTTGAAAATGGTAATCCTGTGACACCTACTGTGTCGTACTTGACTAAAAGACAGAGTACCAGCAGAGTGACATGGGATAGCAGTCCCGAGGGAATCATTAAGGCTTTTGAAGCTGTGGCCGCTGGGTAAGTAACTAACTAACTCTTCACGCCACTTCCCTAGCGGGGTAGGCAGAGAGAACCGAACGCCATATGGCACGATCCTTACACATCTCACTCGCCTCTTCAACATTCATAATCCTTTTCATACAAGCTCTACGGTTTTTATAACTCCTAACATCACCATCACCATGGTAGGTGAGCCTGGGCCTTCCGCGGCTCCTACGTCCTTCCACTTTCGCAAAGGCTGAAAAACAAAACTGGGCTGGGTTAGATGGAAAACCTTGAAAGCAGTGGCAAGTGGCTACCTCGTCGCCTACACAATCACATACCCAAAACCCCATATACCATTAGTCGCCCTTTACGACGTGCTAGGCAAGAAACATAGTTGGCACATTCTTTTGAAGTCCCAGACCAACATGGGACAATTGTAGATCTTCGACGCAAATGATTTACGTTTGAATGAGATGAGCAAGTGATGGTAGCTATTATTTGAACATAACAGGCATTGTAGAACCTAAACCAACATGCCTGCATACAACTACTAGCCATTGACTAAAAATATTTTGATTTTAAAAATGCGTCTTAATTTTTTTTTTTATTGCAAAAAAGAAAATCGTTGGTGATATGATAAAACAATCTGTTAACTTTTATTATCGTTTCAGCAAAATCGCCCTATGCGTCAGAAGTATAAAAAAACATATCAAAAATGGTATGGACTACGAAGACGCGTGGCAGTTGACGACAGTGCAACTTGTCGCTGCTGCTGAGGTAAAATAAATAATTAGAAAGAAAGAAAGAAAGAAATAAAATTTATTGGACGCACAATTGTTAATACATACACAGGACAAAATAGTACAAAAAAGGAAAACCAGTAGTAAAAAAAAGAAAAAAAGAAAACAGATTGGCGCCAATTGGGTCCCTGCCTCAGCATTATGCTACTGCGGCGTCAAACTAACGCCGCAGGAGCGCTGGTAATCTAATTATTATAATTTAATTAATTAACCAATTTAAATAACAATTTGACTAGCTCGAATTCGGTAGTGACCCAGCACTATGTGCAAAAATTTGTGGGTTCGATCCCCAAGCAGTACACACATAAGTGTAATGAATACTTGTATTTGTTCTGTGTCTGGGTGATAATATCTAATATTTAAGTATATATTTATAATACTTCTGTTGATTCTGATATTCGTAACACAAGTGCTTAAGCTAATTACCTCGGAATCAGATCTATGTATGTGATGTAGTTGGATGGTAAAGTCTACGAATTATATATTTATTTAAAATCAAATTATAGCGATAGTAGCTTAAGAACACTTGGCTAGTATAAAAAAACTGGACTTGTACGTTTGGATTATCTAAATTGCCGTATGGATTTACGGATTTACACCATTACCACGGTTCTTAAGGATGTGACGAAACCTGCAAATTAAAATAACCATGGTGTAATCATTATTCAATTGGTCTGATCCCGCTGTCTAAGGGCTACTAAGAGTAAACTACTTCAGAAAGCAAATGGTTATTTATTCCAGGCTCACTGTCGTGCTGTGATATGCAAAGTGTACCGCGAGGAGACGGTGAGGCTCACTGCAGAAAGCAGTCCCAGCATCAGAGCAGTCCTGGACCAGCTGTCGACCCTGTATCTGCTGTTCTGGGCGCTGGAGAGGACTGGTGACTTGTTGAGGGTATGCCAATCTTACTATGTTGAGATTCTCCCATGTCAAAGGCAGGTTCGTCTTTTAAGTATTTAGGAGCCAGGGCACTATTGAAATTAATCCACTTATAAAAAATCCCTCTTTGTATCCTGTATATCTTAGAAGCATTGAGACATGAGCTTCTTATGAAGTTGCCCAGTTGCATTAAGGTCCACCGCCGAGCAAAATGGGTATAATCTGGCCGGCTGGCTTTTGCACCCAGAGGCTTCTTGGAGTCCTACACATCACGCTGCCTAAATGCCTTCCTCCAGTTGCACACTGGGGCAAGGCGTATGGAGCTAGCATTACAAAAATGTGGATCTAATCCCAATTTTTAATTTAAAAGTACTTGAAAACCTAAATTTAAACGTCATCCTCACTTGTCAAGTTCTAGATTTGTGTTGAAATTTTTAACAGAATATTTAATTTCATAGGTACTCAATATATTGCAATTTTAGTGTTATCAGGAAAACATTGCAATTTACGGCATTGCATCCGCTAACAGATAAAATAGAGGACGACTGTATCAGTTTATCAAATTATATATAAATAGCGGCTCGCCCCAGCTTCGCACGAGTGGACATTTCTTTTCTAACTAACTTACTTTATTCAAAATATTCTATAGTCTATGCTTAGGGGCCATCCATAAATTACGTCACACGAATTTCATGATTTTTTGATCCCCCCCCGTCCTTGTCACAGCTGGTCACATTTGTGGGACTCCCCTTCTCTAGTGTGACATTACATGTTTTGCACTTTGACATCCAGGAAATGCAAATTATTATGATAATATTAGATTTTGAAACGTGATGTTACGAAACTTAGGACCCCTCCCACCTCTTATCACACCATGTCACATAACGTAGACCCACTCCGTTCCCCTTTACGTATGACGTACTTTATGGACGGCCCCTTATCAGGGGTAATGTAACATTCTAATGGTGAAAAAAAAATTTAAATCGGTCCAGTAGTTTTTTAGTGTACTCGTTATAAATCACATGAATATTATATGTCGTTACATAAATACATACATACAAATCTTTTCTCTATAAAATAATAGTGTAGATTAATACGAAATATTTTAGGTATTGTAATTTTGGGTATTACCTCCGTTGCCCAGCCCCAATATGCGGTGTCACGCTGCTCGTCAAAAAAGTAGCAATATGTTTAATGTATACATACATACCTACTTGTATGCTTACTTGCTTATTAAGCATGAGTTTTATATATACAACATTTATATAAATTATATATGTTAATATGTTTCAGTTTTCAACATTATCGGAGGACGACATTATCGATGTGCAGCAAAGATATGAAGCCTTGTTGGCTAAGATAAGACCAAATGCAGTAGGATTAGTGGACGCATTCGACCTCAGGGATGAAGTGAGTTTTATTATTTTGTTAAGATAGATAATAAAATATTTTGTCAGTCACCCGACATCGTCGAATTATAAGAAACGTTATTGAGGTTTCCTTGTTGCTATGGCTGTGCGTAAACGCACTGTGCAATACCTACGAAAAAGCGACGTAGCAATTTCAAATGTACAAACTTCAGGCTGTACCAATATATAAAAGTTCAAGTCAATCTCTGAGTCTTCAGTTGGTCGCTATAATTAATTTTCTAACTATTTATTCTGGAACGTTGTAATCATTTAATTGTTTGACCACTTTAATGTCCATAAAAGCAAATTATTTTCTACAATACCCAATGTAGCCAAATACCCAAAAACATGATTTTTATTCTTCTAGATCCTGCAGTCAACTTTGGGATCGTACGACGGCCGCGTGTATGAGAGGCTGATGGAGGAAGCCCTCAAGAGCCCTCTGAACAAGGAACCTGTCAATGAATCCTTCCACAAGTACCTTAAGCCCTTCATGCAGGGCAAACTGTGATATTAATACTGTGACAGAGGTAGCATAACCGTTGGTCTTTTGTTTTATTGGTTCTTTTGGTGAAAATGAACATTTGAAAAAGGAACTACGTTTCTGCTGTAAATAATCGGTGGCACCATCTACCCTAGATGGCGCCAGCGATTATTTGAAATACTTTTGTGACCTGCCAAAAAGCAATGCTGCAATAGATTTTGTTTCTAGAGTACTCTATTGTGACCTGTGGTTTAACTTACTCCACTCACAAAATAATCATTATTTCAACGCATTGAAAAATAAATTGTGTTATAATTTGAAATTTGAGAACGTGTTCTTCTAAACATACAGTTTATCTAAATTATGTTTTTTTTTTTTTAATTTCTTCGCACTGATATGTTAACTTAAAGTAGGCAATATCTATTCAACCATTTATTGTGAAGAAGGCTGATTTATTAAATATTAGTTAATTTTTTTATTAAAAAGTTCTAGTAAAGTACAATCCGAATATTTATAAATCATTTACCTCATGTTGATATTTTTATACCTATGAATTTCATAATTAATTTATTATTTCATTTATTTAATAATAGCACATTCTATTGCTATATAGTAATCGTGAATATCAAATAAATAATAAGTTTTATATGCTGTTGGATAGTATCCTATATATAATTTGTTGCAATAAAGCCAATTTGAGGTAATAATGTATTTACTTTATTTATATTATGCTTTTCCTTCCTTCAAGGGGTACCAAAATGTATATGACTGCCAGTTGGCAAAATGTCTTGCGAGATTGTAAACTGTCTGATCTGATACATGTGAACTGTATCTATTAAACTGCTTACAAATGCGACTTATTATTTTTGATAGTATAAAACTATTTATTCCAAATGCGGTGTTATTTATTTTATTTTTTTATTTATTTACAATTGCACATATAACGAAACACTTGTAGGTAAGGCAGTTACATTGACCCTGATAGGGTGTTGCAATGTATATTATTTGAAAAAAGAAAAAAATACACAACTTTATTGCTAGATACCACCAGTACCTAATAGAAAACATTCATCATCATCTTAGCGTTATGTCCCGTGCTTAGACGGGGTCCGCTTAGACCATGATCCAGGATTTAGCGAGTCTGGTAATTACATTGAAGCGACTGCCGATCTGACCTTCGTAACCCTAAGATAGGGGAACCAGACCACTTTTTGGATCATGGTTACAAATCCATAGTTGTTTGAATTTGCAGGTTTCATCACGATGTTTTCCCTCACCGTCGAGCTAGTGATATAAATACGTACATAGACTTGAAAAATCCAGAGGTACGTGCCCGGGTTTGAACCCGCACTCCTCGGTTAAGAAGCGCGTGTCCTTACCATTGAGCTACCATCGCTCTCTCTACCTAATAGAAAACATTGTTATTACAAAAAATAAAGAGACATTATGTTTTAAATTTACTTGAGAATGTTATATGTTCATAAACATACGGTCAAATTTACTTTTACCAAAACTAAACACAAATAATTCCAAACAAAATTTTGCTATAATTTATTTTAAGGAGAAGTTTCTTTACAAATCTTCGAGTAGGTAAGTAAGTATGTGATGTTAAGCCACTACAATAATATCAATAGCAATATCACAGGAGTACTAAATAGGTAAGTTGCTGAAACTGAAAGTACAACTAGCTAGAAGGCTAGAAGGTCGTCGAGAAATGTCAAAACATTATAGTTAGAAATGACATGTAAGCATGCTGACAGGATAGCATGCTCTAAGGGAATATATTCAGGCTTTGGGGGTTCGGCTTAGTATTATAATATAATTTTTACTAATAAATATTAATACTAATGATTCATCTCTAGTTCGGCTAATTGGTACATAAAAATCATGAAATATCTGATACTCACCAAATGAGATAATTTTAAGGCAACGTTTTTCGGTTTTAGTTGAATGATATTAATTAGAAAGTCTATGGAATTTTGACATATAAATCAAAAGGTAGGCTAGATGACTAAAAAATTCTGTTTAGCCCGTAAGTTAGATTAAAAAAATATATTGAACACGTATTTTTTATTTATTTGTCGAACAAACATTGACAAATATAATGCATTCAAGTTGCGCTTGACGTCACGCTTTCGTACAATTTTTACAAAATAGTGACGTCGCAAGCCCCCATTCCAAAACATTGATGCTCTTTATCTTTGTGATTTTATGTTAATTTGATAAAGCGAAAATTATGTGTCTAGTATTTTTGTATAATCTAATTGACGGACTAAATAGAATTATAGATTATTGGGTCCGACCGTTATGTCCCCATTCCGGGTTGCCCCCGGCCGGTATGCCCCCACATTGAAAAAAAATGTTATTCCGGTTTGCCCCCGGCCGAGTTGCCCCCACAGTTTCTCTTTTTGTCATGATATTCGATTCAGTAAAAGAATGCAGCCATCATCCCTATTGTACTCGTATCATTCATACATACCTACTAATTATGTTAAAAATTTATATTTAAATTGAACACAGTAAATGTTAACATATGCGCGAGCATTAGAATAATGCAATCAACATTTTAATAACCAGCTTCGTCATGGGAGTCAATTTAAATTAATGTGTCTACTAGAACTAGAACGTACTTGATCAGTCTGTTAAGAACCGTTCTTAAAGTTTCTGACAATATGTATGTACATATTACAATACGTAATTTTATACTGAAATTAAAATGGGACCTTGCATTTAACGAGAGGAAGAAACAAATGTTGTAACATGTTTATATGTAAATACAAAATTATGTTTTGTATTTGACGACTACAATTCTTTATCTTATCAGTGTGCTCTTGGTAATATCGTGTGTATATAGTCGTTCAGAGATCATTAGTTATTAAAGTCAAGTTGGTGCGGTGTGTTTGAGGAATATTTAAAATGACTACACATCAGGTGAATGAGGATTTACAGAGGGAGAGGAATAAGTGTGATTTCAATGTAGAGGAGCTTACGAATTATTTAGACGGGGGAGTGGAGTCGACAAAGAGACGACGGGATATTGGTGAGTTATTTTTGCAAGGGGTGTTAGGGCTTAGTATAATATGATAGATTAGTTGTATGGTGAAGATACGACGTGCCCAAAATGCGAGGAGTGCTCGTTTAATTTCCGGTAGGTTTCCTTTTTAACCGACTTCAAAAAAATGGAGGAGGTTTCAAAACTAACTGAAATAAATATTTAAATACGTGTTAAAGTATAATACTTTAATCCAAGAAGTCGGAAGAATTTATTTTATACTTTTTAGTGTTTAGATATTTAAATAGCTAAATAGCTATTTAAGGTTCTTTTTTGTGTTTTTTTTTATATAACTTTATTTTTGTGTTTTTTTTTCATAATTAATTTATTACCTACTTCCTCGGTCGAAAAAAAAAGTTTTGTTTTTTTTTTAAGTAAATTTTAGTAAACATTATTTTGACAAGGATCAGGACACGTTCCTTGATGAATATCATCATGAAAAGGGAGCTGTGAAAAGGGAGTGACAAGTGGCTAGCTCGTCGCCTACTCAAGACACATACCCAAAAGCCCGTAAACCATTAGTCGCCTTTTACGACATGCTAGGCAAGAATCACAGTTGGCACATTCTTTTTTTTTGTCCCACATCAACATGGGCCAAGTCCCAGACCAACATGGGACGGAAACTACTTTATCAGAGAGTAATATGGGCTATATTTTATCCCAGTATTCGCACGGGAACGGGAACTGCGTGGGTGAAACCACGTGGTGTTGCTAGTTAGTTAGTTAGTTAGTTAGTAACATCCATTAAATTGTATAAACCTTAGGTAGGCAGACGAATGGATAACTAACTAACTAAACTTCACGCCACTTCCCTAGCGGGGTAGGCAGAGAGAACCGAACGCCATATGGCACGATCCTTACACACCTCACTCGCCTCTTCAACATTTATAATCCTTTTCATACATGGATATTACTATTACCTTACTAATGTAAAAAGAATCTACAGAAACATCGTAATTTTGTTCTAGGTAAAATTATTTCATCTATATGTATTCAACATAAATATGAATTATATTTACCTTGTGATGTAAATATTGCAGAAGGTTGAATATCTCTGCACTGGTAACTAGGGATTCCAATGCAATGCAGCCGAGCAGAATTTTAGTTGTGCTGGTTCAATGCCGATGGATTTCGAATCCTACAAGATATTGGAATGCTGGATAAAGCAATTTAGCCGGGTCCAGCACAATTGTATCTTTACCGGATCCTGGGCCATGTGCTGTATGACCCTAGATTCAGCAAAAAAATCTCTGGATTGCAATCACTAGTATAACAATAAGCAATAACTAATATTATAAAGAGGAAAGATTTGTATTTTTGTGTGTGTGTGTGTGTGTAATGAATAAACTCAAAAACTACTGCGCCGATTTCAAAAATTTTTTCTCCATTGGAAAGCTACATTATCCGGAAGTAACATAGGCTATACTTTATCCCCATATTCCTACAGGAACGGGAACTATGCGTGTGAAACCGCGGGGCGCTGTTATTGTATATATAATAATGCTCTTTTCTGAAAAGAGCAACAGCCAAGTTTATTGTAAACAATAAAATAATATTGTTTGTTATTTATCGCACAGAAAATAAGGTATTTAGTATTGAGGGGATCAAAGATGATGCTTTAGAAGAATACCTCAGCCACAAGGATAGGTACGAGAATGCGGTCCGGAAGGCTACCTTGCTGTACAAAGTGCTCAATACAATTGAAGAGCCGGACCAAAATGATTTGGAGAAGTACAGGTGAGTAGTGGTCCTTTTGAGAATTTCGGTCGAGTGGTCAGAGAGCCTGGCCATGAAACCAAGGGTCGCGGGTTCGTATCCCGCCAGGGGCAAATGTTTCATGTGATGAACATGGACATTTGTACTCGAGTCGTGGATGTTTATTAACGTGTTTAAGTATGTATGTCTCTTCGTTCATTTAATATCCACAGTACAAGCATAAGCTTAGTTTGGAACTGGGGAATTGGTGTGTCAGTCTGAAGACTGGAGTATTTATGAATAAGCTTTGATTTTATTTGCACGATCACGGTGAAAATTATTGTCTTAAGTAGTTTATCTAGTGCTGAAGACTAAATCAATAAATAACTAACTAAACTTAATTAGTCTATAAATAGTTGTAGATGTGTAAGTGGCATCAGTTTTATCTGTAATCACAAGTCAAATAGATAGTTTTGGAGTTTACGATACTCTTTTGAGACCAGAAAGACTAGGTCTTTCTGTTTTGCTGTTATTATATATTACCGTTAAGCTGACTTAGGACTCAGCTTAACGGTAATATTGACTTTGTAACGATAACATTTAATCGAGCTGTTGGTTAAGCAACTATAAAGCCATCTCCGTGTATTTTACTCTCACCCGTGACAAATAAGAAATATAGAATGCATTGCTCAAAAACATTTACACGACTGAACATAATTAGTTGAAATTTTGCATAGATAATATACAAATTTCTTTACCAAGGTTATAACATAATATGGTATACGAATTTTACACGATTTTTTTTCACAAGTAAGACCACTTTACGCTACCTGATATCATAAAACCAAGCAGAGAAACAATTGTATCTATTATACAGGGACTTCAGAAGTCAAATAGCAGCAGGAGTGTTTAAAGACAACAGCCCCTTTGGGTTACACTTCGCAATGTTCATGCCCGCCCTGATCGGGCAAGCTGATGAAGAGCAAAAGAAGATCTGGTTGACTAGAGCCAAGAATCTGGAGATACTTGGCACATACGCTCAGGTACAAACATGTGCTTCTTTTAAACTTTTATAGTATAGCAACTGAACCATCGACTCTGATAATATCGAGATATTTATAAGTATTTTGATCCTGTAAAATACTATGATGCTATACTGCATATCCCGTTGACAATTTGACGCAATCGTTATTATTTAACTTTATCTGGTCAACAAATTGAGGTGTCTGTTATATTCAACAGAAATAGAAGAAATATATTCACATATCACTACGCCCGTAATCCCTAGAGGGGTAGGCTGAGTCAAAGGGGCAGCTAGCCCCTTTAACCACTTTCAGCCAAATAAACTTTTCCATCTATACTGAGGCTGGATTTGTGAAAATACTGAAAACTATTGACAAACTAGCTCGTCGCCTACACAATCACATTCCCAACCCGATAATCATTTTATGACATGCTAGGCAAGGAATACAGATGGCACATTTTTTTTAAATCCCCGACCAACATGGCACAATAAATCTTAAATATTTCCTTAAGTCTTCATTAGGTCAGGTGACTTTGATATTTTAATTGCAATTTTTTTGCCTGCACTATCAATAAGCAGGAGAAAATAGAGGATTGGTCCAAATAATTCATAATATTTATAGCGGAATGTTTTTCACAGCTCTGTATACCTATTCCATTTTTAAATCGAGGATTAGGGCTAATGCTGTCAGAATATTTAAGTACAAACAATAAAAAAAGACATAGGTATCTTTCATTTACTTTATTTTCAATTTAAATACAGACGGAGATGGGCCATGGTACGTTTATTCGTGGACTGGAGACTACTGCTACATATGACCTTCAGACTGAAGAGTTTATTATACACAGCCCAACCCTTACTTCATACAAATGGTGGCCTGGTAACCGTAAGTAGGAGATAATCATTAATAAATAATAAATAATATAATAAATATTATTGGAAATATAAATTGGTAGGTTGCTTCTTTGATAATGTATGTCGAAGAAAGTTGGCCGTGATCTCATTAACGTTTTTCGTGTATAATTGTACGATTGCTTGATTTGTTTGTTACTAGCAGATACATAAGTCATACATAAGTATTTATTTTTTATATATATATATTTTTTTCTTTTTTCTTCCTGGTGATGGCCGCACCTCTGCATCGCGCATCCGTTTCGATTAGGGTGTCGATCATCAACTTGTCTCACCCGTTGGGTTGGTACCGTGAGATGGGGACGGATGCGCGGTGTAGACCTGGTACCCGCTGAAAACCAGCGTCGTGACCTACCTGACTGTCAGGTGGGTCACGACTTAAGCTGAGCGGGCGCCCTTTTGGCACACCTTATTATTTATTTTGTGTGTTAATTTTCTTTCTTTTTGTTACTGTTTTTGTTTTCTTTTTGTTTTTATATTGTATTCCTTGCGTGTGTGCCAAATAAAGCTTTTCTATTTCTATTTCTATTTCTATAAGTCTAGGATCAAAGTACAAGTGGCCATTACGATTACGATAACAGCGGAAACTATTAACAAGTATTGGCGTGTTTCCGGATATCCCGACTATGTTTACAGAATCTGCGTACTTCGTTAAAAACATCGTTTAAGTGGCAATGATGTATGCATATACAGAATGTCATTATTCGATGTATGTTAAATTAGCGACTCTTGCTAATTGTTATTATCTGAAATTATCTCAAATATATAAACATTCTTCAGATATCATCGCCTATATTTTTTGTAAAATATTTTGTTTTTCTATAGATCAGGCAATCTAAATTCCGATTCCAAATATTTTAAATGCAGTTCCGTCTGATTGTTCCTTAGATTGGATTTTTTTTACTACTATTGTTAGTAAGTATTAGAGTGTACTTAATACTATTGTTTAGCGTTTATACATAAGTCAAGGGTTTTGATTGCATAAGACACGGATTATCATTATATAGCCCAGAGTTTATATTCTACACTTTGAGAGAAACTGTAAAATTGTCACACCCAACATGACGTGAAGTTTTTTCTTCTAGTGGGCAACACCGTTAATTATGCAATCGTAATGGCACAGCTGTTTATAAAGGGAAAGAATTATGGAATGCAGCCCTTCTTAGTTCAGCTAAGGGATGAGGATACTCACATACCGCTGCCGGGTATAAAAGTGGGCGAGATCGGGCCCAAGCTGGGGTACAACACCGTCAACAATGGGTTCTTGGGCTTCGACCATCATAGGATACCCAGGCGGAATATGCTGATGAAGAATGCGCAGGTCTTGAAGGTGAGCTTTAAGAGGAATGAGAAGTTCTGTACTTATTTGGAAGAGGGAAGGCAAATGATGGAGTCTACAATTCCCATATCGTCTGTTTAGATGTAGATTTGTTATATATTTTTTAACGAGCGTATAGACATTCTTTTGACTGAATATAAGTAATTTTTTTTTAATTTTTTGACGTTTTTATGGTTTGTGATTAAAAAAATTCTTTGCACCAGTGTATTGAATAGCAGCTCCTGAACGACGACGGTGATAGATACAACGTTTCCTGAACAAATTCTATGCTTGAAGAAATGTTTGTGATTTAATTATATGAGGAATACGTCAGAATGAATGAGGCTTAATACCGAATACAAAAAAAAGTAAAGTTCCTGACTCATTTCAGGATGGAACATTCAAAGCCTCACACGATAGCAAGCTGGCGTACGGGACGATGGTGTTCGTTAGAGTCCTGATTGTGAACGACAGCGCCAACAAGCTGTCTAGGGCAGCCGCGATTGCTGTCAGATACTCCGCAGTCAGAAAGCAGTCGCAGATTAAAGCCAAGTAAGAAATGTCCCTAGCTTAACTCCTTGGTTTAAATTTTCACCTCCTTTAATTAGTTGAAACCATTTATCTATGTTTTCACTGCCTTCCGAAATACTGTTAAGGGTAAGCTTATCGTAGTTTATGTACAGCGCTGCCTTGATTTTTTTATACAATAAAGGTGGCATTCAAGCGTACGGCCTGCTTGATGATTCGTGGGTTTAGAATGAGACAGTGGCTCAACATAGGGCGCCAAAATGCCCAAAAGTAAGGCATGACAAGGGTAACCGTGATCTCTGATCAAATGGCTAAAGTAGGCGCTAAATATGACAATAATAATGTCATCTTCCAGTGAGCCAGAGGTCCAAGTCTTGGACTACGTGACGCAGCAACACAAGCTGTTCATCGGGATCGCCTCGTATCTGGCGTACAGCACCACCGTCAAATGGTTCTGGGAAATATATATGGACATCACCAAAG
This sequence comes from Glyphodes perspectalis, assembly GCA_951394215.1. Taxonomy (NCBI): domain Eukaryota; kingdom Metazoa; phylum Arthropoda; class Insecta; order Lepidoptera; family Crambidae; genus Glyphodes; species Glyphodes perspectalis. The sequence goes on from OX596200.1 coordinate 3,070,082, forward strand.
ACCTGAATGCTGGGAAGCTGGATAGGTTACCAGAGGTACGGTATCCTTCCGCAATGTTCTCGTCTTTATCGTTACTCGATTTTGAAGGTTCGGCGCTCTCAGTTATTTTGTTCAGCACTCTGGGAATGGCTGACCCATCCAGGCAGCCCAAGCGGAGTACTGGCTGCCGATATTCTGATGGTGCGTTCACTTAGTCTATGAGCAGCGCATCAGGTGGAACTGCCTCTCCAGTTCAATACACGATGTTCATCCACGATGTATGAGGGATTAAAAAACTTATCCTTTTCAATTCCGCCCGCAAAATATTTTTTTTATAAATTTGTACTTGAACTTTCTTTACATATAGTGAACCAAACATTTTCAGTGTTATCTTGATAAAATGAACAATATTATTGAATAATAAAGATAATTATTATCACAACAATCAGTTAACAATGCAGATAACCTTAACAAACAATTTTGATATTGTATCATCATAAAATTTTAGAGGTATAATGCAAGTGATAAACATACTAATAATACTTTATCTTATTTTAAAATTAATAGCTGCTGTTTATGCCTCCATCAAGTTGGTCTCGTATCAGAAGAATTTTTATAACTGACTCTAGGTTTATGGTGATGATTATTACGTTAAACTTCATTAATATTAATAATTTAAAGGCATTCAAAGGGTTTTTATAATATCTCGATTTTTATTTGTTTATCTCTTTTTTACTAAACATCTACGATTAGTTAAATCATCCATTTAAAGCAGTGGTATTAGGTACCAGATATAGTCCAAGGATATCTTTACAGAGAATATAAATTATTATACTAAACTTAGGTTTTATGTCAAAGTCCAAGTGAGGCCCAACTGGGGACGACACAAGGTACATTAGGTAGTTGACGATGTTACAGAAAGAGTACAACATCATCCCGTCATGTAACGTTATTAAACGAAATATGTTTAGATTATGATCCTGAATTTAATGAGCCTTGTTGAAATGAAGCGGTTACCCAAAAAATACGCACTGAGTTCGTTTCTCAAAGTGATTTCTATGATTTTAGTTGCACGGTCTGTCATGTGTCCTCAAAGTGATCAGCTCGTCAGATTGTGCGGCAATGATCGAGCGGTGTCGCCAATCGTGTGGAGGCCATGGCTTTCTGGCGTCTTCCAACTTGCCTCAGCTGTATGGAATAACTACAGCAGCCTGTACTTATGAAGGCGAGAACACTGTTCTGCTACTGCAGAGTGCTAGGTAAAGTTAGAGGACGAGGGTGACTCAGTAGAAATCTTATTGGTATTTAAGTGATTTCGATATAATCATTGGTATAAATTATTGGTCGTCTTTTTGAGTTGATTAGAAACTGCGTTATTAATTGTGTCGTGTTGTGCGCAAGCGCAGCAGTATAAAAATTTGCCCAATCCTGGATTGCATAAGTGAGTCGACATGTCTGGAGCAGCGTGTTACTCATGTTACAGAAAATTATAAGATAAATAGTTCAACTAAGATGATTTTATAGAATTATTCGTCTGTGACATAAGATTCACTTAAAAAAATACAAAATTGACGAGGACCTTACGTGAACAAATATCCTGTAACTTAATTTGTATCGTTTTAGGTCTTTAGCAAAGGCTTGGAAACAGGCAGCGAAAGGAGAAACGTTATCTGCAACAACAGCGTATATATCAGACCGTACTCCTTTGAAGCAATGGGAGAGTTCTATCGAAGGCATTCTAAGGGGCAGTCAAAAAGTGGCCGCGGGGTAAGTGCTAGATTTTATGTTTGAAATTATCTTCCCACAACAATGACAATGGTCTAAACCAGTGGTCCCAAACCTAGGGGTAATTACTCCCGCG